>SJYX01002270.1:294057-344358 GCA_006410675.1 Oreotragus oreotragus
CCAGGGATCAAACCTGTGTCTACTGCACTGCAGGCCTTTTTTTTTTTTTTTTTTTAACCACTGAACCAGTAGGAAAGCCCCGAACTTGAGGTACTTCAAGGGAAATTCCCACACCGAACTGTTACATGTGTGAATGGAATACCAGAAGAAGAAAGAGAGAACAGATTAGAGGAATATTTGAAGTATCATGGGTGAGAAGCTTCTGAAATTTGTGACAGACAGGAAACTACTCCAAGGGCCAACCTGTCATTGGACCAGAGCCTCATGGCCCATAGACTCTGGGGGAATAATGGCTTTAGAGTTTGTTTAACGATCCTAGCAAGGCTTCAGGGCTTCATAGCATGTGGATTTTCAAAGCACGCATCACTGTCCCCAGTGTTCACCATAATGGTTGTATCCAGAGGGAATAATTGCTTAGAATTCTGAATGATGAAGACATTTCCTTCACTCTTAAATACTCTTTAAACAAAATTGCTGCACTCAGCAGTAAATACTATCCAAAACTCATCCCATTACATCTCCTTACCTGAGAGTGAATACCACTGTCTAATGGACCAAAGGATTCAATTAAATGAAAGTTAGGCAGAGGCTTGGAATCTGTACAAGCAGCATCCAAAATGCCTGCAGCATTTGGAATATCATATAATTGAAATTGTACGTGGCCTCAGATGGTCATAGCTCACAAAGAGACCCTGGAATTTGCAGCAAATGGCTTTGCTGGGCATCCAAGTACTTTTACCTTTTGTAGTATGGTTCTCTGTCTCCCAGGACCTCCCCCTGAGGGAGTTGGCAACATTTTTGCTATCTGTACTGTGAATTCATGGGTCATTGCCTTCTGTATGCCATCCTGGAATTATTCCGTGCGTCTGAATCACCACTCATAAAGCAGAGAGGTACCCTATGTTTAAGCAAGGATCAAGTCCTTAATACAACAGACTCTCAATTACGTTATTTTAAAAAGCAAAATACTCTTTGATTAAGGCATTCTAACCTGAAGTGACTCCATCAAGGCCATCTGGAGAGGAGAATTTTCTAAAAGGGAGAAGAGAAAATCGGGGGCCATGTCAAAATTGTGTGTGTAGGACCATTAGTATCGGACACCAGGCAGGGCACATGCTTTGAAGGTAGCTTTACAAAGACAGTACAAGTAGTGGTAACAGGCAGAGAAGCTGACAACGATGTCATCTTCACCTAACGTCAGTGATATTCGTGAAGATTTGGAAAGGTCATTTCACATTCATTTTGAAGCTACAAGTGAAATTACCGTAAGACCCAGAAATTGTGCTCTTGGACCTGTCTTCCAGAGAAATGAAAAACTGTTCGCAGAGGAACTTGCACACAAACAGTAATAGCTCCAGGGACTTTCCTGCTGTCCAGTGGTTATGACTTCACCTTCTAACGTAGCGAGTGCAGGTTCCATTCTCGGTTGGGGAGCTAAGAGCCCACATGCCTCGCGTTCAAAAAACCAAGACATAAAACAAAAGCAATATAGTGACAAACTCAATAAAGACTTTAAAAATGGTCCGCATTAAAGAAATATTAAAATAAAAATAATAGCTCCAAACTAAAAATTACCCAATTATCCTTTGACAGGACAGGTAAATAGGCTGTGGGACATGCATGCCAGGGAGGACGGCTCAGCAATAAAGAAACAGACCAGTGATGTCCCCACAGCCTGATGGATCACAAGGAAATTACATGTAGCAAAAGGAGTCAATCTCCAAGCTTACGTGCCGCCAGTGTCCACCCGTGTGACACCTGTGTAAGAGCAGAGTATAGAGACGGAGAGCAGACTGGTGGCTGCCAGGGCTTAGGGACGAGGGTGTGCTTATCCTCGGTGTGGCCAGAGAGCCTGCTGGTGGGAGCAGAAGTGAGTGTCCTGATGCGATGATGGTTCCATGAGGAGCTTACACGTGATAAATCTGCATGCAGCTACATATGTGTGCACACACAGACACACACACAGGAGTGCAGGTGAAACCGGTGAAACCTGAATAAGCTCCGTGCATGGTACCACCATCATCTTCCTGGGGTGGCTTTTCTCTGCAGCTGCTTAAGCATCACTATCAGGAGAGGATGGGAGTGTGCGCATCTTTGCACCTTCCTGCGAATCTATATTTGTTTCAAATTAAAAATTTTTTTAATCATTTCATGAACAATGGACATTCATGTTTTAAATAATACGTGACTTTAAATATGCATCTGTAATGCAATTACTGAATATAATATTTCGAGAGTATATTTTGACTGTTTTATCCACATCCACAATAATTAAGTAGTTGTCAAAAATGTCTCTTTAAAATATCTTTCCACAATGACGATGGAATCATCTGACATTGGGGATGGTCTCAGATCTGATACAAACAGTTTGAGCTCCTCCTTGGTGCCCATGGCCCCCCAGCTCAATTCTATCAACATAGGAAAGCTGTCTGTCAGTATCTCCTTCCACCAGCTTCGAAGTTCCCAGAGGTCAGAACCACAGCCAGGAGGTGGGCAGAGCCAGCTTGACTCACCTGTTCCTTCTCCTTCCCTTGCTGCCTCTCTCACCATCATTCATCAAGGTGTGGGCTCACTCATTCATTCAACAAGTGTGATGCCCCACCACCCTCACTAGGCACTGTGTGCTGGGGGCTGCGTGTACAGAGGAGCCCAGCAGGTAAGATCCATACTCTCTGAAGCTGGCATCCATGTAGAGGAGAAAAAAAACTAAAACACGAAGGCAGATAAACTAATGAGGAAGATCACTGGAACCGTGCTTAGCACACAGCAATAGAAGCAGAGGACAGAGAGGAAGATATGTGACAGGGAGGGGTACAGAGGCCACTTTNACAGAGGAGCCCAGCAGGTAAGATCCATACTCTCTGAAGCTGGCATCCATGTAGAGGAGAAAAAAAACTAAAACACGAAGGCAGATAAACTAATGAGGAAGATCACTGGAACCGTGCTTAGCACACAGCAATAGAAGCAGAGGACAGAGAGGAAGATATGTGACAGGGAGGGGTACAGAGGCCACTTTCGATCAGAAGATCAGAGAAGGCCTCTCCTGCTTGGTCCACAGAGCCTGAAGCCAGGCAGTTGGAGGGGTCATCAGGGAAGTGAGGAGGAGGGTGGGGGCATTCCAAAGGAAGCGGACAGCAGGTGCAAAGGCCCCAGGGTAGGAAATAGCTGGGTTTGTCGAGGCAGGAAGCCAAGGTCATGAGAGAATGGTGGCCATGGTTCCTTGTGGGAGGGACATGGTGGGAGCAAGACAGCAACTTTAGGACCTAGAAGCTGGCCCAGAAGAGGGGACCTCTGAGGTTCCTGCTGTGCTGACTCCTATGTGACACCAGTTGTTCATTTTCAGAATCACATCCTGAATTTTGAGAAAACTGAAAGAACACTTCAAGGCTCAAAATCCAACCTGCTGAGAGCACGTTTTCTACTCCAGACTTTCCAGAAACTTGCAGCTCTCTCTGGCCTCGTTCAAGGCTGAAAAGTGCAAAGCTGTGTTGAAGCTAGATCCCAAGTCTCCAAACCCACTCTGGGGAGCCCTGGGTGGGTGGCTGAATGTGTGGAGCCATCCACCCTATACAAACCCCATGCAAACTTCTTGGTCGAGCTTAATCCTACAGGTCTTAGGTGCCCTGTCCTGGCTTCACTCCCTCACCAACACCCTCCACTTCTCCCAGCACACCTTCCAGCCCAGTTTAGAAGAGCGTCCTTCGAGTCACATGTAAGTAGCATGTGTGAGCACTCAGTCACTCAGTCGTGTCCGCCTCTTGGTGATCCCATGGGCTGTAGCCCTCTGGGCTCCTCTGTCCACGGGATTTACCAGGTAAGAATACTGGAGTGGGTTGCCATTTTCTTCTCCAGGGGATATTCCCAACCCAGGGATTGAACACACATCTCCTGTATCGGCAGGTGGATTCTTTACCACTGAGACACTTGGGAAGTCCCATGTAAGTAGCAGCAGTATTAATATTTGCTCCCACTATAGGGGAAGCTTCATGGGAGCAAGAGTTTCTCCCATCTTGTTCTCTGTTGTGTCCCCAGGGCCAAAGAATACCAAGCTCAGAGTGAGAACATAGTAAAATATGTGCTGAATGAGCAAATACAGAGTGGCTTGAGGGGACTTTTCTGGTGGTCCAGTGGTTAAGACTCCACCTTCTAACGCGAGGGATGCGAGATCGATCCCTGGTTAGGGAGCTAAGATCCCACATGCCGCAGGGCACCTAAGCTTGTGCACTGGAACAAGAGAGGCCCTGTGCTGCAATGAAGACCCAGCACAGCCAAAATTTTTAAAGTTAAAAAAATTGAGGAGTTATAAAAAACAATGCAGTGAGGATTGTGGGGTCTAGAGTCCTGCCCACTCTCTGTCTCTGTCAGCCTCAGTGACCCATGTGACAACCAGGCTAAGGATGGGAAGGGGTGGGGGTCACCCTGGGGGATTGCAAGCTCTGTCATGTTACAGAGGACCCGCAAACCCCCAGTGGGCTCAGGCCTGTAGCTCTGGGTCTTGTCTGAACACACAGAATCCAAAACGTGTCCGTGGCCTCGAGGGCTCAGGTTCCTGTCAATTACTACACATATGGCAATTTGTCTAAACTGCTGGGCCACATGGATAGACTGCTGCCTTCCTGGCCTGCTCTTGGCATTTGTTAGCAGGAAGTTTGGACTGGCTGGTGACGACCAGGCAGCTGTCCCAGGGGATCCATGGCAGGCAGCTCTACGGCTGAGGCCCACCCAGAGGTTTTACTGGATCAGGGGTTAGAGTCAGCAAACTCATGTTCTCCCATAGAAAGTACAGCTTAGGAGGCAATGGGTAAAGGAAAACCATCTCTCCACTCACAACACTTCTGACACCTGATGGCTGGGTTTCCGGTACCAGTTTCCTAAATCTCTGCAGACACCAACTGGGGGTCCTACAATTTAGCTCAATGCTGACAGTGGAGTTAACACAGACCCTACAGATGGAGGACTCAGCCCCACAGGACTGCTCCTTAAGTCCAGAGGCCAAGCACAAGAGTGGGTCCCCAGCTTACCAACGCCTCTGTTCTTCATGGCTACAAATCAGGGGTTCCCAGATTCCCCCTCTTCAGTTTTGATAATTGGCTAGAACTGCTCAGAGAACCTAAGGAGGTGCTCTACTTAACTGTTATCAGGTTGCTATAAAGGATATTATAAAGTATACAAATAAATATTCAGATGAAGAGGTACATCGAATAAGGTCCAGAAGGGTCCCCAACACAGGAGCTGTGGAGTTGGGAGAGCACATTGGTGCTTTCACCAAACAGAAGCTCTCTGAGCCCTCCCATGTAGCATCTTTATGGAGGTTCATTAGAGAGGCATATCTGATGAAATCACTGGCCACTGGCCACTGACTCAATCCCCTGCCTCCCTCTCTTCCCAGAAGGTTGGGGGTGGAGCTGAGAATTCCATCCCTCTAATTACTGTCTGCTTCCTCTGACAACCAGCCCCCATCCTGAAGCCTTTGTGGGACTCACCAGGAGCAGCCTCACCAGAATAACTCAGATGGGGTTGAAAGGGGCTTATTAGGAATAACAAAAGATATCCCTCACATCCCCACCCCCATCATTTAGAAAATTCCTAGAGTTTTTAGAGCTCTTGGCCCAGGAACTGGGGAAAAGACCAGNCACTGGCCACTGGCCACTGACTCAATCCCCTGCCTCCCTCTCTTCCCAGAAGGTTGGGGGTGGAGCTGAGAATTCCATCCCTCTAATTACTGTCTGCTTCCTCTGACAACCAGCCCCCATCCTGAAGCCTTTGTGGGACTCACCAGGAGCAGCCTCACCAGAATAACTCAGATGGGGTTGAAAGGGGCTTATTAGGAATAACAAAAGATATCCCTCACATCCCCACCCCCATCATTTAGAAAATTCCTAGAGTTTTTAGAGCTCTTGGCCCAGGAACTGGGGAAAAGACCAGCTATAAATGTCTCTCTGTATCCCAAAACCCCAGTGAGAGTGAGCGAGCACAGACTTTCAGTTTTCAATGAACAACCACCTGGAAGTAGCTTAAGTCAAAAGGGCAGATGTTTGTCTCACAACCCAAGGCCCACATCTAATAAAGGATCCAGTCCAGAGGCAGGACTGGCAGGACCCTTCGCTCTGGGCATCTCACTCACTCTCTGTGATCTAGAGACCTTGGTGGGCCTGAGGCTGTGATCCCTGTTCTTCCATCCACCATCACCCAGATTGAGGGGGAACCTGAGTCCAGCCCAGAACTCCCAGAACAGACCTTTGGTTGGAGGAGCTGAGTGAAAGTCCATGTGGAGTGCAGTGAACCATGACTGGGGTGAGAGGTTACAATGAATAAAACACAAGGCTGTGGAAACTGGATGTTAGCAGAGGGTCAATGCACCAGTGATGAGTTGGGCAGATACCCCAAGAGAACCTACAGGATTGCCCATGGATTTGGTATGAAGAGTCTCTACTGAACCACTAATAGGATACAGAGGAGTGGGAAACGCAGAGTGAGGAAGCGAGCATTTTTACTGCATCTCTGGTTCATTTTACCCTATGTCATGGACGCATTAGCCATGGTACAAGCCTGGAAGCCCCTGTGGTAAGAAGCTGCATTGTCTGGTATTCTGACAAATGCTAAACATTCTACTGGGGTCCCAAAATAAGTAACAGTGACATCACCACTGTGGCTTTTTCATTACCTATCCTAGCATGGAAGCTATTTATCATGTCTTAAGTAATTCCAAAGTAATCAAAACAAGGTACAATTAGTTGGAAAACCCATGTGTTTCTCTGCTAAGAATGATGTAAGGGGGTGAAAGGGGGCAAAATGAGAGTTCCTTAGGTAGTGGCTTTTATGAGTAGAGAATGTCCGTCATTGCCATTTTAATTTCTGCTTTATTTGCCTATAAATTAGCTATCATATCCAAAAAAACCCTGCCAAGACCAATGTGAAGGAGTTTCCCCTTAAGTTTCCCCCCAGGAATTTTACAGTTTCACTTGAGGCTTAAGTCTGTAATCCATTTAAGTTAATTTTTGTAAGTAGTGTAAGAATAGGAGTCTGATTTTATTCTTCTGCTTGTGATTATTCCATTTTCCCAACACCATTTANGTTTCCCCCCAGGAATTTTACAGTTTCACTTGAGGCTTAAGTCTGTAATCCATTTAAGTTAATTTTTGTAAGTAGTGTAAGAAAAGGAGTCTGATTTTATTCTTCTGCTTGTGATTATTCCATTTTCCCAACACCATTTATTGAAAAAACTGTATTTTCCCCTTGAGTTTTCTTGACTCCCCTGTCAAATATTAATTGGCTGTATATGCAAAGGTCTATTTCTGCTTTTTCAGTTCTGTTCCATTGGCCTATGCATGTATTTTATTAGTCTTTTCAATAAATAATGTTAGAAAATAACAATTTTTTGGATATGACACCCAAAGCACATGGAACAAAAGCAAAAATAATTGGGACTAACTTAAACTAAAAAGCTTCTGCACAGCTAAAGAAATAATCAACAAAATGAAAAGGCAACTTAAATAATATGAGATAATATTTGCAGGTCAAATATCCCATAAGGGATGGGTAGCCAAAATATATAAAGAGCTCCTATAATTCAATAGCAAACAAGCAATTCAATTTTTTAAAAGGCAGAAGAAACAAATAGACATTTCTCCAAAAAAGACACACAAATGGCCAATAGGTACTTGGAGCAACTTCTCTTGCTGTGGTGTGGGGAATGGATCCCACTTCATACACACTGGAGACAGATTGTTTATCATCTTTGGACCATAAAAAAAGATCAGTCCTGACTTAACCCTTTCAACACACAAAAGGCCCAGCAAGGTCTGCCTATTCACAGGTCCAGAGGGTTTCTGGCAAGATCCACAGGAAGGGGCCACAGTGTATGTGCCTGGCTGTGAAACTGTGTCCTGAGCTCCTACAAGGAGGAGCCCCATTTCCTGAAACAGCCCGTCCCCATTATGACCCGAAGGAAGAGGATGTGATCAACATCCTCTTTGAAGAGGATGGAAACTGGCCCTGCCCCCTGTGTTCACACACCTTCTCCTACTCAATAGGGAAGAGTGGGAGTCCCCCCAGCCTTCTCACCATTGGGTCGACGAAGGTGGACGTTGACTGGGTGACCTTCTCCCTGCAAGGAGAATTCCAGGACTTAAAAAATAAGTATAAAAATTATATTTCAGGACAGATACACTCTGGTTGTTCTGATGCTCTTAGTGGGTTGATTTTAGAAAATTACCTGAATTTTCTCTTGCACCTGAGGCAAACCTACCATAGAAAAATTTCAGCAGAAACGTGGTCAAAGAACATCCTCAAATGGGCCTGGATGAGCTGTAAATGCTCAGCTGAAAGAATATGGATTCACAGATAAGTTAGGATTGAAGTGGCTCTGGTTTTTGTTTCATTTGTTCACCAATAGCCTTTGATCATTAATTAACAAGAAGCATGTTAATAATGATATTTGGTCAAACCAGTCAGTCCTAAAGGAAATCAACCCTGAATATTCACTGGAAGGACTGATGCTGAAGCTGAAGGTCCAAGACTTTGGCAACCTGATGCAAAGAGCCAACTCATTGGAAAAGACCATGATGCTGGGAAAGATTGAAGGCAGAGGGAGAAGGGGGCGACAGGGGATAAGATGGTTGGATGGCGTCACTGACTCAATGGACATAAGTTTGAGCAAACTCCAGGAGATGGTGAAGGACAGGGAAGCCAGGCATGCTGTAGTCAACAGGGTCACAAAGAGTCGGACACGACTTAGTGATGAAACAACAAACTACTCATCCTTCCTAAAAAGTTTACACCCTGTCACCTCTGAGGATAACCTCTGTATCTAAAGCATACTTTCAAAGCAGGGATTAGCGTTGAGCACAGAATTTTCTTCACAAAGTCCTGAGTACCATTTTCCCACAATGCCAAGCTCTCTGATACCATTCCTCTTGCTTCACGAGGGTCAAGCCCATCCGTTACATCTCTAGTCGTGGGCAGCAGTGGAGCTCCAGGTGAGCTGTTGATCCTTGGGGACCATCACCAGGGCACAGAACATCACACTGTGTCCTGCAGCTAAGGCAGCAATTCAGGCCAGCCTCAAGCACTTTATTCAGTCAATTTTACTTCAGCTTTCAACTCTACTGTGAGAACACATAACCTCCTACATGGGAACAGACCCATCTGTGACCATGCATGTGTGTGTATGCTGTGTGCTTAGTCACTCAGTCATGTCTGACTCTGTGTGACTCCATGGACTATAGCCCACCAGGCTCCTCTGTCCATGGGATTGACCAGGCAAGAATACTGAAATGGGTAACCATTCCCTTCTCTAGGGGATCTTCCGAACCTAGGGATCCAACCCAGGTCTCCTGCATTGCAGGCAGATTCTTTACTGTCTGAGCCACCAAGGAAGCCCCCAGTGTGACTGTTAGTATTTAAATCCCAGGAAACCCATGTCCAGTGCTGAAGGCCCTGCTTCTGTGATGAGCCTCCCAATGCTGTGATAACTAAAGGTTCCTGCCAGAGGTGCAGTCACCCAGGGCCCATGACGCCTTTTCCTGGATACCCTTGACCAGGAGACACACACACCAAGCAGGAATCAGGCTCCACGACCCCGGGCTCCTTCCACAATTCAGCTTCCTGGCGCCTGCATCAGGAGTTCCAATGAAAATCACTATTGTCCCTTCTAATTAGACAAAAATCCCGGACATGACTAGGCCTTGAAAAAAAAAGAGATTCTGCAAGAACTTCTGCTTACCTGTTTTTGTCCAGTCTGGACATGAGGGTCTTTGTTATAATGCTCAGGAGAGGAAAAAACAAGTCATGTATTTTTTATCTTGGGATATTTTGAAATAGTAGCACTTTTAATAGAGCACTCCTGAACCTGAACTATGCAAAGAAAACTCTTGTGTTTCTTTGATTCCAGCACACCCTTTCCCCTGTATGCTTTACATTTCTGAAATTGGGATGCTATCAAAGTTTACATTTCATGAAAGCAAACCAAAAAAATCCTGCTGTTGAATTGATTTTTATCTTCCATTTTGAGCTTCTGAATTATGGGAGTGTGGTGTGTGTTTTTCACTATAGGATAAATTAAAGTGTGAATACCTACAAGAAACATGAAAGGGTTTGTTTGTTTTTTTTTTTTCTGACAGGTTCTGTCACTGGGTCACAGTTCAGTTCTTCCTTGGCAGGGAATGTTTCCTGTCCTCCATCAGCCTACCTTCCCCTGATTCCCAGTTCTTCTCTCCTTCCTGTCTGTATTTCTTGGCCCAACCTGATCTCCTCTGGCTGTCCCATTGCCGTTTTAAGATTCTAAAACGTTCCTTCAGTGTTCCCTATAAGAAAATACACTTTTTCCAACCACCTCTTTCAGTGGTTTGGTACTGCCTAAAGCCCTTCAAAATTCCAGCTGCCAGCAGATATTTCTAGAATTGGCTCTTTTAGACAGTTTGGACCGAAAGCCCGTTGTCAAACCTGGGGGCTCTTGAAGTTCTGCTACAATATGTGCCATGATCCTGGCTGTAGATGGAGAGTTCTGATGTCTTCTGGAGGGAGGAAGCACAAGCAGGCTGGACTGCTGTGGGCAGGACCGTGGGTGTGTCCAGTTCTATCCTGTGCCACCCCATCTCTTCTGTCCTCACTGCCCCCACCCTGTCTGACCCCACCCCTCAGACCCCAGCTGTCTAGCTCCTCAGGAAACACTATTCCTGAAACGGTTCTCTCCAAGTGGAATAGTCACTCAACGACACAATAAGTCCCCTACATATAAGCAGGTTCTGATCAGAGAGCACGTTCGTAAGTCGAATTTGTTTGTAAGCCGACAAAGTTAGCCTAAGTTCCCAATGAATGCAATTGCCTATATAGTACTATACTGTAGCAGGTTTATAATACTTTTCACACAAATAATACATAAAACAAACAAACACAAAAAATAAAGAAAATGTGTTTAGTCTCAAGTATAGCACCTTGAAAAGCACAATAGTACAGCCCAGTGGCTGGCATGTCAGGGCAGGCATCGAGTGAACAGGCAAGAAGAGTTACTGACTGGAGGAGGAAGAGGACCTGAGAGATGGTAGAGCTGAAGGAAGTGAAGGGCAACAAGAAGTGAAGGGCAAGCTGATTTCGCTCATGCCTGACTTTGATGGAATGCGAGTTAGCATCTTTGAAAGTTCGAAACTTGAAGGCTCATGTGTCAGGGGTATTACTGTATAGGTTTTTAAAGTGACTATCTTGTGTCTACCACTGTGTAGGGCACCCCAGGGGTCAGCAGAGTAGCCCATGGCATAGAAGGGTGTTTTTTTCATGTATAAAGGCTCTGATCTCATGCCTATTTATATCACAAGGACACGTTATATGCACAGGAGTTCCCAGGACATTTTGGAAAAATAAACGAAAATCTGTGGCTGTCCCAACACTAACTGGGGCCCTGTCCATGGTCTGAATGCTCGTGTTCCTCCAAAGCTCACACGCAGAAAGCCTCATGCCCCATGTGATGGTACGAGGAGGTGGGGCCTTGNCACGTTATATGCACAGGAGTTCCCAGGACATTTTGGAAAAATAAACGAAAATCTGTGGCTGTCCCAACACTAACTGGGGCCCTGTCCATGGTCTGAATGCTCGTGTTCCTCCAAAGCTCACACGCAGAAAGCCTCATGCCCCATGTGATGGTACGAGGAGGTGGGGCCTTAGGAGGTCCTGAGGTCCTGAGGGTGGAGCTTTCATGAATGGAATCAGTGCTCTTGGAAGAGACCCCATAGAGCTCCCCAACCCTTCTGCCATGTGAGGACACTCTGAGAAGACAGCTGTCTGCGAAGCACCAGAACACACCCATATGGCCGCCTTGATCTTGGACTTCCAGGCTCCAGAGCTATAAGAAATAAACTTCTGGTGTTTACAACCACCACCCCCCACCACCGCCGCCCCAGGCAGTGATATTTTGTTACAGCAGTCCCCAAGGACGATAGCGGCCTGATGGGTGAATTAGTCTGAGGAGAGGGTCCAAGGGGCTCAAGTGAAAGTGAAAGTGAACTCACTCAGTCGTGTCCGACTCTTTGCGACCCCATGGCCTGTAGCCTACCAGGCTCCTCCATCCATGGGATTCTCCAGGCAAGAGTACTGGAGTGGGTTGCCATTTTCTTCTCCAGGGGATCTTCCTGACCCAGGGATTGAACCCGGGTCTCTCGCATTCCAGGCAGACGCTTTAACCTCTGAGCCACCAGGGAAGCCCCCAAGGGGCTCAGGCAGAGAAGAAAGGCCTTCAGGATCCAGGAGGCAGTGACTGGAGTGCACGAGAGCCTCAGTGCTCTAGGAAGGAAATGCCCATGTGAGACGACTCCTCAAATCCAAGTTCAAATACAGAAAGAGGGGAGGTCCCATTCCTGCACTTGGCTGTGATGGAGATGAATTTGTACCAGTCAGAGATGGGCATGGTGGACAAAGAGACTGGCAACAGTGGGAGTGAACAGGGCAATCACAGAGGCCCAAACTCACCTCCAAGGTATTAGAGGTTTGAGATGTGGAAACAGGAGATGATCCAGACTCCAGTGATGCAACAGGCTCGCAGGCAGGGGTCAGGCAGTGTCGGAAGACACTTTGAGCAGGCAGGAAAACAGTCCTGCAGCTCAGGTACCTGAACTGACTTGCTGCCAGGGGCGGGCTGAGCTGATCCAGCCACTCTGGCCTGACGTTTCACATTTCAAGGGATGATGTATGATCTCAAAAATAATACAAAGTCGGTACCCAGAAAACTGTGTGTCTACATTGGTTCCAGGGCTTAAAACAAATTAAATGAAGAGAAAACATACGTATCTTTTTTGGTCACATTGCACAGCATGCAGAACTTCCCTGAGCAGGGATTGAACATGTGTCCCCTGCAGTGGAAGCATGAAGTCTTAACCACTGGACCACCAGGGAAGTCCAGTGAAGCATGTTTACTTAAAAATAGAACTGACCCTCCTCCAAAGACCTCATACAATTCAGTATCAAAAAAAAAAAAAAAAAGCACAAAAACAACCCAATGACTTGTCATTTAGATTTCCGTATCTTGGCAAGAGAGGAATAAATTCAAAGGAGCATATGTCTTTTAGAATTAGTGTTTTTTGTTTTCTTTCGTAAAATGCCCATGAATGGTATGGCTGGATCGTATGATGGTTCTATACTTAATTTTCTGAGGACCCTCCATACTGTTGCCCATAGTGGTCTCACATACGTACATTCCCATCACCAGGGCATGATGGTTCCTTTTTCTCTACACCCTCATCGATACTTGTTAATGATTGTCTTTCGATGACAGCCATTCTGACTGGTGGGAGGTGACATCTTGCCGTGGTTTTGATAGGTATTTCCCTGACGATTAGTTATCTGAGCATGTTTTCATGTGCCTGTTGGCCACTTGTATGCCTTCTTTGGCAAAGTGTCTATTCAATGCACTTCCCATTTTTCCACATGGTCGTTTGGATTTTTTTGATATTTAATTGTATGAATTCTTTGAAATATATTAGATATTAACCCTTTATCAGATGCATTATTTGCAAATATCTTCTTCTATTCAGTAGGTGGCCTTTTCTTTCCATTGATAGTTTCTTTTGCTGTGCAAAAGCTTTTTAGTGTGATATAGTCCTATTTGTATATTTTTGGTTTTGTTTCCATTGCCTGAAAAGACATATCACAAAAGTATTTCTAAGACTGATACAAAGAGCATACTGCCTGTTTTCTTCTAGGAGTTTAATGGTTTCAGATCTTATATTCAAGCCTTTAATCAGTTTTGAGTTTATTTTTGTACACAGTGTGAGAAAGTAGTCCAGTTTGATTCTTTTGCATGTAGCCATCCAATTTTTCCAACAGTAAATACCAAAACTAAAACTGTTTTTTTTAAGTCTATTAAGTATTTTGTATATCACTCAATTTTTTTTTATCAGCTTCATTTGAGAATACAGTCTTAGCCTAAAACTACTTATTTTTTGAAATTTGAAATCGAATCCCATTATTATACAATCCTTACTTTGTTATCATCATTTCCTGTTATATAAATTGCAAGAACAAAACAACCACAAAACACAGGGTTGAATTGAAGATGGAGAAAAAAAGCAATGAACTCTTAGTTTTTAGGCCAATTCCCATCAACAAATGTAATGGACAATAAATGAACACGATTTATGCAAAGGCCTCTTTGCTTTTATAGCTCTGAGCCCACGCAAAATGTGACTTATTGTATGTGCCGATAGGCTCCTCTGTGTCTGATTCTTGAATTTAAGTCCTGCCCTACTTCTCACTGCTTTACACTGGGTTCAGTGGAGACACTTTCTTGCTGGAATAACACTCCTCTCTTCTCCCCATCAGTCCACCCACTCCTGTGCCCACCCTGAGTGACTGCAGCAATGAGCAATGGGATGAGTAATGATGTCTAGTTACGGCCATAGAAAGTGGTGAGCACAGGGTTACTGTTCACCTAGCTGGAGGACCCAGAGCCAGTGTCAGTGTCATTGTTTATGTTTAAAAGTCCAAACTGGTACAAAGGAAAGAAGCCCCCCTGAAGTGAGGAAGGTACAGTGTGAATGTCTGCAGAGTCTTTTCCCCTCTCGCAGTCCCCGTTCCTGGGTTAGTTGGGGCAATCAGTCAATGCAGTCTCTCCAGTGACTTCTCAGGTCATGCAGTGCCCCACTCCTGCATTCACTGATTAATAGATGGATTAATTCAGTCATTGTTCTGCACTTTAACCCTAGTGCACTTTTATTCCCCCTTCTGCATAGGAAGACATGTTGATATGTGTAGTGAATGTCCTTGTAAAGGTGTATCTACTTGAAGGAGAGTGGCTTTGCTTCTCTTTCCAATTTTTATTATTCAATCCAAGAATTTTCGTGAAACAAAATCATTCCCCACAGGGGTCTGGACTGAAGCCACTTGAAATTGGTCACCTTGCCAGATCTGTAAGAGAACGGTGTATGGGGACACACAGGGGATATCCCAACTAAGTAGGGGAAGCCACCAGCTGTGGTCAGGACTCAGAGGCAATGGAAGACTTCATCAAGAACAGAGTAAAACCTTGGGCTCACCTTCAGTTTGGTGTATGTGCAGGTTAAGTCGATTCAGTCATGTCTGATTCTTTGTGACTCTATGGACCGTAGTCTGCCAGGCTCCTTTTTCCATGGGATTCTCCAGGCAAGAATACTGCAGTGGGCTGCCATGCCCTCCTCCAAGGGGTCTTCCCAACCCAGGGACTGAACCCACATCTCATATGTATCCTGCATTACAGGCAAGTTGTTTACCACTAGCTGCTGCTGCTGCTGCTAAGTCACTTCAGTCGTGTCCGACTCTGTGTGACCCCATAGACGGCAGCCCACCAGGCTCCCCCATCCCTGGGATTCTCCAGGCAAGAATACTGGAGTGGGTTGCCATTTCCTTCTCCAGTGCATGAAAGAGAAAAGTGAAAGTGAAGTCGCTAAGTCTGTCCGACTATTAGCGACCCCATGGACTGCAGCCCACCAGGCTACTCCGTCCATTGGATTTTCCAGGCAAGAGTACTGGGGTGGGGTGCCATTGCCTTCCCCGTTACCACTAGCACCACCTGGGAAGCCCATATTTATTATGGAACTGGAATTTTATATAATGTAAACTCTGCTGTTGACTCCAAAGTGGAGCCCTTGAAGGGTGACAGAATACACCACCCCAAAATAGTCCATTTTGGCATAAGAGTTACTTTGAGATAAAGGCACACAAGAAATAGCAGGTGCAAGCAGGCCAGTCTAATCTTTACTTTTCTTCTTGGAAACCCAAGATTAAACCTCCCATTTAAATGAAAGATGTCTTCCCTTTGCCAGAAAGAAAGTAGCACTTTTATCATCAAGGATGAGAAATTGAGACAGAGAGAATTTTATAAGACAGATCTCATTAAAATAATTCTTATCTCCCTTTGGCCTCCATCCAGAGTGTAGTTACTTTCAAAGTCACCTCTCTTTGCTCAGCTTATTATAAAAGCATGCAGGGCCATTTTGGGGGGACTTTATTTTTTATAAGGATTTCTTTGTTGTACATATACATTTTACTAACTGCTTCCATGTCAGTTCCACTTTCAGGCCCAGCCAAAAAAATCTCAAAGAAGACAGAGGTAAAATTTTGCTTCCTCAACACACTGAAATGAAAAGTTAGGAGCTGAAATGTTATCTTTAGAAAGTGTGTGCTTTTCTCTAAGCAGCTTTTTAAGGTACTGGTCCAGTATGGTGTGCATTACACAGACATGAATACCTAGATACCCTCTATTGGGCACATGTGTTCTAAATCACTTCAACTGTGTCTAACTCTTTGCAACCCTATGGACCATAGGCCACCAGGCTCCTCTGTCTATGGGATTCTCCAGGAAAGAATACTAGAGTGGGTTGCCATTTCCCCTTCCAGGGTATCTTCCCAACCCAAAGATGGAACCCGTATCTCCTATATCTCTTGCACTGGGAGGCAGGTTCTTTACTGCTACTGCCACCCAGGAAGCCCATGTACAGATGCTATATAAAGATGGAGACTGAACGAGAGCACACTGTCCTTTCTCTCCTGAGACAGTAGGTATGGAGTCCTCTCCTAAAACAGAGTTGGAGAGTTCTTATTCTAATGGCTCCTCATTAACGAACTATGGAAGGAGAAAGGAAAAACGGCATTCTAGGGCTGGGATGTAAGTTGCCTCCAGACTGAGTAACACAGGATAGAGGAGAAGCACAATGACCTTCGGAGAGAAGTCTAAGAGGAATTTGTCATCTGGATTCAAGGATTTGCAGGGAACATTGGAGAGCTGCTAACCAAGAGCATAATGTCTGAATCTTATAGCATTCAATAATATCCAGCTTGGGTGGTCCAGAAGGAATCTGGCCAAGGCAGGCTTCCTACCCTGAGTAAATCCATTAAATGTTCTAAAACAGATACATGAATTTCAGCTTGAATTCAGGAGAGTCAGGACTGTTGCTAAGGAGCCAGTCACTTGGACTGGTTGCTAAGGAGTCAGAAGTCAGGAAGCAGAGCCTTTGAAGAGTGCCCTTGTCTGATGGGAACAGAACACAAATTGCCTTCATTTCCCTGTTGGATTTTAGCAATTTTCAAAGAGGCCTTGAGGCAAAGGAAAAGGTTAATGGGGGTGTGAAATATATAGCAGTATTTGTTTATTTAGATAAGATCATTATACTTCAGCAGTAGCAGAAGAGCAGAAGCAAGATCCTTCGGATGTCTGGTCCCCCAGGGAGAAGAGTTTAAAACTGTCCTTGGACACGTGTCAGTTCTCCTGAACCCTTGTTAATAATAGTGGACACACACATTCTCAGCCCAAAGAGAGGGCTGGCCCTGAAACTATATCCACTATCCACAATGGCCCTAGGCCACCAATTATAGGAAACTCAAAATGCCTTAGGTTTTTTTTTTTTAATTTTCAGAAGAAAAACTAACTTTACACCACCCGACAGCAGGGCTTCTATTGAGAGCTTGAGAATTTCTGATAAAAGAGAGAAAGACCACGGGACCAGTGATGACTATTATCATCCACTGGCCCCAATCTATCAATTATCAGCAATCTTAATATTGGGAATTTTATATTGCAGAGTAATATACATAAGTTGGTAAATCAAACATTTAAAGCAGGTTTTCTTTTTAAAAATTTTTATTTTAAAAATATATTTATTTTTAAATTTCTTTTTTTAAAGTTGTATTTATTTATTTGACTGTGTTGTGTCTTGGTTGCAGCACTTAGGATCTTTCCTTGAGGTGTACGGGTTTAGTTTCTGAATGACATCATGTAGGATCTTAACTCCCTGACCAGGGATTGAACCTGTGACCTCTTGCATTGGGGTCTTCCTAGGAGGTGTTTGTGGTAAAGAACTTGCCTGTCAATGCAAGAGGAAGAGACAGGTTCAATCCCTGGGTCAGAAAGATCCCCTGGAGGAGAGCATGGCAACCCACTCCAGTATTCTTACCTGGAGAATCCCATGGACAGAGGAGCATGGTGGGGTACAATCCAGAGGGTCTCACAGAGTCTGACATAACTGAAGTGACTTAGCATGCATGCACACCCCTGCATTGGAAGACAGATTCTTAATTGCTGGACCACCAGGGAAGTCCCTAAAGCATATTTTCTTATAAAGGATTTTATAAGGCAGAGAAAACCCACAGACTACAGGTTCCCAGGGCCTCAGGGAGTCTGGGGTGAGACCCAGGAGAAGATGTCTGGAGCCTTGGCAGATTGTCCAGTATAGGCCTGTCTGGGCACATGGTCACCCTGTCGTGGCCATCAGTACCTCTGTGGAAATCAGCTCCATGGGGTGAGAAAGAAAGAACAAGGTCAAAGCAAATATCATACCAGCCAGGACTCATCTGAGCTGGGTGTCATAGCCAAACCTTAGAAGTTGTGAGAATCACCAACCAGTCCTAAAAGCTTAGGTTTGAGGGGTCTCTTGGGTTACAGATCAACTGCAGTCCCAGTGCTGAGTGTGCTGCTCTGAGTACCCCGTGATGTCTGCACTGGATGATCTGCAGTTGATCATCAGAGGTCACGTCTCAACCACAACAAGCCCCCCACCCTGCCTTTGGACAGATCCATAAGCAGGTTGCTGAAACTACATCCTAAGAAGGGGTCTGGTCAGTTCAGGACTCCAGCAGACATTCTCCTGAGGAACATACAACGAAGCACAATGTGGGTCCCTGCCCCTTTCTCTCCCTAAGTCTGTGCCCCAAGACACTCTCACTTTTGCCAGGAGAGCCTTTGACCTTCCCCCATGTGTGGGCTGCCTCTGAGATGTGGGAGATGATTAAAAAAAAAAAAAAAAAAAAAACAAGGGCCAAGGATTCTTGGCTGAAATCTCCAGCACTATCTCCAAGCCCTTAACTTTCTCTGCACCACTAGAACCAGCCAGAACTCATTACCCAAGTCTGGCACCCTGTGTCCCCAGACCCAGTCCAGGAGCAGCTGAGGCCACTGTGTTGCTCCCAGAGGAAAGTTCTCCAAAGACATCTGTTATCTGCCGGTGGTGAGGACTTCAGGATCAATTAAGGCTTCTGCCAATGGTGGACTAAAGCTATCCTCAATAAAATGTGCTGATGTGCTGGAAAAATATTCTAAAGCAGACTTTTAAATGCAAGGCAGCTCTTGTTAGTAAGGGAAATACTCTGCTGGCAGAAATGAAGAGAGAACAGGAGTCCCAAGAGATGAAGAAGTGCCAGCACCATCAACTGTTTGGGAAACCTCTTCTTGCCAGACATCCTAGACCCTATGTTTTAGCAGCTGGAAGTGTGGGGACCACTCCGTGAAGAGAGAGAATAAAGTGGGGAGGCTCACCTATCCAGATAGCAAAGTATTACGAAACCATGGCCCTTAAAGTGAGGTTTCAGTAGAGAGAGAAAGAGAAAGAGGGAGAGGTGGGGAGGGAGGGAGGGAGACAGATCATCCCATGGGGCAGAACGGCGATCCCAGAGAGAGCCCCAGGTGCACAGTCAATAGATAAGCACAGCTGAATATCTACATGGAGAACAGCACATACACCTGCCTCAGTCAGTAGCTCAGTGAGATAAAGATTTAACTGTAAGAGCAAAATGTCATGCTTTTATAAGTTCATATAAGAGTAAATCTTTGTGATGTCAGAGCCAGAAAGAATTCCTCAATTAAAGTTGAAAATACAAACCGCAGGGGAAACAGTGAAGCAACCAGCTTCTTAAATCGAGATCTTCTGTTTGTCTAGAGACCTCACAGAAGAAGCGGGGGAAGGTGCTGTGTGGACAGAGAGTAATGGGTTGGGGAAAAGAAAGAACAAGAGAGAGAAACACAAATCATGAATACAATGAGAAGATAGTTCCAAAGGGGAAAATTGGTAAAAACACAGATTGGCAATTCACAGATGAGGAAACACAAATGGCCAAGGAACATTAAGGAAAGCTCAATGTCACTCATTAGCAAGGAAACACAAGAATGCATTTTACCACATTCAAGCCAGTTGGCACAGTTAACATATTTGATCACACCCACTGTTTGGCAAGGCCATGGAACAACATGGAAAGGAACTATTACAAATAGCTGTTAGGGTAGAAATTATGGCAATTTGACTTTATCCAGTAAAGTCAAGCCCTGCTCACTAAGCTGATCAAATTCTTGTCCATGTGCCTCAGGACATGTGTTCAGGAATCTTCCTGGCAGCATTCCTCTGATAGCGAAACCCATGAAGTTCAGTTCAGTCGCTCAGTGGTGTCCAACTCTTTGCGACCCCACAAATAGCAGCAAGCCAGGCCTCCCTGTTCATCACCATCTCTCAGAGTTCACTTAGACTCACATCCATCGAGTCCATGATAGACAACTCTAATGTCCATCCATAAGAGAAGGAAAAGGGCAGGGGTTTCCTTGGTGGGTGCAAGGAGAGGGCACAAGGGGGAAACTTTGCAGGCTGATGATGTATTTCTCAAACACATTGGCTGGTTGGCATGTGGATTTTATTTTATTTCTATGCTGGAAGCCTGGAGTACTGCAGTCCATGGGGTCGCAAATGGTCAGACATGATTTAGCAACTGGACCCAGCCACTGAACAACAACAAGACTATGTGCAATATATATTGTGTATGTGTCAAGCATTCCATGGCTTAAAACCTCATTTACAGAGATCTGATCTAAGTGACAAGTAGATTCATGGGATTAGATCTGATAGACAGAGTGCCTGAAGAACTATGGATGGAGGTTTGTGACATTGTACAGGAGACAGGAATCAAGACCACCCCCAAGAAAGAGAAATGAAAAAGGCAAAATGGTTGTCTGAGGAGACCTTACAAATAGCTGAGAAAAGAAGAGAAGCTAAAGGCAAAGAAGAAAAGGAAGTAAATACCCATCTGAATACAGAATTCCAAAGAATAGCAAGGAGAAATAAGAAAGCCTTCCTCAGCGATCAATGCAAAGAAGTAGAGGAAAACATTAGAATGGGAAAGACTAGAGATCTCCTCAAGAAAATTAGAGATACCAAGGGAACATTTCAAGCAAAGATGGGCTCAATAAAGGACAAAAATATTATGGACCTAACAGAAACAAAAGACATAAAGAAGAGGGGGCAAGAATACACAGAAGAACTGTACAAAAAAGATCTTCAAGACCCAGATAACCATGGTGGTGTGATCACTCACCTAGAGCCAGATATCCTGGAATGTGAAGTCAAGTGGGCCTTAGGAAGCATCACTATGAACAAAGCTGGTGGAGATGATGGAATTCTAGTTGAGCAATTTCAAATCCTAAAAGATGATGCTGTGAAAGTGCTACACTCAATATGCCAGCAAATTTGGAAAACTCAGCAGTGGCCACAGGACTGGAAAAAGTCAGTTTTCATTCCAATTCCAAAGAAAGGCAATGCCAAAGGATGTTCAAACTACTGCACAACTATACTCATCTGATAGGCTAGCAAAGTAATGCTCAAAATTCTCCAAGCCAGGCTTCAACAGTATGTGAACTGTGAACTTCCAGATGTTTAAGCTGGATTTAGAAAAGGCAGAGAACCAGAGATCAAATTGCCAACACCCACTGGATCATCACAAAAACAAGAAGTTTCCAGAAAAACACCTACTTTTGCTTTATTGACAACACCAAAGCCTTTGACTGTGTGGATCACAACAAACTAAGGAAAATTCTGAAAGAGATGGGCATACCAGACCACCTGACCTGCCTCCTGAGAAATCTGTATGCAGGTCAAGAAGCAACAATTAGAACTGGACATGGAAAAACAGACTGGTTTCAAATTGGGAAAGGAGTATGTCAAGACCGTATATTGTCACCCTGCTTATTTAACTTCTTTGCAGAGTACATCATGCAAAATGCCAGGCTGGATGAAGCACAAGCTGAAATCAAGATTGCCAGGAGAAATGTCAGTTCAGTTCAGTAGCTCAGTCATGTCTGACTCTTTGCAACCCCATGGACTGCAGCACATCAGGCGTCCTTGTCCCTCACCAACTCCCAGAGTTTACTCAAACTCATGTCCATTGAGTCGGTGATGCCATCCAACTATCTCATCCTCTGTTGTCCCTTTCTCCTCAAGATTGTTGGGAGAAGTATCAATAACCTCAAACACGCAGATAACACCACCCTTGTGGCAGAAAGCAAAGAAGAACTAAAGAGTCTCTTGATGAAAGTAAAAGAGGAGAGTGAAAAATTTGGCTTAATACTCAACATTCAGAAAACTAAGATCATGGCATCTGGTCTCTTCACTTCATGGCAAATAGATGGGGAAACAGCAGAAACAGTGACAGGCCCTTTTGTGGAGGGGAGGCCTCCAAAATCACTGCAGATGGTGACTGCAGCCATGAAATTAAAAGACGCTTGCTCCTTGGAAGAAAAGCTATGACCAACCCAGACAGCATGTCAAAAAGCAGACATTACTTTACCAACAAAGGTCTATCTAGTCAAAGCTATGGTTTTTCCAGTAGTCATGTATGGATGTAAAACTTGGACTATAAAGAAAGCTGAGCATTGAAGAACTGATGCATTTGAACTGTGGTGTTGGAGAAGACTCTTGAGAGTCCCTTGGACTGCAAGGAGATCCAACCAGTCCATTCTGAAGGAGATCAGCCCTGGGTGTTCTTTGGAAGGAATGATGCTAAAGCTGAAACTCCAGTACTTTGGCCACCTCATGCGAAGAGTTGACTCATTGGAAAAGACTCTGATGCTGGGAGGGATTGGAGGCGGGAAGAGAAGGGGACGACCGAGAATGAGATGGCTGGATGGCATCACTGATTCGATGGACATGAGTATGAGTGAATTCCGGGAGTTGGTGATGGACAAGGAGGCCTGGCGTGCTGCGATTCATGGGGTCGCAAAGAGTCAGACACGACTGAGCGACTGAACTAAACTGAACTGGGAATTGATGAAATACAGGGAAGCTGGGTGAGCTGCAGTTCATGGGGTCGCAAAAAGTCAGACAAGACTGAGTGATTGAACTGAATCTAAGCTTATCACTGGGGAGTGCAAGGTATCCTGGCCTGGGTGAAGGTATCCTTGCAGTGGAAGCCGGGTCAAGTAGGGCTCAGCAACCTTTTCCCCCTGGAATTACCCTCCTTGGAACCTGACTATTTTCCCTGGTGTGTTCTTGTACTGATGGTTGACATCACACACTGTCTCCAAGCCCACTGGCCCTGGGGTCAGAGCACAGGTGACTGTTGCCCAGTCCCCTCTGAGATGTGGATGACTATGGGGGCCTGAAGAGGATCAAGAAACCCAAGTTCCCTCCCACACCCATGCAGACCCACCACCAGTGGATTTTCTTTGAAAGACTCCTGCTAGGAAGCCTGGGGACCCTTCCCTGGACAGATGGGACAGTGGAGTCAGCCTCCAGTTCCTCCAGGACTGTCCTCTCTGCAGGTGTTATGGAGCCCAGGTCTGGCAGCTCGCTTCTCAGAAGCCAGTTCTCGAGAGAAAAGTGTTGGTAGGGAAGGAAAGTTTGCTTCATTTTGGAGGCTGATGACCAGGTGAGAAAGTGGACTCCTGCTGTAGAGAACCAGCTCCCACTTGCTGTTCAGAGGACAGGAGTATTTAACGGGGAGTTCTGGGTTGTCCAGGATGGCATGGCCAGCTTGGACAGTCATATTGAAATCCATGATGCCGCGGACTTTTGGTCATTTTGGCTAAGTACAATTAATCTCTGGTTCCAAAGTTTGTTCCCACTTCTTTGAGAATTGTGCCTTTGAGAATTGTTCTTGGAAGTGTGCCAAGTAGAGCAGCTTACGTCATGGCTTCAGTTTGGTGATCATGTGGTCATCTTCTTCCACCTGACGGGGCTTCAGTATCTGTAAAACAACCCACAGGATATGGCTCAGAATGTGACTTCTGGTCCTTAAGGAGGAACTAAAGGTCTTCATTTTTGATAAGCAACTAAATTATTGTATTTTGTCTTGTGTAAAGGCTTAGCATGCAAAGTATAGCAAGTTTTAATGCCAAGGTGTTGCTTACACAGGGGCAGCTCTGTGAGCGCCACTCCCCACCCCGCCCCAAGACTCAGCCAGGAGGTGAGCAGCCTGCCCAGCCTAGGAGGATGGTGATCGCTCATGGGCCTGCTTCTCCACCTCTAGCAGTCCTCCAGAGAACCAGGGTGGGTGGGATGGGGCCTCTCATCCTCACAGAGGAGGCTCTTTGACGTGGCAGAGACTTTCTTGTCTGGAGACAAAAAGACTAACAGGGAGAAAAAGATGTGATGGGCTAATGTTGCTGTGCTCTCCGCTGACTCCCCAGTTTGTTTATTTTTCTTCTATTCCAAGTATCTCTTCAGTCCTCGCCTTCTCTCAACACACCTCCCCCCACACACACACACATGCACACTCACATGCACGCATGCAGAGACATAGCCTGCAGAGGCAGATATAAATCACTCACCTTAAAAAGAAAAAGCACAAAAAAAAAGTCTTGACTCTTCTGTTAAAATTCTCTCTGGGCCAAGAAGGCGGACGAAGGGGACCCTTTAAGCCTGAATGTCTGAGAACTTCTTGTGTATCTGTGTCCACATGTTCCCACTGCCTGACCCCTGAAGGGTCAGTGGGGCCCTCGGAGGCCTGGCTGTCCCCTTCTGCTGCTGTGTTTCTGGCTGTCCTGCCCCCCACTCGAGCTTCAGAGAAACATTTTCTTCTCCTTTATGTCTCTCTCCTTCAATTTCCTCACAAGCAGACTTCCCTGCCCCCACCCAGGAGAGGCCTAGGATATTCCACTCCCATCTCCAGCTCTCAGAATGTGCCCCTCATCCCCATAATCTAACACCATGGAGCTTTGGTTTCCCTTTAATTTTTCCCCTGTCTGTAGCCCACCTCTCCCTGAGAACTGAAACATCATTTGTGAAATCCGAGGTGCCGATCATGTAGCTTGTATGTAAACATGCCTTCTCTGACGTCTATGGCCCCCTCGGCTCAGAGCCTCATGGCATCATCACCCGGTGTGATTCCCAGGGAGGGCTGCCAGATCCAAGGCTGCTGAAGAAACTAAGATGCGATTTCCCAGTTGCTTCCCCACAGGGCTCCGTGCCAAATCTCCCTGGGATGAGGAGTGGAGAGAGGGGACTGCACTTCACAGGGGCTGCCATGAGGAGAATCAGGAAGGAGACCCCAAGGCTTGGAGTGACAAGAGTCCACCCCAGTTCAGAGATGCATCTGAGAGGTGGTCATGCATCCCAAGGTCCATCGCATTCGTGATGGACCACGTGACACATACCTGCCCACTTCTCTGAAGGGCTAATGATAAGCATGCAATATTATCGCCCAGTGCAGGGAATGAATTACGGCAAACTGCAGTCTATCCCCCCAGGTTGCCACTGGCTGCCCCCACCTTCCTCCTTGAAACAAAACTACGACACAAAAAAAGTGGCAAAGAATGGACTTTGCTGAGCTCCCATCTTTAAAGCTTGGTTTGCACCGGGGGTCTTCAGAAACTCCAGGCAGGAGTTGTCAGGCAGGCCTTGGGGTTCCTTTAATACTGAATGCACACCTGCCTCCTGCTTGTTGCCTGTTGGTCCCCATTTTGCCTTCTGAAGCAGCTCAGAAACCATCAGCTACCTTCTGTACAGGACAGCCCTTCTGTAACTGAATCTCTCTTAAGGCCCATGAGTATTTTCTTCCTTTTGGATTCTTTTTATCATCATTAGCATTATCATTACTATTTTGGTCTCCTAGCAAGTGAGATCTCAGTTCCCTGGCCTGGAATTGAACCTATGTTCAGTGCAATGGAAGCAGGGAAGTCCTAACCACCGGACCTCCAGAGAATTCCCTGCCTATGAATATTTTCTAAGAAAAATGTTTTCTGCTTCTTTGGTCCTTCGTTATGTGAGCTGCTTCTTAGATGGTTCACTAGCTTATTCTGTCCACACATCTCCCTAAAGGTGGAGCTGCCCCTGCCCCTGGCTCTCAGCACTGCTTGAAGCAGAGACATTCCCTTCCTGCTAGAATCACCTGCTGTTACCCCAGCAGCCACAGAGCGTCCAGCCATGCTCTAAGTATCCCCTGATTTCAGACTTTTAGGGTGTGGTTCTCATCCCTGCTTCCCGGTGGCTCAGCTGGTAAGGAATCCACCTGCAATGCAGGAGACCTGGGTTGGATCCCTGGGTTGGGAAGATCCCTTGGAGAAGGGGAAGGCTACCCACTCCACTATTCTGGCCTGGAGAATCCCATGGACTCTAGAGTCCATGGGGTCTCAAAGAGTCAGACACGACTGAGAGACTTGACTTTCATTTTTTCATCCCTGCAGGATGCCACTTTTTGGGTTTGAACTTATTTTTCCTGTTGCAGGAAAATAATTACAAGCTTCGAATCAGGCTTGGACTTTTTATCTTCTGTCTTACCACCACCAAGGAAGCTTTTGGGAAAAAGGGAATCTGGGAACCTTGAGACCATGACTGTAGCCCCAAAGCAGCCCCATAGTCCAGGAGTTACAACACAGGTGTGGAAACAGAGGCAGAGGAATCACAAAAACCATGGTGCCCCCCTGGCTATTGTGCCACAAAAGAAAATCCTGCATGGGAAATATATTTAGGAGGGAGGTGTAAATGGACATTTAACCTGTAGTTTTGAGTCAATTCTATAATATTTTACATACTACATAGAATTTGATTATTGGATTTTGCATATATAATTTATTCATTGTTAGATCAATTCCTATTAAGAATTTATATAACTTAGCTAGGGTCATTCCTCATTCTATTTTTCTGATACATTATCTCATAGTCTTTGCTTGACTTTTTAAAAAATCTGTTTATTTTAATTGGAGGCTAATTACTTTACAATATTGTAGTGGTTTTGGCCGCACGTTGACATGAATCAGCCGTGGGTTTTCATGTTTTCCCCATCCTGAACCCCCTCCCACCTCCCTTACCTTGTGTATTAACTCCAAGTTCATGGTCCCTCCTCTACAACTTTTCTCCTCAATTTCACTTTATTCCTTCTATCTTCACATAGATACTTCATTCACATTATGAATAAGAAAGTGTTTTGTTACTGTTGGAATTTATTTACAAAATTCTTTAGTTGCAACTTTTCAAAGTTTAGTAATAATTTTCTCGTTGTATTTTGGCATCAGGTATTGCAGAAAAAAAATCTGAGGATGTTATGATGTCCATATTTTGTAATTAATTCCTTTTTAAAATTCAGACTTTTTGGTTTATTGGTACTTTTTAAATTAAAAAATTTTTTTTTCTTTTAATAAAAGTAGCTCAAATATGTTGTCAAAAAGGAGAAAAAAAAAGAAAATCCTGCATGGGATGGACACAGAATACCTTGAGGCAGATGGCTAGGAGACAGCCCCAGGCCATGAGGCTGGAACGGACAGGTGAACACCCAGCCTGGTAGCCTCCGAGTGGAACCACCCACATCCCACACTTTCTTCCCTCACAGGATGGAGCCTGTGGCCCACAGCTGTGACTCCTCACAGTCTGCCTGTCCATCTTGGGATTGCCTTCCAAATAAACCACATGCACCCACCTTCCTGTCTCAGGTTCTGCTTCTAGAGGAACCCAAACTAAGACACGCATCTTCTAAATGAAAGCCTAGGTAACTGGGTGGACATAAGGGTAAAAGGAACATGCCTTTGAATGCCAGGATGCTCCAAAGAGACAGGTTCCTGAATTCCGATATCTACAACTACATTTTCAGTGTAGAGAAGCCTCTAAATTTTTTTAAAAAATGGATTGATTTACTGATTGAGATAGCATTAGTTTATAACATTACAGAAGAGTCATGTGCACATTGTATTTCTATTTCTGTGGACATGGCACTGTTCTCATGCCCACGATGTAGTTTCCATACAGGAGGAGACAGTCGACCCTCTGTACCCATTTCCCCTTTCTAGCCCCCAGCCCCTCTGGGAACCACTACTCTGTTCTCTGTTTGTTTTTGTTTAGTTTGACTTGTTCATGTATCTGGGTTTTTGTTTGTTGGTTTTTTGTATTCCACATATGCCCTGAGGGACAGGACCTGTTAGAAACACAGTCTGTTCACAGTTCATGTAACAGGCAAAAGAGACAGGGACCCATATCAGAACTCACATCAGAGACAAGAGGCTGAGTTTCCATTCCCTGTTCCTTCATGAACTTTCCATAGAAATGCTCCCCATGCAATGTGAAGTGAAAAAAAGCAACTTGTATGAGCCTCATTTTGTGAGACTATCTACGTTAAAGAGAAGTTATCATATTTATGTGTCTATTTATACACTTATGGAGCACTAAGTTCCAGGCATTAGGTTTGATATTATATGAGCATTTTTCTCTATAAATATTTAGAGAGCATTCATTGCTCTTAACAGACATGTTATCAATTTTATATACACATGGAAGGATGCCAGAAGAAAATACAAGAACATGGTAAAATGGGTCATGGGATTATTAATAATGTTTCCTTACTCATCCTTTGTCTATTTTCAGTAATTTCCAAAAGCTAACAAGAATTGTTCTATGACTTAGCAAAAATCAGCATGATATTTCAAATCTCCTTTGTAGCAAGAATCTTTACAGAAATTCCAGAGTCGGTGAAGAGCCAAACTCACACAACAGAGAGGTTTGATCTTGAAAAATGAAACAGCCTCCAGCCATTCTAGGAAGGTCCCTCGCAGCACTCAACACAGCATCCTCCCGAAGGTACACCGTCCCCAGCTTTCTGCTGATGAATCTCCATGATTTTGCTAGGTCCTTCCACCAAGACATACAAAATTTATTCTGCATTTGGCTCAAACCTCTTTCTACATTTGAACAGGGCTGAAATTACTAGAAATTGCATCAGCACCAGACCAGCACCTACAGTCAGCCCATCTCTCACCAGTTCACGTCTTCCAACGCAGCTCAGCTGGGTGCACACCACTTGTCCAAAGAAACCACTAATAAGTGGGCTGGTCTCAGGGGATCACAGATGGAAGGAGTGGCTTCAAGAACTCCCACATCTCTCCCCAAGTTCCCATTTATTTCTGATGGTTGCTGATTCATCACCCCTCAACTTGGTGGTTTCAATCAGCAGCGAACATTTTACTCTCTCATAGTGTCGGTGGGTGGTTCTGACTTAGGCAATCCTCTGGCCATAGTTAGTCATCAGCTGGAGCTGGAACAGACTGGAGGAGCCTGGGTGCTGGAGCAGTGTGGCTGGGCATCTTCCCCGTCTCTCTTTATGTAGCTGCAGGGAGGCCACACATGACCTCTACACGGTGAGTGACTGGGCGCCTTCCAGCGTGGTGGCATGGGGCTCCAGAGGACATTGTGTTAGGTGTTATAAATAATTTATGGCTGATTTAAAGTATATGGAAGGATGTACTTAGGTTATATATGCCAATTCTATGCCATTTTATGTACGGGATCAGTACCTGTGGAATTAGTCCGAGGGACAACTGTAGTAAATGAAACACCATTCAGATTTCTTGCCTGGGAGCTTGAGGGGATGAATTGCAGCATGGTGGCATCTCAGGATCAGATATCTTGGGATGTTTTCCATATGCATTTGATTTTTAAAGCAATTATTATTGAATCAACCTAAAATGCAGTTTATTTTTATTTTGAACTGTTATTTACTTTATGTTTCTTAGGGATTAATTTACCACTGGAAATTGTATTCCAAAGAATACCATACTGTTTTTTTGCACAAATGTGCCTCACTGGTAAGGAGTCCACCTGCTAATGCAGGAGATGCAGCAAGTCTGATCCCTGGGTCAGGAAGATTCCCTGGAGGAGGAAATGGCAACCCATTCCAGTATTCTTGCCTGGGAAATCTCATGGGCAGAGGAGGCTGGTGAGCTACATACAGTCCATGGGGTCGCAAAGAGCTGGACACGACTGAGTGACTAAACAATAGCAGCAAATAATGACAAAAAAGTTAGACGAACTTACCAAAAATAGTTAACTGGTTTCATACTGAAATTTGTTACAATTTCTAATGATTTCTTATTTAAAATTATGGCATTTGTTATTAATAATTGGATAGCACTTTGGTATCTTCCCTCAAAAAAGTATATGCCAAACTCTATTGTAGCACAGATTGCACTGTGCTGAACAATTTTAAATAAGTCTCTGTCTTCCAAGGCAGTGAATGAGTTTCTTGAGGACACAGAGAGATTGTATTCATATTTATCCCCTAGCCTGACCAACCCTAGATGGAGTCAATGTTAGGAACCAACAGTAATTTTGAATAAATAAATCCTGCCAAGCATACTATTCTTTATTCTTGCACTCAAGAGGTCAGTTGCTCAGACAATGGAAAGACATTTGCATCACCCAGGACCGAGTTCACCTTGAAGTCAGACATATGCCAGCTTTGCAAGTGAATTAAGGACCATTTTGGAAGTTAACTGTTTAAACTGCATGCTGTGAAGTCACAAACCAGGTCAGGCAAATGTCAGGAATCGTGACCTACCAGGAAGTCTGTAGGAGGAGACGGAGAAAAGGGTGAAGGTCAACTAGCTCATAGCTCTCTGCGACGGGAGTTGTTTTGGCAAGCGGTCCTGGCTGACTTCATAGATGGGAAAGCGATGGCCAGACACTGGTCAACCCAAGACACAGCCCACTTTGGTTCTTCCCTCCCCACCCCACCCTGGCATTACCTGTGTGGGCCCATTGTTTCCATGGTGATTTTAATTAAAATATAGTCACTGTTGTAACAAGTTACCGCAGCAATTGTCAGTGGTGCTGACGGTTACGGGAAATGAACCATTGAGTTTAATCTTAATAGATCAAGCAGGAAAGAGAGGAAAAGATACGTTTAGGGGATTGTTCCCTGGGAGCTTGTGAGACGGCGAGGGCTGGGTAGAGCTGCTCATGGGAAAGTCAGCCAGAGCATGGCAGGTACAATGACATGCGGGCTAGTGAGCCCTGGACATCTGTCCAGACTTCATCACCTAAGTAAATGGTCTTTCTGGGCAGAAGTCAAAAGTCTAGCATGTGAGGAACACACTGAAACAGGAAGCAAAGCAGAGGATGGTAAAGGTGAGGCCAAGAGGCTAGAAAGGTGATGAACATTTTTATCCACCAGAAAACTTACAGACAGGCGCCTCCTTGGGTCCATGAGGCACTGCAGGTCACCCCCTCCCCTTCAACCCATGGCCCTCTCCCTGTCCTTGCCCCCAGGCTTCCCCCAGTGCCCTGACTCTCCATTATCAGTCTCTGCAGAGATTTTTCTTCTCCCTCATCCTTAAGTCACCCAAATTCAGCCTAGTGTCTGGCACCAATGATAACTTTGAACCAATAACTACTGCTAAATGTATTACTCTGTATTCTGATACAGTAAGTCCCCTACATATGAACCTTCAAGTTGTGAACTTTCCAAGATCAGAACGTGGATACATATGTTCAAGTATGTAAATTAGTTCACACATGTCTGGTGTACATTGTCACATGCATACACCCTCTACAAGTGGTTGTGCTTCTGTGTACTTTACAGCACTGTATAGAGTACAGTAGTATCTTTCGTCCAAGCCCAGGATGTCTTGAAACAAGCATAAAAGCAGCAGTACATAACCAATTGTGTTAGTTGAGTACCTAGGTTAACTTTGTTGGACTTATGAACAAATTGGACTCATGAATGCACTCTTGGAACAGAATTTATTCCTATGGAGGGAACTTACTGTATTTTAGACAGGTGTGTCCTCTCACAGGTCACTGCTGGGGATAGATGGGCCAGTTCCCAATGGAGACTCAGAAAGAAGCATAGAGCACCTCTCTGAGCACTGAGAAGCTGAGGCGCTCTCCGCATCTCCTCGCATCACAGCTCATGGGTCCCTGGTGCTCCTGGCCTCCCCTGCCCATGAGTGAAGCTCCTCCTCACCCGGGGCTGCCCTGGGCCGAGATGCTGAGGCTCACGGTAGGAAACTGCCTGCACAGGGGCCTGCAGGGACGAGACAGGGTCTGCTGTCACAGCATTCGTACCACATACTCTGACTGCCTCTTCTCCATCCACCTCTAGATCAGGACAGCCTCCTTTTATAGAAGGAGCATGTGTAGGGATGTGTGGAGGAGTTCAGTCTGGGAGCTGGATGCAGGGCAGGATGCAGGGTGGGTGGAAACAGATGGAGGTGCTGGTCGAAGAGCAGGTGCCAAATACCTCAAAGTGAAAATACGAGAGTGAGTGAGGGTCTGAAGGGCAGTGAGGACAGGGACTGGAGAACTGGATGAGACAGAATTCACAAAAGACACAATGGCAGGACGTGGATGATTGCATTTAGGGAAGGGAAAGGGAGGGGAAAGCCAAAGGTGACTGTCAGATGCTGAGGTTGGGCAGATGGACGCGTGCAGGGCACGGTGCGGCTTTGTAGCTGTCCTCCTCTGCCTTGTGCTTCTGGGGAGATCCCAGCACTCAAGGGGGGCTTGTCTGATAGCTCAGTTGGTAAAGAATCCACCTGCAATGCAGGAGACCCTGATTTGATTCTTGAGTCAGGAAGATCTGCTGGAGAAGGGATAGGCTACCCACTCCAGTATTCTTGGGCTTCCCTTGTGGCTTAGCTGATAAAGAATCCTCCTGCTATGTGGGAGACCTGGGTTCAATCCTTGGTTTGGGACGGGGAAGGCTACTCACTCCAGTATTCTGGCCTGGAGAATTCCATGGAGTGTATAATCCATGGGGTCACAAAGAGACAGACACAGCTGAGCGACTTTCACACGTCACAGCACCTGAGGACCTTTCTTATTGTTTTCATGAAAAGATCGGAATATATTCTATTTAATCTCTGTAGCCTTTACCTTGCCACAATCTTGGGTTTCCAAGAGCAATTGGCAATTTATATGACTAAATAGAGTGCTGGGCCCTTCTCTTGCAAAGCTGGCTCCTGGCACTGACCCAAGCCAGCTAAGCGGGGCACAGATCCCATCCCACACCTGCACTTCCAATCAGATGGGAAATGTGTCAAAAGCGATTACAACCGATACAAAAAGTGCCAAATCTTGGGGATTATTTCCTTCATGAAAATGAGAGCTAATTTTAGTTATCATGATAACAACACCACTCTCTGCTGCTGTGTTGACAAGAGCCGTTGACAAGAGCCGAGGGCAGGCTCTGGGGACGGAATTGGGACTTGACATCACTGGGACAGAGAGGAGCGGGCCTGTGCTGACACCCAGCAGAAACGGCCTCCAGGAACAGAGGGGAATACAACTTTCTCCTCCTCCCCAAGCCCCAGAGACCCTCACCATCAGACACACAGCTGTGGATGAGGGACGCTTCTGAAACTCAGCTGTTCTGTTCCCCCACCTGAGGCTGCAGCCATCCAGGAAGGTGTCCTGCCTGGATCCGTGATGGGCTGGTGGGGGTGGGAGCATGGGCAGATGGGATGCTGCCTGTCAACAGCAGAGCTCGATGAGACTCACACGGTAGGGAGCGAGCAGCACTCGGTCTTCACGGGCAGCCCGAGCATGCACGGTGTGAGTGCAGGACATCCCTGGGCTTGAAGCCATGGGCCTGGCAGCAGGGCTGCCTCTGGTCCATCATTCTAGGGAGTCAAGCTGACACACACTGCAGAGCCTGCTCAAAGGCTTACGCCCCGGCCTTGCTTGCCTGCGTGGGAAGGAGGGAAATGGCCAGAATTTCCTTTCCTGCAGAGGCACTTCTTGACATGTTCTTGCACTTTTACCAGGAATAAAATCGTGATGGCAAACCATTTCAGTGCTTCATCCATTCAGAGCATTTCAGAGATTTTAGCCCGAATCTGGGCCTGCCCACGGGAGGGCGTCACTCTTGGGGGCATCATTCCTTCTACATGTGGCTCCAGGGAAAGATGAAGACCCGAGCTGTCCACCATGATTCTTAAAACCTAAGTGGTTTTCTCCACTGTGAGTGAGGATGGACACTTTCACTTTGGAACTTGGCTGAGGAGATGAACAGCATTGGAGATGAACTCCAGTCATGGAAAGAGAAATCAGGACTGCCCAACCTCACTGACTTGGACAGTTCAGAGATCCAGTGGGTCTGATACTAACATCAGGATCAGAGAAAACACCACTGGCTGTGAACGACGTGGGAAAAAATTAGACTTCTGAGATGTGGGTTACTAAAATGACTCCCTTTGCTCCCAATTCCTTTCTCTTCCTAGTGTAAATGACAATAATATGATATGTAAATGATAACAGTGTTTGTGGTAAGTACAAATCAAGCCAGTCACTGAAAACCACTATGAAAACCTAAAGGGACATATGCTGTGAATCTTACAAAACATGTCTAATTAAAGACAGCCTTGGAATGTGAAGTCAAGTGGGCCTTAGAAAGCATCACTACGAACAAAGCTAGTGGAGGTGATGGAGTTCCAGTTGAGGTATTTCAAATCCTGAAAGATGATGCTGTGAAAATGCTGCACTCAATATGCCAGCAAATTTGGAAAACTCAGCAGTGGCCACAGGACTGGAAAAGGTCAGTTTTCATTCCAATTCCAAAGAAAGGCAATGCAAAAGAATGCTCAAACTACTGCACAATCAATGGCACACCACTCCAGTACTCTTGCCTGGAAAATTCCATGGACAGAGGCGCCTGGTAGGCTGCAGTTCATGGGGTCGTGAAGAGTCGGACACAACTGAGCGACTTCACTTTAACTTTTTACTTTCATGCATTGGAGAAGGAAATAGCAACCCACTCCAGTGTTCTTGCCTGGGGAATCCCAGGGATGGGTACCCTGGTGGGCTGCCATCTATGGGGTCGCACAGACTCGTACATGACTGAAGTGACTTAGCAGCAGCACTCATCTCACATGCTAGTAAAGTAATTCTCAAAATTCTCCAAGCCAGGCTGCAGCAATATGTGAACCATGAACTCCCTGATGTTCAAGCTGGTTTTAGAAAAGGCAGAGGAGCCAGAGATAAAACNTGGACCATTCTTTTAAAAGTCTTTATTGAATTTTACAACATTGCTTCTGTTTTATGTTTTCCTTTTTTGGCCTAGAGACATGTGGGATCTTAACTCCTTGACAGGAATTGAACACACCACATTGGAAGGTGAAGTCTTAACCACTGACCACTAGTGAGGTCCTGAGCAAACATTATTGATTATATAACTGCTGCAAAAATAAAAGAATACTTGCCTGCTTGTAACTGGAAATATTTATGTTTAGCTAAGAATCATTTTCATGGGAATGACAAAATATTCTAATCCAAGGAAAGGTTATGTAATGGCTTCCTTCTCCTTGTCTTCCATGATGTGTATATATATATATATTCATCTTTTTCTCATCATTAATAATAGAGGTAGGAATTTCTAATCCATGGGCTTTCTGATTAATTGCACACTGTAAATGAAACTATATTAAACATCCTTCATCATAACTCATCTAAAGGAAATTTGATTCTTCCTTGGTAATCCAGAAAGGTTCATAATTAAGAATGACCATTATAGGTTTCAAATATGTTTGGTTATTTGAACAATGACTTGGGTTCTAGATAAGTTGTTCCTACTTGACAGATCACTGAAAAATCATAAACGATCTGTTTTTCTAATTTTGGTCTGCTGAAAGATCATGCATTATTTCTTTTTTTTTTTAATGAGAACAGGGTATCTTCTATGAATTCCTGTTTCTACTACAGACCTTTTATACACACTATTGATCATGCATTATTTATCAGTTCAGTTCAATTCAGTCGCTCAGTCGTGTCTGACTCTTTGNCTGTTCATCTTTATTTCCTCAGAGCCAAACACTGAGCTCACTGTCTTTCATCTCACAAACAGCTACCAAGCACCTGCGAAGGGCCAGTCACAGTGCGAGGTGGTAATGATGCTAATGGTGAAGAGATGACACAGCCCCTGTTCACAGGCGTGAGAACGATATTCATCAGAGACAAACAGAGACTTTCGATAACAGTCTTGCCAAGAGGGCTGAGCCCAAAGTGTTGGAATTTAGAGGAGCAAAGAAACATGTGCTGACCCTGAGTGTGTCCCAGGGTTCATAGGGACACGATTGTATGTATTTAAGGTCTTTGTTCACACGTGTAAATCCAAGAGAAAACAAAGAGGTGGAGTTGGTGATTACATTGTCCATCACAAAGCACACTGTACCTAGAAATTTTCGCTCTTGGAAAACTTAGCATGATAGCTATCAAGCTGCTGGGTCTTTTTTCAAGATCCCTGCTCTCTGACTTTTCATTCTTTAAATACTGCAGCAGTCAGAGATGGAGAAGGCAATGGCACCCCACTCCAGTACTCTTGCCTGGAAAGTCCCATGGATGGTGGGCTGCAGTCCATGGGGTTGCTAAGAGTCAGACACAACTGAGCGACCTCACTTTTCACTTTTATGCATTGGAGGAAATGGCAACCCACTCCAGTATTCTTGCCTGGAGAATCCCAGGGACAGCAGAGCCTGGTGGGCTGCCGTCTATGGGGTCGCACAGAGTCAGACATGACTGAAGCGACTTAGCAGCAACAGCAGCAGCAGCAAAGAAGTCTCTACACCCACGAGCAGTTTTGTGCATCTTCAGTTACCTGCAGCAACCAACTTCTTCCTCAGATTGAGTTGATAAGTCTACCAACATCTACCCTTAACCTCCTGAATGGTCTTGGATGAGTCATGTTCATCCTACTCACTGCTTCCCAGTTGGAATAGGTTATAAATATGAGTAGCTATGAAGGATGCTTCATCAAGAAGGTAGTGTTGAAGGCAAGTGATGTTTCATCCTATTTGGAACCCTTGGAGGACATGCCACAGAGCCAGTCCGCCTGAGTGGCTAGGAAGTTGAGGTATACACCAAAATCCATCTATTATCCATAAAGGCTATTTTTAGTGAGTGTGTTGATTCTTGGGTGATTCTGGCCTTTCATAAGGCAAAGTGAGCATGTGTCAGAGTCAGAACAAGTGCAGAGCAGAATCTTTACCTATAGAGATTGAGTCCCGAGAGGGTAGGAGCAGGGCCCCAGCAGCACCAGCGGCAGGAGAGATGAGAAAGGGACACTCAGGTGTGCTTGTTCAAATAAAAACCTTGGCCTCTGGAAAGCAGAAACAGAATAAAAAAGTTGATTTTATAGTATTTCTTTCAAGGAAAGATAGTGAGTATTCTACAATCTAAAAAAATTAGGGTAGGCAGTAGACTTTTTCAGCAGCTGTTGCCAACACAGCTCTAGCTTTCTCTATGAATGCTTTTTTGGAATAGCACCACTCAGCCTAGATCACTCGAGCAGCAAAGCCAGAGAATCTGGAGGGATGAAGCTGCTCATCTTTTCTCTTCTTAAGGGGGTGCCCCACACCACCACCACCAGATGCCCAGCCCCCAGGTCATGCCAGGTGTTTGAAGTGAGGTTGATCACAGAAACTGGGGCAGCTTGGAATGCTATGGAATCCATCAGTCAAGAACCTCGAGAGAGGCTCCCAGCACCTCGAGAGAGCTGCCTCCACCCTCTGAGCACCCCAGGTCTCCCTCAGAGTGTTGCCTTGAGGATAAATGCAACATAGACCCAGAGCTCAGAACTCATGAGAGAAGTTCCTGCTCTTTTCCATTCAGAAATACAGAAACTTCCAGGAACGCAGAGGCCCTTATGAAGGTCATAGCAGTGGGAGCTCTAAACTCTGCAGAACAGGGAGGCCTTCCCTGTTACCTTTAGGTAGGATCTGTTAGGGGTAAGCCCACCAGTTTGCCTCCATTAGGTAGGTAGCTGGTTGGTTTCTCCAAACACTCAGATCAGGACCTCAATTTTAGTCATGGAGGGCCAGGAGAAGTGGGAAGAACGGCTGAAAAAGGCAGACGTTCTGCTAATTAACTATGACTTGGAGACAGGATGGAGGAGTGAGAGAATTAGAGGAGGTGGTGATTTTGACTGAGAAGTTAAACTGAATTAAATTTAAACTTTTAATAGGGGGTAAAAAAAATTTATAAATGTTGGATAACTATATAAAGAAGTATTCACTTCTGGGTTGTTTTCAGATGCATTCTTTATTCAGGACCCTGTAATAAACTTTGAAAAAAAACAGAGTGGCATGTCTTCGCTGAAACCAGTAAAATCAGTCTAGACATGATAGCATTTTCCCAGTCGACGCAACCATGAATCACTACTTTCTCAAAGGACTTAATTAACGTCAAGGCAAAAGCCTCTAATTTCCCCCCTATTTATCATTTGGCAACAAAACCTGTTTACTTACCACAGATGCCAAAGAATAGATTAAGCTGATAAAGAAAAGTATAAGATTAACAAGTGCAATTTACTTGTCAGATGGAGGTATTTTATCGTTTCACCGAGTTGTTCTCTCTAGAGGGAAACTTGTGTGTTGATCCTTTGCAACAGAGATGAAGCCAGGGCCAGTTCAGAGGTCAGTGTCAGGGAGGTGAAGACTGATCATCTCTGTGGACCAAGGAATGCCCTTCCCACACCCCTCCCATCACAGGAGAAGAAAGATAAGAAAGGCTCTTTCTCACACGCTCTAAGTTAAACAAAGTTTTAAGTGTGCTTGCTTCAGCAGCACGTGTACTAAAACTGGAAGCCGGCAGAGATTAGCATGGCCCCTGAGCAAGGATGATGTGCAAATCCGTTAAACACGCAATTATTAAAAAAAAGAATTTAAAATATATTGCTGTAGTAAAGGGAACCACACACACACACACAATAAAACAATATTACAGTGGCAAAAGGGAAAAATGGGGAGGTAGGGGTATTAGGGAGTTTGGGACGGCCATGTGCACCCTGCTGTATTTAAAATGGAAAACCAACAAACAGCTACTGTATAGCACAAGGAGCTCTGTTCAGTGTTATATGGCAGCCTGGATGGGAGAGGCATTTGCAGGGGGGAGGTGGATACATGTATGTGTATGGCTGAGTCCCTTCGATATTCACCTGAAAACTATCACAACATTGGTAATCAGCTACACCTTAATACAGAATAATAAGTTTAAGAAATAGAAGCAAATAATTACAATATTATAGGTGGCAAAATAGGAAAGTGGAGTCTATAGATGCTATTTATGCTTCTTAAATTAAGACATAAATGTACTTATTATTCATAAGTGTGACATGTGAATAATAATGATGACAAGACAACCTGACAAACTAAAAATATACTGTAAATCCTCCAAAGTACCGGAAGTCAAACACACATATCCCACAAATATCAAAAAGAAGAGAAAGGGGAAAACAAAGCAAAGAAAGGGAAAGAAATCCCTAGAGCAAATGATTTAGGAAATACAGAGTGTATTGAAAACAAATCTCCAAAGTGAAGCTAGTAACAAGTGACACATAAACCATCATGTTCGAGTCATACATTCGGATGAAATGACACTAACAAATACACATAGGTTCAGCATACCTATTGGGAGAAAGTTTTGCAGAATGAGGTATGTGTGAAAGAGACTACTAAAATCAGAATGGGCAAAGACTGAGCAGGCAAACTCTAACAGAGAGAAAGCTAGGAGTAACAATATCGGGCAAGGATACAGTTAAAGCAAAAAGTGAAAAACCCAGCGTGAAAGGGGTAATGAATATTAACACATGGCATCACCTGCAATGATAATGCAACTGTATTTTATGCACTAAATGGGGAAAAATCAAAGCATGACTCCAAAGACTTCCCTGGTGTCTTGAGCTTCCCTGGTGGCTCAGTGAGTAAAGAATCTGCCTGCAGTTCAGGGGACCGGGGTTCAATCCCTGGGTCAGGAAGATCCCCTGGAGAAGGGAATGGCAACCCACTCCAGTACTCTTGCCTGCAGAATCCCATGGACAAAGAAGCCTGGCAAGCTATAGTCCACAGGCTCACAAGAGTCGGACACGACTTGGTGATTAAATCACCCAGAGACTTCTAGAAAAAATTTTTAAAACCCAGAAGTAGTATGAGATCAACTCACCCTTATGATGTCGTGCTTGATCAAGTGGATAAGATTTCTCAATTAATTAAGGTGGTAGAGGTTCTGAAGTCAGTCAGCCTCAGCCCAGATGGGTTTGCTCAGGCACAAATCACTGGGTTCCACTCCAGGGTTCTGCTTCAGTTGGTCTGGGTGGGCGCTTTAATCCTGTGCAGATGGACATTCAGTAGAGAAAACTGAGGTGAGATGGTGCCCTTTTGAAAGGTGAGGGATTACAAAGACAAGGATGATTCAAGAACTGGTATCAGAAGTCTCCAGGAACTTGCAAGTCTTAGGCGGTGGGTCCACCAGCCCAGGGCAATCACAGCAGAGCCTTGAGGTGACTGCAGCCCCAGCAGGAAAGCCACCAGCCCTGGGGTTCGGGGGAGAGACCTGAGGACAGAGGGGGAATTTTGCCCCCAATCTCTATTTCTAGGGCTTCCCTGGTGGCTCTGATGGTAGAGAATTTGCCTGCAATGCAACAGACATGGGTTCGATCCCTGGGTCAGGAAGATCCTCCGGAGGAGGGCATGGCAACCCACTCCAGTATTCTTGCCTGGAGAATCCCATGGACAGAGGAGCCTGGTGGGCCACAGTTCATGTGACACGACTGAGTGACTAACACATTCCCTTTCATTCTGTTTCGAAAATGCAGGCACCTTTTGCTGCCCATGGGAGCGATGGGGGCAGAATTCCTCATTCTGTACGAGTCTGTCTATCTTAGTCTTACCTCTCCTCAGCTCTCTCAGGTGCTAAAGTTTTCCTCACAGCCTGCCTTCTATTTCTGCTCCCATAAAAAAAAAAAAAATCTCTGTTTGGCCACGTGTTGAGTCCTTTACACACATTTCTTGACCGTGTCCCTGTGAGGGCCATGACCCCTATGTTATGGGTCAGGGATCTGAGGTCAGTGAGATCACCTACCTGAACACAGCATGTGCAGTGGAGGGGCTCGAATCCCCGTCCACCTTGACCCAATGCAAGAGTCACACAACACGCCTCACTCTGCTTCCTGTCTGCTGATCCTCTCTTTTCTTTGCACTCGTCTCTTTCTCCCAGTTAGGAAGGGTAGGTTTAGTGTTTCGTTTTGTTTTGTGTTTTTTTTTGCTTAGTGTTTTTTTTTTTTTTNACCCAATGCAAGAGTCACACAACACGCCTCACTCTGCTTCCTGTCTGCTGATCCTCTCTTTTCTTTGCACTCGTCTCTTTCTCCCAGTTAGGAAGGGTAGGTTTAGTGTTTCGTTTTGTTTTGTGTTTTTTTTTGCTTAGTGTTTTTTTTTTTTTTTCCCTCTATCTCTCTCTATTTTTCTCCTGGTTCTTTCCCAGGAAGTAGTCAAGTTTATATGAGTTTCCTTCAAGCCACCTCACATGGCCACATTCCTCAGTCTGCTGAAACCGCTCCTTCCTCTTGACATTTTGATCTGGATGGAAGGCAGAGGCTGTCATCAGAGAACAGCCAGCTGCTGGTAGCACCAGCCTCCCACACGCCTATCTGTCCTCACACGGCCTGCCAAGCCCCTGGGGCCTGAGTCTTGGCTTTGAAAGTCTCCAAAAATGGCAGCATCCTAAGCCAGAGACCAGGTTCACCAGTTCTTCCTAATTCTGTAGCTTAGAAATCATTTGCCTTTAAGGTGTCTTTGAATTTTCATGTTGGCTTAATAACTTACAGAGTTTTGAAGATGCCTTGCTCTCATCTCTGTCTGCCTTTCCTGTTGATCAGAAGTCAACTGCAGGGGGTTGTGCATCAGACCAAGAAGTCTGACCAGACCCTGATTTCAGCACTGTGGGAGCGGACCAGTGGGGGTGGGTGGTCTCCAAGAGTCCTCCTTTGCTAGACATTCTGATTGTTCACCAATGCCTTCTGGGAATGCAATGCTGGATTCCACCCTGAAGTCTGGAAAACTCTGGACTTTAAGGAGATGATCACGTTCCAAAAATTGAGATAGCAAAACAAACAGGATGGAAGAGTCTGAAGGCACTCCTTGATTTCCAGCTGTTTCCAAAATGTGTTCAGTTGAACGAAATCCCAAACACATGGTGGAAAGCTTATTTCCCTCTAAAAATGTTAAATCCACACATCAAGCTAAAAGAAACCATCCCTGTATGAATTGGATTCATTCACACTTAACTAATGCAAAGCTTGGCAAGGAGCAAGTGGAATATAAAGAGACTCCTTTTGGTGGCCTGAAGACATCTTCCCTTGCTCCAGGTTGCCTACTAAGAAGGGGAAAGAGGAAAGAGAAAGCTGGACTCATTGTCTGACTTAACACCTTCCATCGGCAAGACTTCATCAGCACTAAGGCACAGATAAGAGCGGAAGACACTGTCTGTGAAGAGGATATGCACTGGCCCTAGAAAAATGGTCCTGACAAACCTATCTGTGGGGCAAGAATGGACACGCAGGTATCAAGAGTGGACTTATGGACACAGTGGAGAAAGGAGTGGGGCAGCAAGTGGAGAGAGAACTTGAAACATATACATTACACAGGGAGCTCACCTCGGTGCTCTGAGATGACCTGGAGGGGAGGAATGGGGGGTGGGTGAGGGGGAGGCTCAGGAGGGAAGGGNGACTTATGGACACAGTGGAGAAAGGAGTGGGGCAGCAAGTGGAGAGAGAACTTGAAACATATACATTACACAGGGAGCTCACCTCGGTGCTCTGAGATGACCTGGAGGGGAGGAATGGGTGGTGGGTGAGGGGGAGGCTCAGGAGGGAAGGGATATATGTATACATACAGCTGATTCACGGTGTTGCGCAGCAGAAACTAAGGCAATATTGTAAAGGAATTATATTCCAGTATATGTAAGTAAATAAGAAAAGCCTCTGGCACGTCCATCACAGCTTTACAAAGAGGCTCTCGGTCCTTCCTTGCATTGCCTCCAACCGTGATTCTGGTTGAGGGGCACTCTGTTTTCTCCCCGTATTATTTGAGCATGCAACTCCCTGTCTTTCAGAATTCGCTTTTGCCCTCTTTAACCTGCTCCGTCCCCAGGCTCCTTGCGTTTCTGAATGATGCTCTGTGACTGACTTTTGGCCTCACTCTCACCTGGAAGTCTTACAAGCCCTTAGTTACTTTGCATTAAACACCTCCTCTACCCCAGAACCCCCCCTGAACAGCAGCCCGCAACTCTGGGCTCTTTGGAAACCTGCCCTTTCATTTCTCTCACTGGTCTCTTTTTCCTTCACTCGGTTTAAAATCCTATTCTTCTTTTACAATTTATTTATTTTAATTGGAGGCTATTTACAATATTGTAGTGGTTTTTATTTTATTTTTATTTTTTTAGGAAAATGAGGTAAAGTTTACTATTCAATTTATACATGAACATAGTGATTTATACTTTCATGCAAATTTACTTTTTTTTTCCTAGTGGAGCAGGCTTTTTAAAAAAATATAAATTTATTTATTTTAATTGGAGTCTAATTACTTTACAATATTGTATTGGTTTTGCCATACATCAACATGAATCAGCCATGGGTGTACACGTGTTCCCCATCCTGAACCCCCCTCCCACACCCCTCCCCATCCCATCCCTCTGGGTCATCCCAGTGCACCAGCCCCGAGCATCCTGTATCATGCATCGAACCTGGACTGGTAATTCGTTTCACGTATAATAATATACATGTTTCGATGCCATTCTCCCAAACCATCCCATCCTTGCCCTCTCCCACAGAGTCCAAAACACTGCTCTATACGTCTGTGTCTCTCTTGCTGTCTCGCATACAGGGTTATTGTTACTATCTTTCTAAATTCCATATATATGATTTAGTATACTGTATTGGTGTTTTTCTTTCTGGCTTACTTCACTCTGTATAACATCCAGTTTCATCCATCTCATTAGAACTGATTCAAATATATTATTTTTAGTGGCTGAGTAATACTCCATTGTGTATATGTACCACAGCTTTCTTATCCATTCATCTGCTGATGGGCATCTAGGTTGCTTCCATGTCCTGGCTATTATAAACAGTGCTACGATGAACATTGGGGTACACGTGTCTCTTTCGATTCTGGTTTCCTCAGTGTATATGCCCAGCAGTGGGATTGCTGGGTCATAAGGCAGTTCTATTTGTAGTTTTTTAAGGAATCTCCACACTGTTTTCCATAGTGGCTGTACTAGTTTGCATTCCCACCAACAGTGTAAGAGGATTCCCTTTTCTCCACACCCTCTCCAGCATTTATTGCTTGTAGACATTTGGATAGCAGCCATTCTGACTGACGTGAAGTGGTACCTCATTGTGGTTTTGATTTGCATTTCTCTGATAATGAGTGATGTTGAGCATCTTTTCATGTGTTTGTTAGCCATTTGTATGTTTTCTTTGGAGAAATGTCTGTTTAGTTCTTTGGCCCATTTTTTGATTGGGTCATTTATTTTTCTCGAATTGAGCTGCAGGAGTTGCTTATATATTTTTGAGGTTAATTCTTTGTCAGTTGCTTCATTTGCTACTGTTTTCTCCCATTCTGAAGGCTGTCTTTTCACCTTGCTTATAGTTTCCTTTGTTTTGCAGAAGCTTTTAATTTTAATTAGATCCCATTTGTTTATTTTTGCTTTTCTTTCCAATATTCTGGGAGGTGGGTCATAGAGGATCTTGCTGTGATTTATGTCAGAGAGTGTTTTGCCTATGTTCTCCTTTAGGAGTTTTATAGTTTCTGGTCTTACGTTTAGATCTTTAATCCATTTTGAGTTTATTTTTGTGTATGGTGTTAGAAAGTGTTCTAGTTTCAGTCTTTTACAAGTGGTTGACCAGTTTTCCCGGCACCACTTGTTCAAGAGATTGTCTTTCCTCCGTTGTATATTCTTGCCTCCTTTGTCAAGGATAACGTGTGCGTAGGTGTGTGGATTTATCTCTGGGCTTTCTATTTTGTTCCATTGATATTTTCTGTCTTTGTGCCAGCACCACACTGTCTTGATGACTGTGGTTTTGTAGCGGTTTTTAAAGAACCACTTTAGGGACTTCTCTGAGGGTCTAGTTGTTAAGACTTCACCCTCTAATGCATGGGGTGTAGGTTTGATCCCTGGTGGGAGAACTAAGGTCCCACATTCCTTGGAGCCAAAAACTAAAACGTGAAACAGAAGCAGTATTGTAACTTCAATAAACACTTTAAAAATGGTCCAGATTAAAAAAAATTCTTTAAAATAAATAAATGTCCACTTATATAATATTTCCTCTATCCAGTTTTTAACTTGCTTTTTTTAAATGTTTAGATTTTTACAGGAAAATATAAAAATAGGACAATAAGCCCCTGAACTATGATCCCAGCCTCCACTATTGCCAAGTTTTACATAACCATTCTGCAAGTATCAAAACCAAGAAATTCACATTGGTTCAGTTCAGTTCAGTCACTCAGTCGTGTCCGGCTCTTTGTTACCCCATGGACTGCAGCACGCTAGGCCTCCGTGTCCATCAACAACTCCCAGAGCTTGCTCAAACTCATGTCTATTGAGTCGGTAACCATCTCATCCTCTGTTGTCCCCTTCTTCTCCTGCCTTCAATCTTTCCCAGCATCATGGTTTTTTCCAGTGAGTCAGTTCTTTATATCAGGTGGCCAAAATACTGGAGTTTTCAGCTTCAGCATCAGTCCTTCCAATGAACATTCAGGACTGATTTCCTTTAGGATGGACTGATTGGATCTCCTTGCAGCCCAAGGGACCCTTAAGAGTCTTCCCCAACACCACAGTTCAAAAGCATCAGTTCTTCAGTGCTCAGCTTTCTTTATAGTCCAACTCTCACATTCATACGTGAGTAGTGGAAAAACCATAGCTTTGACTAGACGGACCTTTATCTCTGCTTTTTAATATGCACACAGATTTCTCAGGAGGCAGGTCAAGTGGTATGGTATTCCCATCTTCTTAAGAATTTTCCAGTTTGTTGTGATCCACACAGTCAAAGGCTTTGACATGGCCAATAAAGCAGAAGTAGATGTTTTTCTGGAACTCTCTTGCTTTTTCCATGATCCAGCGGATGTTGGCAATTTGATCTCTGGTTCCTCTGCCTTTTCTAAATCCAGCTTAAACATCTGGAAGTTCATGGTTCACGTATTGTTGAGCCCTGGCTTGGAGAATTTTGAGCATTACTTTGCTAGTGTGTGAGATGAGTGCAACTGTGTGGTAGTTTGAGCATTCTTTGGCATTGCCCTTTTTTAGGATTGGAATGAAAACTGACCTTTTCCAGTCCTGTGGCCACTGCTGAGTTTTCCAAATTTGCTGGCATATTGAGTGCAGCACTTTAACAACATTATCTTTTAGGATAATAGGTTCACATTGGTTCAATACAATAAAAAAAAAAAAAAGACTAAGGCCTAATTTGGCCTTCACTAGTCTTTCCACAAATATCCCTTTTTTTTTTTTGTCCTGGGATCCAACTCAGGATCCCTTAGTGCCCCTAGTTTCACCCCTTGTGGTTCTAGACTTGCATTCTCAGAGAAAGATGAGACACGGTATTCTGTCAAATCAGTGTTTCTCAGAAGAAGCCTTTGAGCTGGCATCTCAGCTGAGTGCTGACAGCACCTGACAAGCCAAGGGCTGGCGCCACACAGACAGAAAGTACAGGACGCTGGAGTGCTTCCCGTCAACTCCAAATATACAAATGCCACACACTGCAGACCACGACAGGCGCTCTCTCAGTGTTGTCACCTTTATTGTTTTTTTATTTTTCAAGCAAGAATTTATGTAAGAAGATGCTGAAAAGGAACAGGTCACTCAATGCTATTGGATGGAATGTGAGCTATTTACTCAATAAATATTTTCTGAGCATCTACACGCGCAAGATGGTTGTGGAAAAGACAAAGAGGCACCCGGGAATTAGGGACAAGATGTGTTTCTGTAATACTTGTTTATTTAGGAAAATGGGATTTGTAATTCCCAGAAAACTTTGATCCTTGGTGGTTACTGTTCAGTCCCAAACTTCCGCTGCTTCACACAGCTAGTCTTTCTCTGTGTGTCTTTCTCTCACACGCACACACACACCCTCTTCCTGCTCCTGAGCCTCTGCCCTTTTTCTGAGTGATGTCAGCTCAGGAGACAGTACCTAGGAGCCCCCAGGAGAAGAAGAACCATAGCATTAGAAGATAGAAGGAATTCTCAGGGACCCAAAGTGATGGAAGTTTTGCTTTACACTCACCAATATCAAAACCAAGCTGAAAAAGAGACGACAAAGGAATATGCATGCTTATAAACCAAGCAATGTCCACTTTGTCTAAACTGAGGGCACTAAAAGGCTTTGGTTCCTGAAGTCATGAAACTTCCAAATGTCCTGCTCTTTCAAAACTGGTCTTCCATCTTGAGATTATCATACCGAGTGAGGTAAGTGAGAGAAGGAGAAATACGTGACATCCCTTATATGTGGAATCTATAAAGAAATGATGCTGTTATTTAGTCACTAAGTCCTGTCTCACTCTTTGCAAGGCCAGTCCCCTCTGTCCGTGGGATTTCCCAGGCAAGAATACTGGGGTTGCCATTTCCTTCTCCAGGGCATCTTCCTAACTCAGGGATCAAGTCAAATGTCTCCTGCATTAGCAGGCAGATTCTTTACTGCTGTGCCAGCTGGGACGCCCATTTATTTATATATAATACTCAAACATTATAATATATTTATAAGAACTGTATTGCATAAGTATTGCAATGTATTTGTATAGCTCTAACCACTCCAGTGTTCTTGCCTGGAGAATCCCAGGGACGGGGGAGCCTGGTGGGCTGCCGTCTATGCGGTCGCACAGAGTCGAACACGACTGAAGCGACGCAGCAGCAGCAGCAGCAGCAGCAGCAGTAAGACATCATGTTGAACAAGTGTGGGATTTCAGAGAATGTGCCCACAGCGCTGGCAGTGCCTGGAATGTCCCACCACTTTGTCGATGATTATGGTGGTAGTTGTGGCTTCTGAGCAATATCTGTGATCAGACTGAGGGTGTTTCAGGTAAAACTTTTCTATAAAACCATCGGAACATGAAGCCTTTTGAAAAGACAGATTTAACAGTCTTTCTGGTTTTTGTTATGGTGCTTAGTCTAGTCACTGTTTAACCTCTTGTTGACAAATGCTGTTAATATATGGAAACATCAAATGCACCTAGATTTTTTTAGTTTTGGATTAAATTTATGCAGAATGTGCTCTTAAGGAAAAGCTGTTTTATCAGTCTGCTCATTTCTCTTCTCCTTCACAGTGCATCAGGTTGTGGCTCTTCGTGTTTTTCTTGAAGAGATGTGCCTGAGATTGATTTACTTACTGGACTTTTCCTGGAAGCAGCATTGGTTTTATTTATGAATTCTACACATTGCTTATCAGGGCACTTTTGTTTGATTTCAAATTCATTAGTGATTACTTTTGTGTTTATAACTGCTTTTTTCTAACTTCCTTTGGTTGTACATTCTTTACAACTTGAGTAATTTCTAGTGAATATATTTCCAAATATTTTTTTGTTAATTAAAACATTTATGACTACGGGTTTCCTTCTGCTATAATTTTGGACCAATATACAGTACTCTCCTTGTCTTGAACTTCTAAAAAGTTTATAATTTTGGTTGTTTTTTTTTTTTCCAGTTTGATCTACAGACTTTTTGAATTACCATTTTTAATTTCAGTTGGTTAGACTGATAGCAGTGGAAAGGGACAGGGGAAATGTTATTTTTAATTTCTAGTTATTTTAAGGTTCCGTTGTTCTGGTTTCTATTTATTGGTTTTGTTTCTCTGCTATTTTGCTTCTCTGGTTATCCTCCAGCAAACAATAGGAGATATAATATGATTTATACATGATATATTATAAAGAATTGGCTCACAGGAGACTGGGAAGTCTCATGATTTTCAGACAAGGAAGATGTATGAAGGTGTGTTAGTCACTCAGTCGTGTCCAACTCTTTGCAACCCCACGGACTGTAGCCCACCAGGCTCCGCTGTCCACGGAATTTTCCAGGCCAGAATACTGGAGTGGGTAGCCATTCCCTTCTCCAGGAGATTGTCCCGATCCAGGGATCAAACCTGGGTCTCCTGCATTGCAGGCATTTTCTTTACCATCTGAGTCACTTGGGTGTCTGCACCAGGAAAGCGCGTATTAAAATTCTAGCCTGACTCCCTCTGAAAGGTGTTTGTTAAACACCGTGCCTTGATTGTGTTTTTATGAGATTCTCCTTATATTTCTAACAGCCATTGCCACAGATGTTCACTAATATTCTTACACACATATATACATAAACATTCATGAGCATTCCACTTTCTTGGTAGATTTTAACCTTTGATTTTAGGTGATATTTCATGAACTTTCAGTATTGATATTGCTGTCTTCTTTTTGTGGTGTATTCTTATTCCATCCCTTATTTTCTTTATTAAATGTCCCATCTTTTTCTTTTAAAAATAGTACAGCATTTATAAGTGTGGTTTCCAAAGTCCGCTCTTTCAATTCCCTGTCTCTGCCCTGGCCAGTTATTTATCTGACTATCTGTCTGTCTTCCTGTTGAGATGTAGCGTATGTTAAAGGGTTTGAAAGTGCCCGGCGTGTAAGAACCCAACAAATGTTTAACTATGGATCTTTTTTATGACTATCATTTTATTTTATGTTAGAAACAGCAAAGCATTTTATCTTATAAATAAGGAAGCATTAGAATTTAGTTTCTTAAATCCAGTCTGAGAGCTATATATTTTAATAGGGTGAATTAGTGAAGTGAAGTGAAGTGAAAGTCGCTCAGTTGTGTTCGACTCTTTGTGACCCCATGGACTATAGAGTCCATGGAGTTCTCCAGGCCAGAATACTAGAGTGGGTAACCGTTTCCTTCTCCAGGGGGTCTTTCCAATCCAGGTATCTAATCCAGGTCTCCCACATATATTTTAATAGGGTGAGTTAAAATCCATTCAAATTGATTTCCACCATCATTAGTGGGGATTTTATTTTTATACCTATTTTTCCTTTTACATTTTTTACTCACTCAGATTTTATTATTTTAGCTGGATCCTGTCTCAGCTGGGGAAAATGGATGATTCTGGAAATGTGTCCATTTCAACTGGGTTATCCTATTTTGTAACAGATTAGTCTTCATAGTGTTATACTTCTTTTTATTTCTGTGAAGCCTTTCATTTCTGACTTTTGTTATTTGTTTTCTTCTCTTTTTTTCTTAATCTACTAAACAATTTGTCAGTTTTGCTGATCCTTTCAGAGAATCAGTTCCTGCTTTCATTGATTTTTCCAGTCTCTATTTCTCTTTTTCTCTGTTATAATAGTTTTTATTGGTCTCCTTTTGCTATTTTGGGGTTGCTTGCTCCTCCTTTTATAGTTTCTTAAGGTATAAAGTTTTGGTATTTGTTTGGATGTGTCTTCTTTTTTAACATCAGTTCAGTTCAGTCGCTCAGTCGTACCCAACTCTTTGCAACCCCATGAATCACAGCCTGCCAGGCCTCCCTGTCCATCACCAACTCCCAGAGTTCACTCAGACTCACGTCCATTGAGTCCGTGATGCCATCCAGCCATCTCATCCTCTGTCGTCCCCTTCTCCTCCTGCCCCCAATCCCTCCCAGCATCAGAGTCTTTCCCAATGAGTCAACTCTTCACATGAGGTGGCCAAAGTACTGGAGTTTCAGCTTTAGCATCATTCCTTCCAAAGAAATCCCAGGGCTGATCTCCTTCAGAATGGACTGGTTGGATCC
>SJYX01002270.1:345065-370982 GCA_006410675.1 Oreotragus oreotragus
TATGTTCAATTACTATATAATTGCAGTTATAAATTTTCCTCTTAGGTCTGTTTTTGCCACGTCCTATACATTTTGGTATGTTGTGTTTTCATATTTGTTATCTTATTGTTTTTAAACATTTCTCATTAATTTCTTTTTGAACTATTGGTCATTTAAGATTGTGTTGTTTAATTTTCATGCTTGTGGGTTTTTCTGTTCTCTAGTTCCGTTCTATTGTGATCAGAAAAGATATGTTACATGATTTCAGCCTTTTGAAGTTTATTAATAAACTTTCTCCTCTGCTTAGTAAATGCTCTGTGGCCTGACATATGGTCTACACTGTAGAATGCTCCATGTGTACTTGAGGAAAATGTACATGTTTGATATTGTTGAGGCACTGTTTTTATAAGTCTGTTAGGTCCAATTTACTTAGAGTATTGTTCAAGTTCTCAATAGGCCAACTCAGAAAAATTGCAGGTTCAGTTTCAGACCACTGCAATGAAGTGAATATTACTATAAAGGGAGTCACAGAAATCTTTTGGCTTCCCAATGCCTATTAAAATTATATTTATACTACACTGAAACTTATTACTTTTGCCATAGCATTATGTCTAAAGACCAATGTACATGACTTAATTTAAAAATACTTTATTTCTACAAAAATTGATAACCATCATCTGATGATGGAGAGTTGCTACAAACCTAGAAGGACCTGAAGTAGTCTGATCCTGCTACTATCAATCTGAGATCATCATTTCTTATGTAACATCCACATTTCATAAGTTACTCTACTTTTATCAAGTGTATTTGAGTCCTGAAATATAACATTTTAAGCAGAAGAAACTCTTTCCAAATATTGCAACACAAAGATTTCTAAGCTGGATAGAACCCTGCTTCCCTGCCACAGTCAAGATTCTGAGGCCCCCAAGGATAAATCAAGATCCTCAAGAACACTGATTTTTATCAAGGCAATGTGTAGGAGCTGTCTGTTCAAATACATAATTGATGAAGATATTTCTCTTAGATCTTAAATAAGTCTTTTGTTGAGCTGGGCAGGCTTCTCAGCAGACAGAGTGCTCTCAATTCTCCTGAGTACTTTAAAATTTCCAGTGATTTTTGTTTCTCAGAAAACTTCTTGCTTTCAGCAGTTTCTCAAAGAATGTCAACAGAAATCTGTTTCAGTGTTGCAATGAGTCCATTTTATCCTTTACATTCCTCTTACTTCTGGAAGACAGCTCTTTTAGAGGTTTTATCTCTCCGTTCACTCTTGTATATTATAGGATTTTGTAGGAGGTCCGATTTATTAGATCACCCAGAAAAAGCCAGGCATATCCTAGTCAGACTGCCTGAGAGTGACCGGCTTTGTCCTCTGCTCAGGAAATGTTTCATAGCTCTCTCCCTTTTGCAGCTCCTTATGCATTTGCAATGAGAATTCAAAATGGAGTGAGTATCTCTCCACCTGCTTATCTCTCTGTCTCATAAAACACTGATGGAGGCTTTAGCACTAACTGGAGGTTTGTCCACTGTCTTTAAGCAGTTCCCTCAGAAGTTATCGCTGAGAGAAGGACTCAAGTGCAAGCAGTTAATTTAGGGTGTGACTCCAGGAAACACCAGTGGAATGGAAAATTGAACCAGGGGAGGAACATCAGCAAAAGGCACCTTATTGAGCAGATTGCTGTGGACAGCAGCTGGAGCTCAGTCCCTGACTAGCTGGGAGGGCAGGGAGGATGCATTCCAGAGGTGTCCTAACCAGGAAACAAGGGAGAGAGGGTGTTGGTCCACTGGCTTCTCCCAGTCACTGCCTGAGGGCTTCTCCTGGAGATATTAACTCTCTAGAATTTCTGGCCCCTCCCATTGGGGGAGAGCAGGCTTAGACGACTAGAAATGGCCCACTGGCCAAGATTCTCAAGTACCTGCAGTTGGTGTTCTCAGCATCCTGTCTGCATGTTGTAGGAGATGAGGATGGGAGGACATGGATGGGTACCAGCCACATCTGCTACACACTCCTTCAGCACTTCCTTCTACTCACTGGAGAGAATAGTGAGATTCCAACCTTACCTGCAATCCTCCAGATATATGCTCTAAGAAGTCCTAGGAAAAAAAGGGAAATCATGATTTTGGCAATTAAATCTTCCAGTATGTGAAGTTTTCTGTAAGCCAAAAGCATTTCCAAGAGAATAGATTGCTATTCACAGAGAAAGGTCCATTTTCTCCTGTCTTTAAAGTGTGGCTCTGCCTTTAAAGTTTGGCTCTGCCTTTAAAGTGCGGCTCTGTAAACAGTATTCTTGCCTGGAGAATCCCATGGATAGAGGGGCTTGGTGGGCTACAGTCCACGGGTCGCAAAGAGTCGGACACGACTGAGCGACTTCACTTTCACTTCACTTTCTGTAAACAGACGGGCTTCCCTGATAGCTCAGTTGGTAAAGAATTTGCCTGCAATGCAAGAGACCCTGGGTTGATTCCTGGGTCTGGAAGATCACTGGAGAAGGGATGAGCTAACCACTCCAGTATTCTTGGGCTCCCTTTGTGGCTCAGCTAGTAAAGAATCCGCCTGCCATGCAGGAGACCTGGGTTTGATCCCTGGATTGGGAAGATCCCCTGGAGAAGGAAAAGGTTACCCACTTCAGTATTCTGGCCTGGAGAATTCCATGGACTGTATAATCGATGGGGTCACAAAGAGTCAGACATGATTGAGCGACTCACGTTCACTTTACTACATACAAATGCACTAATTCACTTTTAGTGTAAAGAAAAGTCTCAGAATATTAGCATTCTCTATGATATGATTGGCATAAACTAAGCATGCCAATATTGCTGAAGCAGCAACAACCAGAGAAAGGATCTTTCTATTTTAAATATGTAATTTATTTTCTGCCAACTGCTTTTTAAAAGTATATGTATAATATATATATTTTAGATATATACATTTGAGAAACTCTCTTGAGATGAACTCAGCTGCCTACCTTTAGTACATCCGCATGGAGAAAAATTTTTTTACAAAGCGTGACATTCATTCAGGGTACATTAATGAGGAACCTAAAATGTGCCAGATACTGTGCCTGGCACAGTAAATAAGTGATGAACTCCTACAAGCCTGGTCCCAAGGATCCCACACTGTCGGAGGGAAGAACAAGGCAGGGAGGAAAGCCAGATCAGCAGAGGAAGGTCACAAAGAGGAGTGGTCATGAGTGTGGACCCCAGAGTCAGAATTGCATTCTTAGCATCTCTGCTCAAATCCTGCTTCTGACACTCACTCATCACTTGTCTTGAGCCAATTGTGAAAGTGGCTCAGTTGCATCCAACTCTTTGCGGCCCCATGGACTATTCAGTCCATGGAATTCTCCAGGCCAGAATACTGGAGTGGGCAACTGTTCCCTTCTCCAGGGGTTGCTCCCAACCCAGGGATCAAGGTCAGTTCTCCCACATTGTAGGCAGATTCTTTACCAGCTAAGCCACAAGGGAAGCCGAATTACAGAGCCACTGATCTTCAGTTGTGCTCACCTATGATGTGCTAATAACACTATCTGCTGGGGACAGAGCAGAAAGACTAGAGGGGTTGAGCATCACGTCAATGGCTCAGTGAATTAGTAAATGTCAGCTATTATTAGTGCAAAGAACTGAACTAGTAATTGCTTATTGCAGAACAAATCACCACACATTTAGCACCTTAAAGCAAGACATATTTCTTACCTTTCAGCATCCATAGGTCAGAAATCCAGGCACAGTTTAACTGAGTCCTGTGCTTCAAGCTCTCTTCTAGGCTCCAGTCAAGGTATCAACCAGACCTGGGTTTCCATCCAAAGACTCACATGGAGAAGGGCTGCTCCTGGGTTCTTCCTGAAGGGTTGGACTGAGTCCTCACCTCCTTTCAGGCTGTGGCTGGAGGCACCCTCATCATCTGCCACATGGTCTCCCCAGCATGGCGACTGCTTCTTAAAAAGGGAAATAAGGAAGGTCTGCCAGCAAGAGATGGGCCACAGCCCCGTGAGATCTGTTCACAGAAGGACTTCTGTCACTGTTGTCACATTTCATTGGTTGGAAGCATGTCACGGGTCTCACCCAGAGTCAACAGGAGGAGATTCCTCAAGGACCTTAATACTGGGAGGTGGAGAAAATTAGGGGCCATGGCAGGGTCTCCTGCTACAAGCATGTTTTAAATATATAGTAAGTCCCCTACATACGAACTGATTCCATTCCGAGAGTGGTATTCATAAGTCCAGGACAGTTAGCCTAGATACCCAACTAACAATCGGCTATATGGTACTATACTGTAATAGGTTTATAATACATTTCACACAAATAATACGTAACAAACAAACACACACACACACAAAAAAAAAAAAAAAAACAAAGAAAACACTTTTAATCTTACAAAACAGTACCTTGAAAAGTTCAGTGGTATAGTTTGACAACTGGCAGACAGGGACATGTTTGTACCTTTGAAAGTTCACAGTTTGAAGGTTTGTGTGTAGGGGACTTACTGTAATATGGTGTGAGTGGTCTGCTCAAGGAGGTGAGATTAATTAGTAAAGGATATCAAGGAGAGTCTTCAGGGAGTAGCTGCTAAATTGAGATGGGAAATGTAGGGATTTCCCAGGAAGGCCAAGAACCAAGGGCATCCCGGGAAGAGCAGCATCCCGTACAAGGGCAGGTGGTGATAAGCCACATGTTATCATCCTGGGGGCCACATGGGGCAATGGAGAAGTAGGCAAGGAAGAGCATTATACTTCATTAAAATACCCTTCACTTCCCCCTCTGCATTTATGCCATCCCCTGCTCTGTGCCCTGGGAGGATGACCATCACAGCTGGCTCCAGCTGGGTTCAAACAATGCTGAACATTCCAGGCGGTGAGAGGGCAGAAAGAGAGAGAGACTGGGATGTCTCTGCTTTCTGGACCACTCCTGGGGGGTTGCCTCGATCTGGTGGGATCCTTGGACCAAGAGTAAGATCCTCACAGCCAGCTGTGTTTCTAGATTCCATGACCACCCCTCCCTTCACCTCTTCAGGCCTGGGTGTGATGATAGTGTCATTTGTTTCTAGATTGTGTGCATGCATGCTAAGTCTATTCAGTCATGTCTGACTCTTTGCGACCCCATGGACTATATAGTTCGCCAGGCTCCTTCATCCATGGGAGTCTCCAGGCAAGAATACCAGAGTGGGTTGCCATGTCCTCCTCCAGGGGATCTTCCCGACCCAGGGATCGAACCTACACCTCACATTTCTCTTGCATTGCAGGCAGATTCGTTACTACTGAGCCACCAGGAAAGCTCCTGTTTCTAGATTGGGGGCACTTTTGGGGGGCTTTCTTACCCCTTGCCTGCAATTCTGCAAATGACCCCTTTACTAAAATGTTTTCAGATTACCCAGTGTGGGTGTGGCCTCTCTTTTCTGTTAGGGTTAGGCTCACCCTAGACTTGCTGTGGTCCTGACAAGGGAAGCTGAAGCCCATCTGTGAGGCAAGGGGACAGTGAGGAGATGGGGCCGTAGGGTACCAGCATGTGTGAAGTTTTGTCCCAAGGACCTAGCATCTTATGGGAAGAGAAGAGAATTCAGATGGCTTCCTAGTCTGTGCTAGGTTTTCCAAGAATGACTGTGTATGTCACCTGGGGGAAAATTCAGAGGAAGAGTGAGTTTAAAAAATGAATGATGAAGGTTTGGCTCAGACACGCAAAACTGCAGGATTATGTGGAACAGAGAGCAACGCCCATGAGACATGGGATGTAGGCATTTGTAGCCCAGAGGGTGTTCTGAGAAGAGACACGAGGCAGGAGGCATTAGTTTGAAATTTGTGTTTAAAAACATTGGGGAGAGAAAGATGGTCTAAAGAAAGGATCTGGAGAGAGAACAAGACATTTTAGAGATAATTAAGAGACAATTAAGACCTAATAAATATAAAGGAACACCTAAATATTTTGCCATTTTCATAATACAAGTGTTTCCCCCTTTTTGATTTATCCCACAAATATTTTTGACCAACTGACACTGGTCTAGATGAGTTTGGTCCATCAGCAATCAAGAAAGGCATCAGCAACTTGCCTCAAGGGACTGTGTTCTGGCAGGGGAGGTGGCAAGTAAACACGAGATCTAGGGAGCCAGTGTTACACTAGTTTAGAAGGTGATAAGGAGACAAAGGAAAAGTGCGGTAGGGGGTAGGGCTCAGAGAAGAGGATGAGGCTCCCAGGATGGAAGGCGCTCCAGGCAGAGGGAACAGCAGGGGCCCTAAGAGAAGAGGAGGGCTGGCCAAGCGCCAGCGAGTAGGTCAAAGTGGAGAGTGAGCTGGACAGAGGGGGGAAGATGATGTCAGGGACAAACAGGAGACAGAAGCCATGAAGAGTCATCACGGACAGTGAAGAGCCTTGAGGGGGCCTTATGCAGAGGGGGGAGCCACTGTGAGCTGTGAAGACCAGGGACTGCCTGATGGTTTGGACCGTCAGGCAATGTGAGCTGACTCTCACTTTACCAGGGCCACGTTGCCCCTGGTAGGGAGTCTGGAGGGGCAGGGGTGGGAGCAGGGGGATTCCAAAGAAGGCCTTGCACAAGGGATATGGTGGCGACTGTGACCACATGTAACAGCAAGAGGGCGAGAGTGGATGTGTTATGTGCACATTTTGAAGATGGAGTCAACAGGGGAAAAACCAGATATTTCCTAGGAGTCACTGATTCAGAGGAGGGTCATCAGTGGGTTCTAAAATCCGTGGTGTAACTTGGAGACAAACAGGATACTTACAAAGTCTTCAGGTATCTTCTCACAAGATATTTATTAATTGCAAAAACTGGGGAAACTCAGCAGATGCCACATTCACCAAGGGATTTGTGTTGACATCACCCATCATGAGACAGATGGACATCTTGTGCTGGATGATTCGAAGCACCAAGGAGGATGCAAAGTATTTCAACTGGAAGCTTGCTCACAGTTTTCAGTTCAGTTCAGTTCAGTTCAGTCCAGTTCAGTTCAGTCTCTCAGTCGTGTCTGACTCTTTGCGACCCCACAGACTGCCACACGCCAGGCCTCCCTGTCCATCACCAATTCACAGAGTTTACTCAAACTCATGTCCATTGAGTCGGTGATGCCATCCAACCATCTCATCTTTTGTCATCCCCTTCTCCTCCTGCCCTCAATCTTTCCCAGGATCAGGTTCTTTTCAAATGAGTCTGCTCTTCACATCAGGTGGCCAAAGTATTGGAGTTTCAGCTTCAACATCAGTCCTTCCAATGAACTCCCAGGACTGATCTCCTTTGGGAAGGACTGGTTGGATCTCCTTGCAGTCCAAGGGACTCTCAAGAGTCTTCTCCAACACCACAGTTCAGAAGCATCAATTCTTCTGAGCTTAGCTTTCTTTATATTCCAACTCTCACATCCATACATGGCCACTGGAAAAACCACAGCTTTGACTAGACAGAACTTTGGTGGCAAAGTAATGTCTCTGCTTTTTAATATTCTGTCTAAATTGGTCATACCTTTTCTTCCAAGGAGTAAGCATCTTTTCATTTCATGGCTGCAGTCACCATCTGCAGTGATTTTGGAGCCCCCCAAAATAAAGTCTCTCACTGTTTCCACTGTTTCGCCATCTATGCCATGAAGTGATGGAACCAGATGCCATGTTCTTAGTTTTAAGCCATGCTGAGTTTTAAGCCAACTTTTTTGCTCTCCTCCTTCACTTTCATCAAGAGGCTTTTTAGCTCCTCTTCACTTTCTGCCGCCATAAGGGTGGTGTCATCTGCATATCTGAGGTTATTGATATTTCTCCTGGCAATCTTGATTCCAGCTTGTGTTTCTCCCAGCCCAGCGTTTCTCATGATGTACTTTGCATATAAGTTAAATAAGCAGGGTGACAATATACAGCCTTGACGTACTCCTTTCCCTATTTGAAACCAGTCTGTTGTTCCATGTCCAGTTCTAACTACTGCTTCCTGACCTGATTACAGATTTCTCAAGAGGCAGGTCAGGTGGTCTGGTATTCCCATCTCTTTAAGAGTGTCTGTCAGTCAGTCAGTCAGTCAGTCAGTTCAGTCACTCAGTCGTGTCTGACTTTTTGCGACCCCATGAATTACAGCACACCAGGCCTCCCTGTCCATCACCAACACCCGGAATTCACTCAAACTCATGTCCATCAAGTCGGTGATGCCATCCAGCCATGTCATCCTCTGTCGTCCTCTTCTCCTCCTGCCCCCAATCCCTTCCAGCATCAGGGTCTTTTCCAGTTAGTCAGCTCATCACATGATGTGGCCAAAGTGTAACACCAGACAAACCCCAGATTCAACGGTGTTCTGAAAAATATCTGGCCCATTCAAGAAGGAAAAAAGTAAACACAACAACTGAGAAGTTGTTTCTGATTTTAAAGACTAAAGTTTATTGATAAGATCGTGAATGACTTCCCCCTCCCCACTTTTTCTAATAAAGGCCATTATTGGGTCAACTGACAAAATCTAAATTAGGTCTTTAGGTCAGAAACAATATAGCGTACATGCATGCTCAAGTCGCTTCAGTCATGTCTGACTCCGTGACCCAGTGGACTGTAGCCCATCAGGCTCCTCTTGTCAATTTTGTGATTTTAATACCAGTGCTGAGTTAAGTAAGAGAATGTACTTGTTTTTAGGAAATGCGCTCTGAAGTATTTAACAATAAAAAGAAAGAGTTAGATGTCATATCTGCAACTTACTCCCAAATGACTGAAATAAGCACTAAAATACATACCATGATAATGCAAATGTGGGAAAATATGAACTTTGGGGGAATCTGAGTGAAAGATACACAGGAAGTCCTCATATTATCCTTTCAACTTTTCCATAAGTATAAAATTATTTTAAATTATAAAAGGTTATTTTATTTACAAAAAGTCTTTCCAGGAATTTTGGGAATTTCCAGAGTTCCTCAATTCTCTAATCAATTCCAGCTTATGATTAAATGCTAATAGACATTATATTAAAGACATATTTAAATCCCTAAAATAAGTTAACCAGAAGGGAGATCCATTACTCAGTATATGTTTCCCTGAGAATTTATAAATCTTTTCATTCATGTTAAGTTCATCAGGTGGTGGCTTCTTTTTTTCCTTGCTCTGTCTTTGGGTAGAAGGACTACACAACTTGTTGTCATATAAAATTTACCCCAGCCTGTGCCCCACAGCTACGAGATCCCCCTCCTCTTCTATTCAAGGAAAACTGACTTCTTGGTGTGTTCTCGATGTTCCTGGGAACCCAGCCCGAAAAGTTTTCCATCAGAGAGTCTGGGGTGAAAATGCTTCTGAGAAGGAAATGCTCCTGTCTCCATTATCCCCGAAGGCAACACGCATTTCATACCTTGATTTGACTTAAATCAAACTCTTTACCACTACTTTTGACTATAGAACTCTTGGGATTCAGGATTCTCAGCTGTGGGATAACCTTTAGACCATCTTTAAATTCTGATACTCAACACATTAGGAGGAGTTGTTCTAAAAAATGCACACACAAGAGAAAACCCATATTTCAGACCATATGGAAACAATAAAAAGATGTGTCAGCAGTTCTAGGAAGATGTCAGCAAATTATGAAATTTAAAGGGAGCGAGGCAGCTTATCTGAGCCTGGAGACACAGCTGGTGCCTGGGGGTTCGGCCAGTTCCTCGCCCACAGCTCACTAAGTCATTGCCTCTGACTTCAGGCGGTAGAGATGGGAGAGACGGCAATCAGGATTCAGACGTCCCTGCTGGAGAAGAGCACCCTGTGGGCCCCTGCTCAGTCCCCATGTCCTTGGCATTCTCATCTGCATAGTGCATTGGTCAGACCGGATGCTTTTGCTTCACTTTAGGATTCTTTGCAAATGAGTCTGCTCTTCGCATCAGGTGGCCAAAGTATTGGAGTTCCACTCCAAGCAGTTCCAGGCACGGGTGACCAAGTCCACTGTCTTGAACAAGGAGGGCTCTGGGCAAACATCATTGGTGGTGCCCTAGTCCTCAAATCTCTCCCCACTCCTTCATTAAAACCGGCAAGGAAGATCCCTGGTAGTCGCGTGCTTAGGCAGATGAAGACACACAGCCCAGAGGCACAAGTCCTGGATGCTATGAGCTTGGGATAGGGGTGGGGTATAGAAAAGGAAGCAATAGGGTGTCTGATGGCAGAACCCCAGACTCCACAACAGGGCCCCCACAGTGGGAAGATGTGTCACCAACAATGGGTAGGATGTTGTACACGGTGCCGATGAAGGACAGCTGACTTTTAGTCCCTGATATTATCTTGTTCATATTCCCTGTGGACAATGTACCCTTGGCCCCATCCTCACAGTGATGGTAACTAACATCACAAGAAAAGACAACCAGACATCACAGCCTCCTGATGGACAGTAACCACGTGACTAAGAGTCCTGCCAGAGACATGGAGCCCGACTTTAATCCAACTTATGGGAGATACTCAGGGACAGGTTGAAAGGTGCAGGAGTATCTGCAATACAACCCACACTGCAGACCAAACGGCAAGGCTCTGCTTGTTTTATGACAAATTATAAGGAAAAGAAAGGACTGAGGGCCAATCTATAGACTGAAAGAGACTAAAATAACAAAGCAAAATTAAAACTAGGACAGTAAGAAGGAGAAATATCATATGACATCCCTTATATGTGGAATGTAAGAAGAAGCAATACAAATGAACTTACAAAACAAAGAGACTCACAGGCTTAGAAAACGAACTTATGGTTGCTGGGGGAAAGGGACAGCTAGGGACTTTGGGAGGGCTATGTACACACTGCTCTATTTAAAATGGATAACCAATGAAGCACATGAAACTCTGCTCAATGTATGTGCCAGCCTGGATGGGAGGGGTTTTGGAGGAGAATGGGCATGTATGGCTGAGTCCCTTTGCTCTTCATCTGAAACTATCACAGCATTGTTCATTGGCTGTACCTCAATACAAAGTGTTTTGGTGTTACAAAGTAAAATAAAATTTAATAAATAAATAAAACTATGAGCAGTATTAAACTACATTATCCAGGGATTCACATTTTATTTTAACATTACAGAGGGACTTCCTTGGTGGTCCAGTGGCTAAAACTCCACGTTCCCAATGCAGGGGACCCGGGTTCAATCCTTGGGCAGGGAACTAGATCCCGCCTGCCACAACTAAGACCAGGTGCAGCCAAATAAATAAACAAATGTATTTTTTTAATTACAAAGAAACATAGGAGATGATGACTATAAAATCTGGGAGAGTGGTTACATTTGGAGCTGAGAATGTGATTAGATTCCAGGGACTTCTGAGATAACTAACAATATCCCATTTCCTGGCCTGGGTGTTCACATCAGCCTTGGCTTTGGAGTCCTGATTAAGCAGTGCATTGTGTCTCCCTTCAGAATAAACTGTTTTATTCATGGTTTGAACAATAGAGGAAATAGGTGGATAGTTAGATGCCATTGACGGGAAGCCCAGTGTACAAGGGAGATGTGGCATCCAGCCCCAAAACTGGGTCTGTCTGAGGATGAATCACATACTCCAAACTACTAGACTTTTCATGGAAACCTGCCAGATGGGCACTACCTCACCTTTGGAAAGCTGAGCAATGGAGTCTGGGGGTTCTTGATTGAGGAGAGAGGTTAAGGAGCACAGTGGACATGGGCCTGTCATTCATCAGCAGATACCAAGTGAGGATCCACTCTGATCTCCTCTCTCTCCCCACTGAGTGAATTCCACCCGCAGGAGGAACTTACCCAGCACCTGGGACATCCAGGAGCCCAGGCTGACCCCTGGCTCAGCCCCTGGGTCTGCTTTGTGCCAAGGACTCTCTGGCAGTCTAGGTAAGCCATCAGACCCCTTCCTGTATGCTGTGCTTAGTAGCTCAGTCATGTCCAACTCTGCGACCCGATGGACTGTAGCCTGCCAGGCTCCTCTGTCCATGGGGATTCTCCAGGTAAGAACACTGGAGTGGGTTGCCATGCCCTCCTGCAGGGGATCTTCCCAGCCCAGGGATCAAACCCGGGTCTCTCACATTGCAGGTAGATTCTTTACCATTTTAGCCACCAGGGAAGTCCAAGAACATTGGCGTCGTAGCCTATCCCTTTTCTAGGGATTTTCTCAACGCAGGGATCAAACCCAGGTCTCCCACATTGCAGGTGGATTCTTCACCATCTGAGCCACCAGACCTCTTCACAGACTGAGGCTTTCCAGTATGCAAAACACACAAGATTACAAGGGAATGCACCAATCAAAAAATACATATGTATCTATATTAAAACGTGTTATATGATTAAAATGTTCTCGCTTAACAAACTGAAAAAATAAAGATGTGGCTCTCATACTGACCATGATTTCAAAGGATGTAAAGATTTGAAGGATGAACATCTGTGACAAATGTAAAATGATTTAAAAATGTGGTTTTTAGGGTGACAGAAAGCACAGGTTTCATTAACACTGCTGTGATTTGCTGTCTGCATTCATAACAGAGGAACCTGTGAAGCCTCTAAGAAAAGAGAAGTAAGAGATAGGTTTGGGGCTTCCCTGGTGGCTCAGACAGTGAAGAATCTGCCTGCAGTACAGGAGACTTCGGTGCAACCCCTGGGTTGGGAAGATCCCCTGGAGAAAGGAATGGCGACCCACTCCAGTATTCTTGTCTGGAGAATCCCATGGACAGAGGGGCTTGGTGAACTACAGTCCATGGGGTCACAAAGAGTCCGACCAGACCAAATGACTAACAGTTTGCTCTCCACCCCAGGTCATGGATGCCCCACTGTTAGGGACGCTGCCCTAGAGAGGGTCTCCACAGTCAGAGTATTCTTTGCAGATCCACGTAGTGTGATGTAGATTAGATTTATAAGGAAACCTTTCTGTGTAAAATTTATTTTAAAAAAGAGATACACTGCCTCAAGGAAGGGCTAATGTCCTTTACAACATATAGCATATTTCTTCACTTTTCATCTTGAATGAAATGAAAGAGAGAAGGCAGGTCACAAGCCGCCTGTTTATGTGTCTGTCAGCTGGAATGCCCACATGGAGTCCTCAAGAAGGGAGGGATATTTTTGTTGGTTTAAGCAGAGGATAGAAATCGAATAGTGTGTTTACATTCAGACCACACTAAAAAAAAAAAGAAGCAGCCCAGAAAGATTATTTGAGGGCCTTGCATTCAAATGCATATGTGTGACCAAAGGAAGTGGTTTTTCAGAGAACACATTTTTCCAATTCAAGCCTGCATTTCTCTGATGCACTGAATTTGAAAATGAAATGAGTGTTTCTGGTGTCTTGCACTTTTTCTGAGGAACAGGACAATAAACTTTGTGTTAAAACTGAAACAGCACAGCCTGGTGACATCTTCCAGGTTGGAACAAGATACAGTAAGAACCCTACATGCATGCATTGGTCATTTCAGTTGTGTCCGACTCTTTTGGACCCTATGAACTGCAGCCCACCAGGCTCCTCTGTCCGTGGGATTCTCCAGGCAAGAATACTGGAGTGGGTTGATGTGCCCTCCTCCAGTCGAAGTCCCCTACATAGGAACCTTAAAAAATATGAACGTGTGTTCCATCAATGTCAGGCATGAGTGACATTGCAGCTTGCCCCTGTAGTCTCATATTGCTGAGGATTGTTCAGCTCTACCATCTACCACATTCTCCCCTTCTCCAGTCACTAACTCTTCTTGTCTATGGGATTTTAACTCCATGTCCAGGGATCGAACCTATGTACCCTGCATAGCAAAGTGGATTCTTAACCACTGGCCCTTTAGGGAAGTCCCAATAAAGACACATTTGATGCCACAAAGTAACTATGCTATCATCTGCCTATGAGTAAATATTTGTTTAAAAGGCAAGGTTCTAAGTGTATGCTGCTGCTAAGTCGCTTCAGTCGTGTCCGACTCTATGCGACCCCATGGACTGCAGCCTACCAGGCTCCCCTGTTCATGGGACTCTCCAGGCAAGAGCACCGGAGTGGGATGCCATTGCCTAAGTGTATGGAGCCTGTCAAAGTCCATGAGACAAACCCCTTTCTCAAGAAGCTCATAATCCAGGGAGGAAGAAATATCATCCCATGGAAAAGCCATCCCCTCCTGGCAAGAACATCTGTACTTCTGGGTTAGAGGCAACCCTAGATACCTGGAAAACTCTCCTGGCCCTGATTCCAAGCAAACCTCTGCTGGGGATGTTCTGATAGCCCTTAGTCTATGGATTTTCACAACTGCCTTGCGAGTGAAGTTTATTACTGTCCCTCATGGAGAGGAACTTAAGGTTCTGTGAAGAAAAGAAACTTGGAGTGCGAGCTAAACTCTCACGAGAAAATGTTCTGCAGAGAATTTACTGATCTTGCAGGCTTTCACTCAGTGATTCAGAAATCAGGCAGCATCCAAACCAACAGATGGAGAGGGGCCCCAAAGGGTTGTGCAAGGTGGCAGATGTTTATAGAACAAGATGAGAGGGAACAAGGGGTTTACCCTGGGTCTTGGGTAAGAGACTTTACCCTTTCATGTCAGGCAGCATGGGGCCACCCTGCTTGACCCTGGATGATGGCCTGGTGTCCTGGGCGTACTTGCTTTCCCATCAGAAATCTGAGTGCTGAGTTTACCTGTCAGCACTGTCTTGCACCTGGGGACAGGACATTTTTTGTTTAATTTCTTCAACCAAGAAGACACTGAGTAATGGTAGCAGAGCCTCAGGGAGCATGTCCCCAGCCCATGCCACCAAAGGCCTTGAAATAGCATCTCTCGGGGTGGGGCTCAAGAGACCACATGGCTCGAGCCATATGTGACGCCATGGACCACACCGGGATGCTCTGTGAGGGGTGGAGGTCCGGGAAACCAGCGGCTCCGTGTCCTCTTTGTGCAGGAAGAGCTACGTCATCTCTGAAAAACAATGCTCAGCTGAAATGAGTTGAATGTTCAGCTGAAATGGGCTGAAAAACGAGTTCAGCCCATTGTCCTTCTGTTCTATTCAGTAGATGAAATTTAGCGATTAGGCCATAAAGCTGAAAAAGACAAGACCCCAAGAATAATGCAGGATTGAATGACATAGGGGTGGGAGAAAGATGAGTTTAAAATAACAGATGCATGAAAACACTGAATAAACCAGACAAATCTAGCCACGTCTGTGAGGACAAAGTGCTTTAAATGCTGGGGTTTCAGAGTTGTTGAAGAGCGATTTCTGTGGTCATGGGAAGTCTCTGGACTCACACTGTCCAATGCAGTGGCTACAGTATTGCAACGCTACAATGTTCTTCCTTTTCCCATCAGAAAAGCATACAGAATAGCTAATTAAGGAAGCAGGCTGGGGAAGTCAGACTGGAAAGTTGAGGCTTTAAGAAGTCTTGAGAGGATGGTGGGGAAAGTAACAGAGGCCATGAACAGGGGAGCTGCTGGGTGATGTTCTAAGGTCCCAGAAGAGGGAGGCAGCCCAGAGAAAGCAGGGAGAATGGGCCCCAGCCTTCCTCTCATCAATTCCAACCATTGTAATCAATTCCGAAGTAGTCATTCTTTGGTGGAATTCACCGCTGTTGCCAAAATCTTGGCTCCCTGTCCACCGATGCCTTATAGAAATATGGAGACTGAGTGTAGAGGAAATAGAAAAGACTAGCTTTATTAACTTCTCCAGGCAAAAAGGTTAGCTCCTCAAGAGCTGTGCCCCCCNAAAAAAAAAAGAAGCAGCCCAGAAAGATTATTTGAGGGCCTTGCATTCAAATGCATATGTGTGACCAAAGGAAGTGGTTTTTCAGAGAACACATTTTTCCAATTCAAGCCTGCATTTCTCTGATGCACTGAATTTGAAAATGAAATGAGTGTTTCTGGTGTCTTGCACTTTTTCTGAGGAACAGGACAATAAACTTTGTGTTAAAACTGAAACAGCACAGCCTGGTGACATCTTCCAGGTTGGAACAAGATACAGTAAGAACCCTACATGCATGCATTGGTCATTTCAGTTGTGTCCGACTCTTTTGGACCCTATGAACTGCAGCCCACCAGGCTCCTCTGTCCGTGGGATTCTCCAGGCAAGAATACTGGAGTGGGTTGATGTGCCCTCCTCCAGTCGAAGTCCCCTACATAGGAACCTTAAAAAATATGAACGTGTGTTCCATCAATGTCAGGCATGAGTGACATTGCAGCTTGCCCCTGTAGTCTCATATTGCTGAGGATTGTTCAGCTCTACCATCTACCACATTCTCCCCTTCTCCAGTCACTAACTCTTCTTGTCTATGGGATTTTAACTCCATGTCCAGGGATCGAACCTATGTACCCTGCATAGCAAAGTGGATTCTTAACCACTGGCCCTTTAGGGAAGTCCCAATAAAGACACATTTGATGCCACAAAGTAACTATGCTATCATCTGCCTATGAGTAAATATTTGTTTAAAAGGCAAGGTTCTAAGTGTATGCTGCTGCTAAGTCGCTTCAGTCGTGTCCGACTCTATGCGACCCCATGGACTGCAGCCTACCAGGCTCCCCTGTTCATGGGACTCTCCAGGCAAGAGCACCGGAGTGGGATGCCATTGCCTAAGTGTATGGAGCCTGTCAAAGTCCATGAGACAAACCCCTTTCTCAAGAAGCTCATAATCCAGGGAGGAAGAAATATCATCCCATGGAAAAGCCATCCCCTCCTGGCAAGAACATCTGTACTTCTGGGTTAGAGGCAACCCTAGATACCTGGAAAACTCTCCTGGCCCTGATTCCAAGCAAACCTCTGCTGGGGATGTTCTGATAGCCCTTAGTCTATGGATTTTCACAGCTGCCTTGCGAGTGAAGTTTATTACTGTCCCTCATGGAGAGGAACTTAAGGTTCTGTGAAGAAAAGAAACTTGGAGTGCGATCTAAACTCTCACGAGAAAATGTTCTGCAGAGAATTTACTGATCTTGCAGGCTTTCACTCAGTGATTCAGAAATCAGGCAGCATCCAAACCAACAGATGGAGAGGGGCCCCAAAGGGTTGTGCAAGGTGGCAGATTTTTATAGAACAAGATGAGAGGGAACAAGGGGTTTACCCTGGGTCTTGGGTAAGAGACTTTACCCTTTCATGTCAGGCAGCATGGGGCCACCCTGCTTGACACTGGATGATGGCCTGGTGTCCTGGGCGTACTTGCTTTCCCATCAGAAATCTGAGTGCTGAGTTTACCTGTCAGCACTGTCTTGCACCTGGGGACAGGACATTTTTTGTTTAATTTCTTCAACCAAGAAGACACTGAGTAATGGTAGCAGAGCCTCAGGGAGCATGTCCCCAGCCCATGCCACCAAAGGCCTTGAAATAGCATCTCTCGGGGTGGGGCTCAAGAGACCACATGGCTCGAGCCATATGTGACGCCATGGACCACACCGGGATGCTCTGTGAGGGGTGGAGGTCCGGGAAACCAGTGGCTCCGTGTCCTCTTTGTGCAGGAAGAGCTACGTCATCTCTGAAAGACAATGCTCAGCTGAAATGAGTTGAATGTTCAGCTGAAATGGGCTGAAAAACGAGTTCAGCCCATTGTCCTTCTGTTCTATTCAGTAGATGAAATTTAGCGATTAGGCCATAAAGCTGAAAAAGACAAGACCCCAAGAATAATGCAGGATTGAATGACATAGGGGTGGGAGAAAGATGAGTTTAAAATAACAGATGCATGAAAACACTGAATAAACCAGACAAATCTAGCCACGTCTGTGAGGACAAAGTGCTTTAAATGCTGGGGTTTCAGAGTTGTTGAAGAGCGATTTCTGTGGTCATGGGAAGTCTCTGGACTCACACTGTCCAATGCAGTGGCTACAGTATTGCAACGCTACAATGTTCTTCCTTTTCCCATCAGAAAAGCATACAGAATAGCTAATTAAGGAAGCAGGCTGGGGAAGTCAGACTGGAAAGTTGAGGCTTTAAGAAGTCTTGAGAGGATGGTGGGGAAAGTAACAGAGGCCATGAACAGGGGAGCTGCTGGGTGATGTTCTAAGGTCCCAGAAGAGGGAGGCAGCCCAGAGAAAGCAGGGAGAATGGGCCCCAGCCTTCCTCTCATCAATTCCAACCATTGTAATCAATTCCGAAGTAGTCATTCTTTGGTCGAATTCACCGCTGTTGCCAAAATCTTGGCTCCCTGTCCACCGATGCCTTATAGAAATATGGAGACTGAGTGTAGAGGAAATAGAAAAGACTAGCTTTATTAACTTCTCCAGGCAAAAAGGTTAGCTCCTCAAGAGCTGTGCCCCCCTTTCTCGGGAATAGGGAGAGGTTTTAAATCCTCTTGAAGGTCTTGCTGTTTTTTCTCTTTTGCAAAGTTTCAAAATGGCCACAGCTGGCATTAGGCAACTCGGCAGCTGGATCCGGTGTCCCCGAAGTTATCAGCCCAGGACCTTCTTTCTGAAATGCAGAATGCTACAAGAGAGCATAGGGGGACAAGAATGCCATGTATAGAGTATAATCTATACAGAGTCAGAGAGTAATTAGCTTTGTGAAGGACAAGTTCAGCTACAAGTGTTTTTTTTTTTTTTAATTATTATTTTACTTACTTTTATCTGTGCTGGGTCTTTGCTGCTATACCAGCTTTTCTCTAGTTGCAGTGAGTGGGGACTACTATCTAGTTGCAATGCACGAGGTTCTCACTGGGGTGGCTTCGCTTGTTACAGAGCACAGGATCCAGGGCGTGGGGTCTTCAGTAGTTGTGGCTCACCAGCTTAGCTGCCCTGCAATAGGTGGGATCTTCACTATTTTACTTACTTTTATCTGTGCTGGGTCTTTGCTGCTATACCAGCTTTTCTCTAGTTGCAGTGAGTGGGGACTACTATCTAGTTGCAATGCACGAGGTTCTCACTGGGGTGGCTTCGCTTGTTACAGAGCACAGGATCCAGGGCGTGGGGTCTTCAGTAGTTGTGGCTCACCAGCTTAGCTGCCCTGCAATAGGTGGGATCTTCACAGACCAGGGATCAAACCCGTGTCTCCTGCATTGGCAGGCAGATTCTTTACTTCTAAGCCAGCAGGGGGCTGCCAGGTACAAGTGTCTCTTAGTAGTAATAGCTAAAGAATAACCAAGATAGTTTAACTCTTGTAGGCTTGTTTGGCTGGTATGTGCCAAAGGCTGTTCACTCATTTCTGTTTTTGCTGCAACACTATCAGATTTTGAGCTGGGCCTTCTGAGTGTGCCTCCTGGTTTTGAATTCAAACCGTTCCCAGTTGTTCTTCATCACTTTGGGAGAGAAGGCAGGAAGGGAATTTAAATTGTTCATCCAAGAGGTGAGTTAGACAAAGGGGAGGTGTTTTTAACCGCAGAAGGCCTGAGGCTGTGGCAACCTGACCCTGCAGACAACTGCCAAGGCTGCCCACTGTCCCTTACAGAGGTCGGGGGTGGGGGGCGGACAGCTGGCTCCAGGGGAGGCAACTCTTCCTCGTGGGCCCTGTTGTCTCTCTGCAAAACTGAAATGAGGCAAATCTACCACAAAACCCAGTCTAATCTATACTGTCTAGAGCAGTGGGGAGCCTGTCTCTCAACAGGGGACATTTGACAAAGCTTGGAGACTTTTCTGGATTTCACAAAGGCAGGGACTTGGGGGGTAGGGTTGCCACTGGCATCTCAACAGTGAAACCCAGGGATGCTGCTAAACATCCCATAAGGAGAGGACACTCCCTTCCTCAGAGAATCATCCAGCCCCAAATGTCAGTGGGATCCAGGCTAAGAACTGTGCTCTGCATCCTTCCACGTGAATGCAATTTAAATTCCTATGATGGGTTCTCTGCTCTGAGGATACGGACAGTAAGACTTCCTCCTTTACCAAGGACCCCCATGCCTTTGTTAAAAGGGTCCATCAGGGACCCCTTCAGGAAGTGGGTCAGGGGAAACGGGTTGGGGTTGGGATGTGGAGGAAGCATTCCAGGGTGGGTTTCAGGCAAGGCTCAAACTGGGGGCTTCCACTGACTGCGCGAGGGCCCCTGGAGGGTGGGTGATACCTCAGAGGATTCCAACCTGAGGTTTCACAGCCCTGCACCCACAATCAGGGTCAAGGTCACCCTAGGAGAAAGAATCGCATGTCTGTGGGCATGGAGGGGCCCCAGGACCCCAAAGGCTGGCGGCTGGGAAGCCACACATGTGGGCAGTTCAGGACACACTGATGTGAAGGAGGGGTGCATGGAAGGAGCTGGGGGTCAGGCGACACCGACTCCAGCCCCTGGGGGCAGGGGCCAGGGGTGGGGTGGAAGTCAGGGGGCAGTGTGGGTCACTGTGTCCGCCTTCCTGTAGGACATCATGGATGGTGGTTTCAAGGGACAAGGACTGTGGAGACGCAGCCATGGCCCTGACGGGAATTCCAGGGTAAATGCCCCCAAAGGCAGGGAGACTGGGGCCGGTAGGCTCCTCATGGCTGAACTCTTCCATGTCCTCTCTGGGCTTCCACAGAAGCTTTGGAGAGAGCTGGGGCACATGTGATGGGAGGGGACGGGGGTGTCTTTTCTTTTCTCCTCTCCTGGCTTCTCCAGTTCCTCTATCCTCTAAGCACTGACCATCCCTGCCTCCATCATTACTTGACACCTAACAGGGGCCCTGGTGCAGAGCACAGGGAGACAGGAGACCGCAGGTGGATGGAGAGAGCCTCACCTGAGCAGACACATTGCCTGGGGCCCTGGGTACCCTACCCCATGGACCAGGGGAGTCCCCACCCGCGTCCAAGCTCCTCCCCGACAGGGTCTCCCCTGCTTCTCCTTCCAGTGTCTCAAGTCACCAGAAACCTTTAAATCCAGGCTTCCAGGAGCAAAAAGAAAACCATCTCAATCCGTCTCACTGATCAGTATTTCTCCCTGGCTCTCTCTTTGGACCAGGGGAGTCCCCACCCGCGTCCAAGCTCCTCCCCGACAGGGTCTCCCCTGCTTCTCCTTCCAGTGTCTCAAGTCACCAGAAACCTTTAAATCCAGGCTTCCAGGAGCAAAAAGAAAACCATCTCAATCCGTCTCACTGATCAGTATTTCTCCCTGGCTCTCTCTTTCATAAACCAAAGACCTGCCTGTGGGATCCTCAAGCATTTCCTCCCCCTCGGGGAAGGAGTCTGCTGTTACAAGCAGAGGTCTTTACCCCAGCGTCCCTGGAGAGATTCAACACAGGACTCTGGGTGGGAAGAAATGACAAGGTAATTTCCACCACCCTGTAACTGAAATATAGCAATTCTGAACAAGAGGTGCATAGTTAATTTGTACACATCCAGAAATGCAGAGTTCTCCAGCCCTCACTTCATGNGTCCCTGGAGAGATTCAACACAGGACTCTGGGTGGGAAGAAATGACAAGGTAATTTCCACCACCCTGTAACTGAAATATAGCAATTCTGAACAAGAGGTGCATAGTTAATTTGTACACATCCAGAAATGCAGAGTTCTCCAGCCCTCACTTCATGTGTTTGAAAGCCTGGGGTGGCTTTTCTGGGATCCACTCTGTGTAAAGAAGCAAGGCACACCAGGAAGCCACGTGCTGCCCCCAAGCCACTGACCCCACACCTGGGAGGTGGCACACGCCCTTGGCTGGCCATCCCCTGTCCCAGAGTGACACATAGCAGGCACAGCTCCCCAGCCTCCCACCGCCTCCTGACTTCAGGGCAGAGTGTGTCGGGCACTTTAATGCCCTATACCACGGTCACTGCCATTTCCTTGCCCAGCTCCTTTTCAGTCTCCGGTGGGTCCTGCCAGCCCCCTTTCACAATTTGTCCCCATTGCCTTAAAGACATTTTAAATTGCAGAATTAAGAAACACAATGCAACAAAGAAAAGTCTGGACTACCAAGGTTTGTTTGTGGATTGCTTTAAGAACTCAAAACACATTTCCCCAGAAACAAAGGAGATAAGTGAAGAAGGCAGTGTGGCTCCCTCACAGGCCTCCACCCAGAGAGAAGGTTTAGCCTGTGATGCTCAAAGAGCATAGTGTTATTTCACCAGTAAGTTGCTCTTAAAACAATGCATTCTGAGTTCAAACTCACATGCCTAATACCTTCCTAGGAAGGCATGATGGTTTTAAAGTGTGACCCCCAAATTCTTCATACTTTTTCCACTGGGGTGAGTCTATGGCCTCTCCCCAGGAATCTGGCCTCTGTGACTACTTGACCAAAAGAATATGGCAGGAAGGATCCTGTATCAGTTTCATTTTATAAAGATAGTATTATCCTGGTACCAAACAAAGACAGTACAAAAAATAAAAACCAAAGACCAGTACCCCTCATAAGTATTGATGCAATGATCCTTAGCAAATGTTAGAAAATAGAATTCTGCAAAATGTATCAAAATAATCACATACCATATCCAAGTGGACGTTTCTCCAAGGATACAAGGCTGATTATTTGAAAAGTTCAAATATCTGAAAATGAATTATGTAACCTACCATACATGTATGTGTTAGTCGCTCAGTCGTGTCTGACTGTTTGCGACCTTCAGACCGTAGCCCACTGGTTTCTCTGTCCATGGGATTCTTCAGGCAAGAATACTGGAGTGGGTTGTCATTCCCTTCTCCAGAGGCTCTTCTAGAGCCGGGGATCAAACCCTGGTCTCCCGCGTTGCCCAGGTAAAGTGAATTCTTTACTGTCTGAGCCACTGGGGAAGCCCAATCAACTATATTAACAGACTAAAGAAGGAAAGCCATCTGATTGCATGAACTGATGAGAGGGAAAATGCATTTGACAAAACTCAATATCCATTCACAGTAAACCCTCAGGGATACGGGAAAACGTCCTCAACTTAATGAAAACCATTCACAAACAGACTGGTTTCTCTACGCGGTCACTCTAGACAGCACGTGTATTGTTGGTGTTCAGTTGCTCAGCCATGTCTGACTCTGAACCCCATGGACTACAGCACACAAGAATTTCCTGTCCTTCACTCTCTCCCGGGGTTTGCTTAAACTCATGTCCATCGAGTCAGTGATGTTATCAGACCATCTCATCCTCTGTCACCCCCTTCTCCTCCTGCCTTCAATCTTTCCCAGCATCTGGGTCTTTTCCAAAAAGTCAGTTCTTCGCATCAGGTGGCCAAAGTATTGGAGGTTTAGCTTCAGCATCAGTCCTTCCAATGAATATTTAGAACTGATTTCCTTTAGGATTGACTGACGTGTGCATGGGGACTTTCTAGTGTCCAGCAAGATGAAAGTCCTGGCTCCCTGGTTGCCTGCTCCGACATCACCTGTTGTTGGAGGTGGGGCTGCCCCGTGGGGGCCGAAGCCCTAACGCCCTCTTGGCCGTGGTTGGCACAGGCAAGGGTGGGGACATATGCTTTTCTGTGGTTTGGGGCTGGAGAACATCAGTTCTTGACAAAAAGTATTTTGTCTTTTCCGGCTGCTCTTTCCCTAGCCCNGCTCCGACATCACCTGTTGTTGGAGGTGGGGCTGCCCCGTGGGGGCCGAAGCCGTAACGCCCTCTTGGCCGTGGTTGGCACGGGCAAGGGTGGGGACATATGCTTTTCTGTGGTTTGGGGCTGGAGAACATCAGTTCTTGACAAAAAGTATTTTGTCTTTCCCGGCTGCTCTTTTCCTAGCCCTCTGGCTGCAGAGAGCAGGGTTTTTAGTGCTGTTTGTGTCTGTGTCTTTGGCATTTCTGGGTTGTTGGCTCCTCCAGCCCCAGTGCTGGGGTATCTGAGTCAAGAAGAACCCCATGCCCACACGATGTTGTCCTTGGGTCTGAGGTTGGTCGCCAACCAGGCTTCTTTCCACCTTCCCCAGTCTTCTGTCATCTTCACATGTAATGGCTTGGATGTTAGTTGTCCTTAGCAGGAGGAATGGGGAAAATCACCTATTCCATCTTCCTAGAGTATTAGGCAGAAGTCCTGACAGTTTTGAAATATCTTTGTTCTCCCTTACTGTTTATTATTTGGATGTGAAGAAGGCTGAGCACCGAAGAATTGATGCTTTTGAACTGTGGTGTTGGAGAAGACTCTTGAGAGTCCCTTGGACTGCAAGGAGATCCAACCAGTCCATTCTGAAGGAGGTCAGCCCTGGGATTTCTTTGGAGGGAATGATGCTGAAGCTGAAACCTCAGTACTTTGGCCACCTCATGCGAAGAGTTGACTCATTGGAAAAGACTCTGATGCTGGGAGGAATTGGGGGCAGGAGGAGAAGGGGACGACAGAGGACAAGATGGCTGGATAGCATTGCTGACTTGATGGACGTGAGTCTGAGTGAACTCTGGGAGTTGGTGATGGACAGGGAGGCCTGGCGTGCTGCGATTCATGGGGTCGCAGAGTCAGACACGACTGAGCGGCTGAACTGAACTGAACCGAATAGAATTTTAGGCGGCGTCTCAGAATGCGAAGGTTTTGCTGCACTAGTGTTTACACTTCCAATGGGGTCTTCTGCCTTTGTTCCCTTTAAATGGGGTCTCTCTCTCTTTCTCTTTCTCTCTCTCAACATTGCTTTGTCTCTAAAACTCTGAAATCTCAGGAAGATGAGCCTTGGTGTGTATGTTTTGATCTCTTTTACTGGGTAACCTTGAGTCCGCAGACTCGTGGCCTCAGAATGGGGAATTGTCCTTCTACCACTTATTTGATGGGTTCATTTCCTTTGCTGTTTTCATTATTTCCAAGTTTCTGAAGAGTCAGATGTCATGTCTCCTTGAGTGATTTACGAAGTTCTTTTCTCACCTGCATGCCCCCTTCTTCATTTTCTTTGTGCTCATAGGTTTATCAGACGTTGTTTTCTTTCTTCACCATCACTGGGGTAATTTTGGGTGGGAGGAAGGAGGAAGGCTGAGAGCAGCTCGCGACACTAACTGGATGCTCGCCCTGCCCTTTGAGGTCGGTCCATCAGCTACTAGCATCCAGCCTGTGTAACACATATAACCTGGTCAAGAGTCTTCTAGGATTAGATATTTCTGTTTATATTTTAACCTAATGTGACTGCTTTTGCCCTAGAGAATTGCACCGTTTTATTACTGCTACTGCTGCTGCTAAGTTGCTTCAGTCGTGTCCGACTCTGTCAAAACCCTCTCATCTGTGACCTGGAAAGAACTCAAGAACTTTAAGATGAAATTCTAGAAAACCACTTTGCAATCACTGGCCTTATATACTGTTTGTGTCAAGACTACTTTCCAATTATTCTTATCTGTATTTAAGTAAACGTTTTTTTCTTTTCAAGTAGTTACAGATAGAAAAGTTGTAAGGATAAGCCCCATCTGTTTCTCTGATGGTCATTATCTTATATTACTGGGTACATTTGTCACAGCTAAGGAACTGACATTACTTCCTCTAAGTTCACACTTTATTTGGCTTCCACTGGTTTTTTTCCTCATGTCCTTTTGCTTCCAGAATCACATCCAGGAGACGAGATTACATTTAGTCATCCTATCTCTGCAGCCTCCTTGGGTGTGTAACCGTATCTCGGACTCTGCTAGTTTTTGATGGCCTTGAAGAACACAGGGTGGGCCGTGTGTAGAATGTCCCAGCAACTGGGCCTGTCTGGTGTTCTTCTCTTAGTTAGGGGTCATGAGGTTTGGAGTCCAAAAGCAGCAGACAGAGAGTGAGTGTCCTTCTCAACAGGTCCCTTTGGGGGACCAGGGTGGTGACCGTTGGCAGCAGCAGCTGTAAAGCTGCCCCCGTCTCATTTCATGTCTGCTCTCCGGAAGCAATTCACTAAGTTCAGCCCACTCCTGAGGGGAGCCGGGTTGGGGGGGGGTACCTCCTGGAGACCTCCCCTGACCTGCTTTTTATTTTTACAAAGCCAGGAATAATTTCAGAGCTCCAATTGGCTGAAGCCTCTCCGTTGAGGAGCAGGCGTGGTCCTCTGTGTGTATGGGAGCATCCCTGATGCTGGACAAGACCAAGTGTCCTCTGAGGCCCTCAACATCCTTCCTTCCAAGATAAAACAATTGTCTCTTCTCAGAAACAAAGTCCATGACGTCAGGGCAATGGGTTTTCTATAGAAACAAGGCCCATGTTAGGAGGCCTCCTGGGGTTCAGAAGAGCCAAATTTATCCTTGTGTGTGAGTTTCAGAAAGTGGTTAGATGTTTGTGTGGGGTGTTTTTTTTTTGAAGCAAACTGTACATTTGGTGTTAAAAGCCTGAGGACCGCGAGCCAGGAACCTGGGCCTGTGTG
>SJYX01002270.1:371178-460381 GCA_006410675.1 Oreotragus oreotragus
TAGGGGGGTGGGGTGGGTTTGGGGTGGGGAGAGGTTTGGGGGTGCAAGCGGGTCTTCTCCCTTGCTGCTCCCATTTCCTCTGTACCCTGCAGCCTGTGCCTTCCATGGTGGGGGACATGGACCATCTCTCTCAGCATGCCCCATCTCTCCAGGCTCTTCTGGGGCTAAGGAAATAAGTGTCTGGAAAGTTCTCTGTGCTCTCTGAACAGAAGACAAATACCAGGCCGCATGGATATTGCCCGTGTATTACTGACAGCTTCACCATGGGCAGCACTGGCCAAGCTCCAAACTCTCTGGATTGATGGGCAGGAAACGGTGAACATTTCCTGCAGTGCCAACCAGTGAGGGTGTAAAAGCCTGCAGAAAAAAACATGACCCTGTGCGTCACCCAGTCAGCACCTCCATAGACACCTCCCCCAGGGCCACACCCCCAGGTCACTGAACCATCTCCTGCTTCATGGCTTCAGGTCCCTTTTTTCCAGTCCCTGCAAGTTGTGGAAGCAAGCCATTGTGTGCAAACATCTTGAGGTGAGGTCCCTCAGCTACATGGCCTGCTAGCCACGGCTCCACATAGTCAGAGTTCATCCCAGGGCAGGGCAAGTGAAATCATTCTCAACTCATTCTCAGAATTACAGGCCAAAAAACGCAGAATTTAAAATGCCCTGGACTTGGAGGACCCGGCTGTCGGGAGTGGAACGATCCCTGACTATAAGGCTGCTGCTCATGATGAGATTTATAGATAGCAAACATGTTGGAAGAAGCTGGGTCCTTGCTCATTGACTCACTCACTCCCGGGCTCACTCATCAAAGATGCAGCTGGCCTGCCTACCCGCCCTGCACCCCTGAGGCCCAGGGACCAAGGAATAGGGCGATTAGAGCCATGGAGCCATGTTTGACAGGAGGCCAAGCTGTGGGGGCACACAGATGGTGAACCCGCCCGGCTCCTCACACTCTTTCCAGGAACACACCCAGGAAAAGGTGAGGCCCACTCGCTGTATGGATGATCTGGCCCAGTTACAGAAAGACACGGGGTTATTTTTATAAAGAAAGGAAAGAGGCAATCCTTTCCAAACAAATCCCAGCTGGGCCGAGCCCCCTTTCTGTAAAATAAACACGCCCAGAACTTAGGAAGTACAAAGGGAAATGTTTACAGGGAGATCTGAGAGCCGCCTGCTGGGGCTGAGGGCCTGGAACCTGGGCTGTCTGAAGTCTGCCTGTTTTGTGAGAATGGCCATTGAGGCCTCAGTAACTTAGCTCGGATGCCAGGGTTCCCCACACAGTGATGCCAGTTTCTTACAGAGGCAGTTACCTGTGAGGTATGAAATTCACCGGTGTTTAATTAAACCAATTGTTTTTAAAATCTGTATTAAGCTGGGCTGTGCTGTGCTTAGTTGCTCAGTCATGTCCCACTCATTGTGACCCCATGGACTGTAGCCTGCCAGGCTCCTCTGTCCATGGGGATTCTCCAGGCAAGAATACTGGANAAATTCACCGGTGTTTAATTAAACCAATTGTTTTTAAAATCTGTATTAAGCTGGGCTGTGCTGTGCTTAGTTGCTCAGTCATGTCCCACTCATTGTGACCCCATGGACTGTAGCCTGCCAGGCTCCTCTGTCCATGGGGATTCTCCAGGCAAGAATACTGGAGTGGGTTGCCATGCTCCTTCCAGGGGATCTTCCCAACCCAAGGATAGGACATAGGTCTCCTGTGTTAATCTGCCATGCAATTTGCCTTTTATTGGTACCTATTTATAATAAGCAAATAAACTGAACATATGACTTGAAGAAAACAAGCAGGATGTGTGTGAGTAGGTGTGAGTACAGAAGGGCATGGCTGAGTGGATGGATGAATGAGTGCGTGAATGTTAGGGCAGCCAGATTTAGGAAATAAAAATGTGGAACATCTGGTAAAATCTGAATTTCTGATGAACAACAAATACTTTTTGAAGGTAAGTCCATTCCAAATACTGCATGGCTCTATTGCAAATATGCATTGAACTTGCTTACACTGAAAAATTTTCCTTGTTTATCTGAAATGCAGTGTAACCTGCACACCCTGTGTTGTATTCAGCAATCCTAGTAAGTGAGAGTGTATAGGGTTGGGCTAGCATGTGTGTCGTGAGCGTGGGTGTGTTGAAGAGAGTGTGTGTATGTGTGTGAGTGTGTGTTACAGAGTTGTGTGTGTCTGAGTGTTTATACATGCGTATGTATGAGTCCTGTGAATGTGCGCACACACGAGCAGGCTGGTGTCAGGAGAGGGGAGGAGGTCTGGTGAGGAATGTGGTGAAAGTGTCACTGGCAGCTGAGGGCACCTCCCAGCCATTCTTCCCCCTCCAGAAAGAAGCAGTGCCAAGCAGAAATGCCAAACTGCCAGTCTCGATCATCTCCAAAAGATTTCATGCAAAGCAAAAATATAAATTTGAAGAACTTTTGTGACTTTGATCAAAAACTTTCACATCTGAAAACATCTGGTCCAGTGAATCTCTGGCTTAGGGACCAACTCTGAGGACTTTTTCCTGAGCCCCAGGTTCCCCACGTCACTCCCTTGCTTATCGTGTACACGAATAGCTTTGAGCTATGCCTTCACTTCATCACTCCACACCTGGGGAAATCATCCCAAGAGAAGAGTCTGCAATGCACTAACTGCAGCTGTAAGCTCAGTACTTATGAAATAGAAAACACCTGCGTATACCTAAAGGTTATTGGAAAGGATGCCCACGTCTGTGTGGGTCCATTTACACAGCAAAGCAATGTGCAATCAGTAAAGCAACATTCATGAATGTTTTATTTTATGTACACTCAAGGCAAAGCGGAAAACAGGAGTCAAAGCATACGTGTAAAAGGGTCCTTCAGCGCGAATACCATATGAAATCCGCCATGTATGAAGGGACTGGTAGCAAAAGTACAAAAAAATGCACAAATTTTCATCAAATTGGAAAGACACAAATGAAAGGAAATGCACTAATTTATTGGTAGGACTTTTCTTATTGTGATGGGTTTTTTTAAAATGGTGGGTTTTTTTTTTTCTACTTTTCCTGCTTTTCGTAATGAAAACATGTTGCTTTCAAACTGGTAATAAAATTTACTTTGGAGGCAAAATGAACGTACACAAAGTGTGTTGATGGTGGCGATGTAGACAGGTGTGCTGGGTGTCTGAGATGGGGTGGAGCTGAGAGCAGCCTGGGAGCCTGGGATTCTTGTGAAGTGTAGATTCCCAGCTGGCTCCTGGCTGACCCTGATTCCGGGGCCTTGGGGCCTGCATACACGGGACTCTGCCTAGAGGGGAGTGGGTAGGTATTCAAGGTCAAGAGGAGGTTTTGGTGAGGGGGAAGGTCATGACTTTTTGCCAAGAGTGGCTACAGGGTGGCTGGCCTTGAAGCAACAATAAAAATGCAAGTCTACTGCCTCAGGGAAGGACCTTGAGTCAGACCAGCTCCCACATGTGAGCCAAGTGTTTCCCCTCCCTGGGCTCTCCCACCTGCTGTTCTCATGGCCCCCTGCCCACCAGGTCCCCTCTGTTCTTCACAGCTTCCCACGATTCTAACGTCTGTCTGTGAGTCCCACCTTCCTTCACTGTCCTTGTGTATTTTCTCAAGAGGACCCTTGAAATCTCTGACCTGGGGATGGCCAGGGCATGGAGCAGAGGCCAGGGGATGGGATTGCATGGGCCCAAGGGGAAGGCTGAGGCAGAGTTGATATATTGGCCCTTCCGAGTGGGTGATTCCAAAGTGACACTGTGAAAACGGAACTCAGAGCCTGGCACTGTATTGACCGCTGCTCCAGAGCATGGCTCCAGCTGGGGCACAGATCTGTATACAGCCCCTGGAGGAGCACTCTTGGCCCCCAGTCTGCACTCCACCCTCCTCTGTCTGAGGGCAGCTGTGGGTTGGGGTCTGACTGTCTCAGCCAGAGGGCAGATATCTACCTCTCCTGCCAGGGGATCCCTGTGAGTGCTAGTCCAAGAATGGACACGTTACCCAGTCTGGGACATGTCCAATGGAACATGAGAGCAGGGCCCACTGGGGTGTGTGAACACAAACCTCCGAGCACTGAAATAACACTGTGAAGGAAGTCAGGGCCCTGTAGGAAGCTGCCAAGACAAAATGTAGGGGGCAGGAAGGACCACCTCACTGAAACAGCTGTTTTCTAGGTATGGGGTCAATAGATGCCTTTTATTGTCCAAACTTGTTTGCCTGAGATGTTCTGTCATTTACACAAAAAACCTCTGAGCTGGTTCCTGTATGTTTTCATTCAACACTGAGGATAGTGAATGTGTCAGAAAAATAAAGACAAAGACTCGGGTTTCTTGGAAAATCCAGGATCTACAGTTTAACATAAAACCAAAAATAACACCATTTCCCTCAAACAACATGACTTGGGGACACATTTAAAATCATAACTGACAAAAGGTGTGACATGAAACGATGGGGTGGTCAGGTCCAGAACAGCCCCAGGCCTTGCACCACCTCTGTCCACTTTTCTCCCATCCTGCATCTCTGTCTCCACGGTCTACAGCCTGGGGCCCACTGCCAGACAGGCTGTGGCCTGGACAGACTTTTGCTTCTTCCCTTACTAGGGGGACAACTTGGGCAACTTTTAGAGACGTCTCTGGCAAATTCGCCTTATGTCAACTGGCTCCCAGTGGGGCCAGGTTAGTCCCTGAGCCATCCTTCTGGGAGAGGAACTCCAAGGGATGGGTACTCACTGACTCAGTCACTGGGGCAGAGAGCGTGGGTCCTTCACCCTCAGTGGTTCAGACCAGCCTTGACAAAAGGCCCAGTGATGGCCCACTGGAGGGTTAGTCATTGCTGTGTTGGCTTCCTGCTCACCAGGGCGTCCATTGCATTCTTACCCTGTCTGACGTTGACTCATTCGCCATCATTTAACATCACTGATAAATGTTAAAATGAGTTAATACTGACATTCAGTATTACTGAATGTATACTCAGGGGAGGCTGCGGCCCCCCTCCTGACAATTTTCTTTGGTGCCGAAGACTGAAATCTTGGGGATTTCCCTGGTGGTCCAGTGGCTAGTACTTCACATCCCCAATGCAGGGGGCCCGGGTTCGATTCCTGGTATAGGAACTAGATCCCACGTGCTGCAACTAAGATTTTGCATGCCGCAGTGAAGACCTTACGTGCTACAACTAAAAGATTCCACATGCAGCAACTAAGACCTAGTCCAGCCAAATAAATAAATATGTTATAAAAAAAAAAAAAAAGGACTGGAATCGTGGTGGGGGAGGTCTCACTTACCCTTAGGAAAGAATGTCCGTGGAGACAGAGGAATGAAAACAACCTGCCCACCCCAACCCACCACTTTATGAATTGCAACCCCGAGCACTCATGGCCTCCTGACCTCAAGAGGCTGTCTACACGCCCCGTGATATGAAGCACCACTGACACGGTCAAGTTTAAACAGGAGACAAAGTGAGCACTCTTCCCGACATTGCCATGGCCAGTCTCTAAACAAGAGAAAAGCTAAACAAAATTTGGAGCTTGTGGTTTAACAATGAGACCAAAGACTTGAAAACTGGGTGGGTTACAGAAAGTTCAGACTCTGGGATTGCATTTCCTCATTCCCACGGCGCTGATGACCCCGCACGCCCGTGAAATAGGGCTGATGAGCTGAGAGCAACAGGAAAACATTTGGAGGGAAAAGAAATCCATTCTTCATGCAGACACAGTGGTCACAGTGAGCAGAGGAATGAAATGAAGCGCATTTCTTTAATGACAGTTGACGTTTCAGTTCAGTTCAGTTCAGTCGCTCAGTCGTGTCCAGCTGTTTAGGAACAATCAAGTCCCTGAGTTAAATGCGGAGTGTTTTTGCCAGGGAGAGAGAATGACTGTGTCAAAGATCTCAACAAAGCCGATAGCACCACGGACCTCGACGACAACGTCATCCAGGCTCTGGTAGGAGGACATACCAAGACACATTTTGTACTGCTTTTTGCACTTCACGCTTTAAAGAACAGGAAGAGAAAAGTAAGATATAAGTTTTAATGAATCATGGTTCCTGTTGAAGAACCAATTAAACAAACACAAATTCGAGCCACCTCAGGAAAACCTGACATAACTATCTTTCAACCTAGGAAAACGCACAGCTTGGCTGGAACTGTGAATACCACAGCAGACCTGCTTAAAAGTGGTTCAACACAAAGCTCATCTCATGTATTAACACAAATATGTGGGATCTAGAAACATGGTATAGATGACCTTATCTGCAAAGCAGAAATTGAGACACAGATGTAGAAAACAAATGCATGGATCCCAAGAGGGAAGGTGGATGGCGGTGGAAATTGAGAGACTGGGACTGATGTATATGCACTGTAGATACTGTGTGTAAAATGACTGATGGGAACACACTCTATAGCACTTGTGTGTGCTTCGTTGTTGCAGTTGAGTCCAACTCTTTGTGCCCCATGGGCTGTAGCCCACTAGGTTTTTCTGTCCATGGGATTCTCCAGGCAAGAACACTGGAGTGGGTTGCTATGTCCTCCTCGAGGGGTTCTTCCCAACCCAGGATTGAACCCAAGTCTCCCGCATTGGGAGATGAGTTCTTCACCACTAGCACCACCTGGGAAATCCCACTGTATAGCACAGGGAACTCTAATTAATGCACCGTAATGACCTAAATGAATAGGAAAGAAGTCAAAGGGAGGGGATATGCGTAGCAAAGATGGGCACAATAAAGGACAGAAATAGTATGGACCTAGCAGAAGATATTAAGAAGAGGTGGCAAGAATACACAGAAGAACTATACAGAAAAGATCTTCATGACCCAGATAATCATGATGGTGTCATCACTCACCTAGACCCAGACATCCTGGAATGAGAAGTCAAGCAGGACTTAGGAAGCATCACTATGAACAAAGCTAGTAGAGGTGATGGAATTCTACAGATCTGTATACAGCCCCTGGAGGAGCACTCTTGGCCCCCAGTCTGCACTCCACCCTCCTCTGTCTGAGGGCAGCTGTGGGTTGGGGTCTGACTGTCTCAGCCAGAGGGCAGATATCTACCTCTCCTGCCAGGGGATCCCTGTGAGTGCTAGTCCAAGAATGGACACGTTACCCAGTCTGGGACATGTCCAATGGAACATGAGAGCAGGGCCCACTGGGGTGTGTGAACACAAACCTCCGAGCACTGAAATAACACTGTGAAGGAAGTCAGGGCCCTGTAGGAAGCTGCCAAGACAAAATGTAGGGGGCAGGAAGGACCACCTCACTGAAACAGCTGTTTTCTAGGTATGGGGTCAATAGATGCCTTTTATTGTCCAAACTTGTTTGCCTGAGATGTTCTGTCATTTACACAAAAAACCTCTGAGCTGGTTCCTGTATGTTTTCATTCAACACTGAGGATAGTGAATGTGTCAGAAAAATAAAGACAAAGACTCGGGTTTCTTGGAAAATCCAGGATCTACAGTTTAACATAAAACCAAAAATAACACCATTTCCCTCAAACAACATGACTTGGGGACACATTTAAAATCATAACTGACAAAAGGTGTGACATGAAACGATGGGGTGGTCAGGTCCAGAACAGCCCCAGGCCTTGCACCACCTCTGTCCACTTTTCTCCCATCCTGCATCTCTGTCTCCACGGTCTACAGCCTGGGGCCCACTGCCAGACAGGCTGTGGCCTGGACAGACTTTTGCTTCTTCCCTTACTAGGGGGACAACTTGGGCAACTTTTAGAGACGTCTCTGGCAAATTCGCCTTATGTCAACTGGCTCCCAGTGGGGCCAGGTTAGTCCCTGAGCCATCCTTCTGGGAGAGGAACTCCAAGGGATGGGTACTCACTGACTCAGTCACTGGGGCAGAGAGCGTGGGTCCTTCACCCTCAGTGGTTCAGACCAGCCTTGACAAAAGGCCCAGTGATGGCCCACTGGAGGGTTAGTCATTGCTGTGTTGGCTTCCTGCTCACCAGGGCGTCCATTGCATTCTTACCCTGTCTGACGTTGACTCATTCGCCATCATTTAACATCACTGATAAATGTTAAAATGAGTTAATACTGACATTCAGTATTACTGAATGTATACTCAGGGGAGGCTGCGGCCCCCCTCCTGACAATTTTCTTTGGTGCCGAAGACTGAAATCTTGGGGATTTCCCTGGTGGTCCAGTGGCTAGTACTTCACATCCCCAATGCAAGGGGCCCGGGTTCGATTCCTGGTATAGGAACTAGATCCCACGTGCTGCAACTAAGATTTTGCATGCCACAGTGAAGACCTTACGTGCTACAACTAAAAGATTCCACATGCAGCAACTAAGACCTAGTCCAGCCAAATAAATAAATATGTTATAAAAAAAAAAAAAAAGACTGGAATCGTGGTTGGGGAGGTCTCACTTACCCTTAGGAAAGAATGTCCGTGGAGACAGAGGAATGAAAACAACCTGCCCACCCCAACCCACCACTTTATGAATTGCAACCCCGAGCACTCATGGCCTCCTGACCTCAAGAGGCTGTCTACACGCCCCGTGATATGAAGCACCACTGACACGGTCAAGTTTAAACAGGAGACAAAGTGAGCACTCTTCCCGACATTGCCATGGCCAGTCTCTAAACAAGAGAAAAGCTAAACAAAATTTGGAGCTTGTGGTTTAACAATGAGACCAAAGACTTGAAAACTGGGTGGGTTACAGAAAGTTCAGACTCTGGGATTGCATTTCCTCATTCCCACGGCGCTGATGACCCCGCACGCCCGTGAAATAGGGCTGATGAGCTGAGAGCAACAGGAAAACATTTGGAGGGAAAAGAAATCCATTCTTCATGCAGACACAGTGGTCACAGTGAGCAGAGGAATGAAATGAAGCGCATTTCTTTAATGACAGTTGACGTTTCAGTTCAGTTCAGTTCAGTCGCTCAGTCGTGTCCAGCTGTTTAGGAACAATCAAGTCCCTGAGTTAAATGCGGAGTGTTTTTGCCAGGGAGAGAGAATGACTGTGTCAAACATCTCAACAAAGCCGATAGCACCACGGACCTCGACAACAAGAAGTCATCCAGGCTCCGGTAGGAGGACATACCAAGACACATTTTGTACTGCTTTTTGCACTTCGCGCTTTAAAGAACAGGAAGAGAAAAGTAAGATATAAGTTGTAATGAATCACGGTTCCTGTTGAAGAACCAATTAAACAAACACAAATTCGAGCCACCTCAGGAAAACCTGACATAACTATCTTTCAACCTAGGAAAACGCACAGCTTGGCTGGAACTGTGAATACCACAGCAGACCTGCTTAAAAGTGGTTCAACACAGAGCTCATCTCATGTATTAACACAAATATGTGGGATCTAGAAACATGGTATAGATGACCTTATCTGCAAAGCAGAAATTGAGACACAGATGTAGAAAACAAATGCATGGATCCCAAGAGGGAAGGTGGGTGGCGGTGGAGGGAGGCGGTGGAAATTGAGAGACTGGGACTGATGTATATGCACTGTAGATACTGTGTGTAAAATGACTGTTGGGAACACACTCTATAGCACTTGTGTGTGCTTCGTTGTTGCAGTTGAGTCCAACTCTTTGTGCCCCATGGGCTGTAGCCCACTAGGTTTTTCTGTCCATGGGATTCTCCAGGCAAGAACACTGGAGTGGGTTGCTATGTCCTCCTCGAGGGGTTCTTCCCAACCCAGGATTGAACCCAAGTCTCCCGCATTGGGAGATGAGTTCTTCACCACTAGCACCACCTGGGAAATCCCACTGTATAGCACAGGGAACTCTAATTAATGCACCGTAATGACCTAAATGAATAGGAAAGAAGTCAAAGGGAGGGGATATGCGTAGCAAAGATGGGCACAATAAAGGACAGAAATAGTATGGACCTAGCAGAAGATATTAAGAAGAGGTGGCAAGAATACACAGAAGAACTATACAGAAAAGATCTTCATGACCCAGATAATCATGATGGTGTCATCACTCACCTAGACCCAGACATCCTGGAATGAGAAGTCAAGCAGGCCTTAGGAAGCATCACTATGAACAAAGCTAGTAGAGGTGATGGAATTCCAGCTGAGCTATTTCAAATCCTGAAAGATGATGCTGTGAAAGTGCTGCACTCAATATGCCAGCAAATTTGGAAAACTCAGCAGTGGCCACAGGACTGGAAAAGGTCAGTTTTCATTCCAATCCCAAAAAAAGGTAATGCCAAAGAATGCTCAGACTATCACACAATTGTACCCATCTCACACGCTAGCAAAGTGATGCTCAAAATTCTCCAAGCCAGGCTTCAAAAGTACGAGAACCATGAACTTTCAGATGTTCAAGCTGGATTTAGAAAAGGCAGAGGAACCAGAAATCAAATTGCCAACATCTGTTAGATCATCAAAAAAAACCAAGAGAGTTCCAGAAAAACATCTACTTGTGCTTTATTGACTAAGCCAAAGCCTTTGACTATGTGGATCACAAAAAAATGTGGAAAATTCTTCAAGAGATGGGAATATCAGACCACCTAACCTGCCTCTTGAGAAACCTATATGCAGGTCAGGAAGCAACAGTTAGAACTGGACATGGAACAGACTGGTTCCAAATAGGAAAAGGAGTACTTCAAGGCTATATACTGTCACCCTGCTTATTTAACTTATATGCAGATTACATCATGAGAAATGCTGAACTGGGTGAAGCACAAGCTGGAATCAAGATTGCTGGGAGAAATATCAATAGCCTCAGATAAGCAGATGACACCACACTTACGGCAGAAAGTGAAGAGGAACTAAAGAGCCTCTTGATGAAAGTGAAAGAGGGGAGTGAAAGAGTTGGCTTAAAACTCAACATTCAGAAAACTTAAGATCATGGAATCTGGTCCCATCATTCATGACAAATAGATGGGGAAACATTGGAAACAGTGACAGACCTTATTTTGGGGGGCTCCAAAATGCAGATGGTGACTGTAGCCATGAATTTAAAAGACGCTTGCTCCTAGGAAAAAAAGTTATGACCAACCTAGACAGAATATTAAAAAGCAGAGACATTACTTTGCCAACAAACGTCTGTCTAGTCAAAGCTACGGTTTTCCCAGTAGTCTTGTATAGATGAGAGTTGGACCATAAAGAAACCTGAGCACCAAAGAATTGATGCTTTTGAACTGTGGTATTGAAGAAGACTCTTGAGAGTCCCTTGGACAGCAAGGAGATTCAACCAGTTCATCCTAAAGGAAATCAGGCCTGAATATTCATTGCAAGGACTGATACTGAAGCTGAAACTCTAATACTTTGGTCACCTGATGTGAAGAAGTGACTCACTGGAAAAAGCCCTGATGCTGGGAAAGATTGAAGGTGGGAGGAGAAGGGGACTACAGAGGGTGAGATGGTTGGATGGCATCACCAACTCAATGGACATGAGTTTGAGTAAACTCTGGGAGTTAGTGATGGACAGGGAAGCCTGGTATGCTACAGTCCATGGTGTCGCAAAGAGTTGGACATGACTGAGCAACTGAACTGATAGTTGATTCATTTTACTTTACCATAAAAACTAACACAACATTGTAAGGTAACTATACTCCAAAAAAAATTTTTTTTAAATATATTGGAAATTAAATATGTATCTTGCTACATTAAAAAAATAAAAAATGTGCAATGAAAGTGAACAGAAACAAAATACTCTTTTCCTGAAATCTCAAATTTTCAAAGATTTTTTACAGCAATTTTACCATAAAAACTAACACAACATTGTAAGGTAACTATACTCCAAAAAAAATTTTTTTTAAATATATTGGAAATTAAATATGTATCTTGCTACATTAAAAAAATAAAAAATGTGCAATGAAAGTGAACAGAAACAAAATACTCTTTTCCTGAAATCTCAAATTTTCAAAGATTTCTTACAGCAACTAAGGCAGAGTTCTAACTTGTTGACTCAATAGCTGTCCAGGCACCAAGGACCCATATGCTCTTTTCCCCTCTCTTAGACCATCTTCTGTGGGCCGGGTTGTGCCAGACTGGCTGCCCTGTGGTAGTAAGATGGCAGGAGTTCTTACAGCCGGGGTCCAGGAAGAGAAATGGGTCAGCCCTTCATGTATCTCCCTCTTAAGAATGAGGAAAACTTCTCCGGGAGCCTAGCAGTCACCTCCCTGGGATCTGCTGGTCACCCCTGGGCCAGTGCTCAGCCATGACCCAGTCATGGCGAGGGCACCAGGCTGCCATCAACAGCCTGTATCAGCCATGCATTCTGCTGAGGAGGGTGGGGTCATCACCTCGGAATCACATAGGAAAGGAGTAGATACCTGAATGAAATCAGAGCGTGATCAGGAATTTATTCTAGTCACATTGTCCAAGTTCAGCTATTTCTAAAAGCACAAAAGTTCAATTTTGGCTTGAATTGACTGGCCAAGAATTTAAAACACTTTTTATTTCAGAAAATAATATCAGGGTCAGCAATTAGGATGACTTTTTCCTCCAGATTTTTGCTTTAGTTCTAATCTTCTATTTCAAATGCATGGTAATTTACCTTATAAACATTCTACACACACAATACTTGAGGGTGTGTATATTGTATGGAATATGGCTCACTTATGTTTGCATTGGAATGAATTCTTTTCAGGGAAAATACTGCAGAAGTGCTCCAATGGTAGTCCCAGGCTGTGCTTTGGAAAGTTGAATTTCTGTTGTTTCTTAAAGTATTAAAATGTCATTTTTAATATTCTTTTCTTTGACCTATATACAATATTAAAATTTCCATAAAGAAATGCTAATTGAATTTTATATGTAACTGAAGAATACAATGCAATTTAATACAATTCCAAAAATGTAGAAATTTAATTTGATTGTTATTGAATATGAAAGAAAGAAAAGTTGAGCTGTTGTGTCTGAATATATTTGGGGAGAAATCTGCCAAAAAAAGAAATCGTTTGCTTCTCCAAAAAGGCCTATTTTAACCTAATTTGAGGACTATGGATTTATATGACAATGCCACGATGTTTATCCAGAGGTAGGAGAAAATGTGGTAAGTTTTAGCCAGCTCCCACATAGCTGCTGCTGCTGCTGCTGCTAAGTCACTTCAGTCGTATCCAACTCTGTGTGATCCCATAGACGGCAGCCCACCAGGCTCCCCTGTCCCTGGGATTCTCCAGGCAAGAACACTGGAGTGGGTTGCCATTTCCTTCTCCAGTGCATGAAAATGAAAAGTGAAAGTGAAGTCACTCAGTCGTGTCCAACTCTTAGCGACCCCATGGACTACAGCCTACCAGGTTCCTCCGTCCCTGGGATTTTGCAGGCGAGAGCACTGAAGTGGGCTGCCATTGCCTTCTCCGTCTCAAATAGCAATTAATTCAAATAGCGTTTTTGCCCATCTCCAAAATTGTAAAGCCCAGATTCATCTTTCTGTGTCTGCACTTGATGACCACGATGGCAGAGATAGGCCACCCACTTTCTTTCTGTGCCATTTTGGTTATGCAAGATGTCATTTGATCCAATGTTTCTAGAAACACAAAGCCGAGAGTTAAAGTCCCTAAAGGCCCACCACTCACCTTCATTGCTTCCCAAGGTATGTCTTTCCTTCCTTCTGTTTGTCTATTTTGGGGGAAGGGGTCACATAAAGAGGTTGGTGCCCCACTCCTGGGCTGACCTTCAGGGAAGGGGATTCGCTGCCACACCTGAGGAAACATAAAAATTGTGTTCAAGTTAACCCACTGTTGGCACTCCAATTTTCCACATCTGGGAAGCTCTCAGGAAAGAGCCCCTCTGCACCAACTCCTTGGCCTTGAGGGCAGGCCTGGCTGAGGCTCTGGGGGTCACGGTAGGTGGGGCTGCCCCTGTGGGCCTTGAGTGTGGAGCCAGAACCATGGATCAGCATCCCCTGGGAACACCAGTCCTCGGGAGGCCCAGACCTACCCTTCGGGAGGGGGAGGTGCCCGGGGACTGTGTGCCGACAAGCCTCTTGGGGTTATAATGATGCTCCAGTTTGAGGACTCTGATCTGGATCATTCTTCTCCCATTCATTGCTTGCAAAAACGAGTCTGTATTAATCAGTTATGTCTGTGAGTTACTGAAGGTTTGGAGGGAAAGCTGAGTTCCCCCACCTAAGCCTACACTGTACATTGTACCACAGCATCCTGGGGGCAGCCAAGGCAGCAGAGCAGGTTCCAGGTCTGCTAGACCCTTCTGGGAGTGGAAGCCTGGACCCGGGGACAGACAGCTTCTTCTGCTCATGAATAACTCATGGTGGGCACCCCCAGACTGAGAGCCAGCCCCAAGTCCCCACAGGCCAGCCTCTGCCTGGAACTGGCAGCATGTGCACGCAGTTTGGGTTAATAGAGCTTTGTTCATTAACGTTTACCATTAATCCATGCATCCTGTCTGGGGATTCGCCCTATGGGACATGGAGAGTAGCAACCACCCCCACACCTTGGGATCCGACGCAGACCTGTAGCTTGTCGCCCTGCAGTCCCGGGTGGTTTACCAGTGTGTTTGTATAGGATCGGCCTACCCGTTCCAGCTGCTTCTCTCGACAGGTGAGGCTGAGGCTGTGAAAGTGCTCAACGGTGTGGAATAACTGGATCTACTTTTACCTGCTTTCCACCAGGTTTCCCTAAGATATCCTCCAGAAGTGACTTTTAAAAGATCCTAAATACCCAGCAGCAGAAACCAGGAGTGGAAGCAGTGCTTTGCGTGCGCACCTGTCCAGGAAGAGCGGGAGTCACGGGGGTACTGAAACCACCAAGAGGCAGCCCGGGAGTCTTCTGGCTTGTTCTCGTTTCTTGCTCTGGAGACAGTACTAGTGCCTGGTAACTCTCCCTCCTGAGAGTTTTCATGTTTCTTCCGCACTCACCCTTCCCCTCGCTGCTGCTCTGGAGGTGTTCCGGGTCTGGACGAGGTGGGGGTGTGGAAGTGGGTGCTGCTACTGGCCGAGTAAGGCCAGGGTCCGCAGTATACAATCAGTCAGGTCCACTAAGAAGCCCACCTCCCGTCTGCAGAGCAGAAGCACCTCAAGCCCACCTGCACTGGGCTGAGTACCCCAGCACCAGATACTCACTTGGGCAGACCTTGGAGATGCCCTCTCTGCCCTCAGGTGCCCACACCTTGGGCAGGATCACTGGGCTGCGTTTGGCAGGGGCTGGGCAGAGACAGGGCCATCAGGCTGGGGAAGCCACTGGGAGGAGCCATTTTTGCCACACGAACAAATTAATAAGTGGGAAAACCCCACACAAACCCTAAAGTGCATCTGATCGGCTCTCCAGTGGGCCCACTGCTGCCCATCAGCTTCTCTGCTGATGCCAGCCCACAGTCTTCCTGTGCTGGAAAGACCCAGCATGAGCTCCAGCCCTGCCCAGCCACTGTCCAGATACTTGCTGGGGACCAAGGATCATCACGAGATGGGATGGGCCCTGTTTCTTCTTCTGGGCCAGTGGGTGGGTCCTGCCCTGACCTGTTTTGGCCTCCTCTCTGAAATATGGGGATAACAGATCTTACACTCTCACCTGTGAAGAGGACCATGTGGGGAAGGTATGGGAAGGCCTGGGAACCACGTGGTTCATGTGGAAGGAGTTGAGTCTTCTCCTTCTTCTCCATGAGGCCACAGAGCCCAGAGCTGGGTGGGCACTGGGGGTACTGTATGTGGCCTCCTCTACGTGAACCCTAGGTCACTCAGAGCTGTTCTGGTAACAGTACCAGGGACGAATGATCTACCCTCCGTCCCTCCCACAGATCCAGTCCAGGTGCTTCTGTTTTAAGTGTGGCTTGGTGGAACTTCTAAGTTCAAGGCCAATTGGCAGGTGTGCACACTCCCTGCTGATGGAGGGGACGCTCCTTAGAGATTCAGCCGTGAAATGGTGGCTGTCACTTCATGTGTGGGTTTGGAGTCTGTGCTGCTCCCAGACTCTCTCCACACACGTGTTTATTCAATAAACCGTTTATAGGAAACTGGACTGTCTTTGAAATGAGAGACCGCCTTTGAGTCACTGTCGACAAGTTGTAATTCTGAGAAACTGCACCGTTTCTGAATCCAGTGTCTGCTCTGCAGTGTAGCACCTTGGCATCTAGAGTTTCTAGGAGAATGGAACATGTCCACCTGGGTTTGCTTTGAGCCAACTCTGAGAGAGGTGAGAAGGAGGGAGCTGATGCTGTCGGGCCCTGTCCATACCCCTCAGCCTTGCTGTTGGGGTCACGGGAACAGCATCACATACCTTCCCTCCCCCAGGGCCTCTTTTCTGCTGGGGGAGCCAGTGTCCCTGAGAGCTGCCCCTGGGCCATGATGCATGGCACTCTGCTGCTGGTCCCAGACACCCCAGTCCTGGCAGACACCCTGGCCACTTCACCCCGGGAGGGGGACAGGTCACTCTGCATTTGGTCCTCATCACCTCCTGGAGCTCCCTGTGGGTCTGAGGCCTGATGCCCAAGTGGAGATCTGCTCCTAGAAAACCCTGCTCTTCCCTTCCCCGGCTCACTTCTCCTCTGCCCTGAGGATGCACCTGGGTTCACCTTCCAGGAAAACCATATAAAAGGCAGAAAGGAAGGAAACCCGCGCATGGCCTCCCTCAGGGTCTTTGGCGGGGACAGGCCCCCACCAGCCTCAGGCAAGATGCAGGGGTTGGATGATGCTCTGCGTTTTGTTCCCGTGAAAGGAACATGAACAGTGGAGTAGAGCCTCGGATCAGTTACAAATGGAGAGGAACTTACTCATAACTTCCCATTTTAATTTTTTAAATGCTTACTCTAATGGAGGGTTAGGTTTTTTGGTTTTTACTTTTTTAAACTCAGCTGTTTCCTACTTCTGCTTTATAAAGTCAGAATTGAGGAGATCTCAGTGTCTTTGCAGCTAAAGATGGAGAAACTCTATACAGTCAACAAAAACAAGACCAGGAGTTGACTGTGGCTCAGATCATGAACTCCTTATTACCAAATTCAGACTTAAATTGAAGAAAGTAGGGAAAACCGCTAGACCATTCAGGTATGACCTAAATCAAATCCCTTATGATGATACAGTAGAAGTGAGAAATAGATTTAAGGGCCTAGATCTGATAGATAGAGTGCCTGATGAACTATGGAATGAGGTTCGTGACATTGTACAGGAGACAGGGATCAAGACCATCCCCATGGAAAAGAAATGCAAAAAAGCAAAATGGCTGTCTGGAGAAGCCTTACAAATAGCACTGAAAAGAAGAGAGGCGAAAAGCAAAGGAGAAAAGAAAAGATATAAGCATCTGAATGCAGAGTTCCAAAGAATAGCAAGAAGAGATAAGAAAGCCTTCTTCAGCAATCAATGCAAAGAGATAGAGGAAAACAACAGAATGGGAAAGACTAGAGATCTCTTCAAGAGAATTGGAGATACCAAGGGAACATTTCATGCAAAGATGGGCTCGATAAAGGATAGAAATGGTATGGACCTAACAGAAGCAGAAGATATTAAGAAGAGGTGGCAAGAATACACAGAAGAACTGTACAGAAAAGATCTTCACGACCCAGATAATCATGAGGATGTGATCACTAATCTAGAGCCAGACATCTTGGAATGTGAAGTCAAGTGGGCCTTAGAAAGCATCACTAAGAACAAAGCTAGTGGAGGTGATGGAATTCCAGTTGAGCTGTTTCAAATCCTGGAAGATGATGCTGTGAAAGTGCTGCACTCAATATGCCAGCAAATTTGGAAAACTCAGCAGTGGCCACAGGACTGGAAAAGGTCAGTTTTCATTCCAATTCCAAAGAAAGGCAATGCCAAAGAATGCTCAAACTACCGCACAATTGCACTCATCTCACACGCTAGTAAAGTAATGCTCAAAATTCTCCAAGCCAGGCTTCAGCAATATGTGAACCGTGAACTCCCTGATGTTCAAGCTGGTTTTAGAACAGGCAGAGGAACCAGAGATCAAATTGCCAACATCCGCTGGATCATGGAAAAAGCAAGAGAGTTCCAGAAAAACATCTATTTCTGCTTTATTGACTATGCCAAAGCCTTTGACTGTGTGGATCACAATAAACTGTGGAAAATTCTGAAAGAGATGGGAATACCAGACCACCTAACCTGCCTCTTGAGAAATCTGTATGCAGGTCAGGAAGCAACAGTTAGAACTGGACATGGAACAACAGACTGGTTCCAAATAGGAAAAGGAGTACGTCAAGGCTGTATATTGTCTCCCTGCTTATTTAACTTATATGCAGAGTACATCATGAGAAACGCTGGACTGGAAGAAACACAAGCTGGAATCAAGATTGCCGGGAGAAATATCAATAACCTCAGATATGCTGATGACACCACCCTTATGGCAGAAAGTGAGGAGGAGCTAAAAAGCCTCTTGATGAAAGTGAAGGAGGAGAGCGAAAAAGTTGGCTTAAAGCTCAACATTCAGAAAACGAAGATCATGGCATCCGGTCCCATCACTTCATGGGAAATAGATGGGGAAACAGTGGAAACAGTGTCAGACTTTATTTTTTTGGGCTCCAAAATCACTGCAGATGGTGACTGCAGCCATGAAATTAAAAGACGCTTACTCCTTGGAAGAAAAGTTATGACCAACCTGGATAGTATATTCAAAAGCAGAGACATTACTTTGCCGACTAAGGTCCGCCTAGTCAAGGCTATGGTTTTTCCTGTGGTCATGTATGGATGTGAAAGTTGGACTGTGAAGAAAGCTGAGCGCCGAAGAATCGATGCTTTTGAACTGTGGTGTTGGAGAAGACTCTTGAGAGTCCCTTGGACTGCAAGGAGATCCAGCCAGTCCATTCTGAAGGAGATCAACCCTGGGATTCCTTTGGAGGGAATGATGCTGAAGCTGAAACTCCAGTACTTTGGCCACCTCATACGAAAAGTTGATTCATTGGAAAAGACTCTGATGCTGGGAGGGATTGGGGGCAGGAGGAGAAGGGGACAACAGAGGATGAGATGGCTGGATGGCATCACTAACTCGATGGGCGTGAGTCTGAGTGAACTCCGGGAGTTGGTGATGGACAGGGAGGCCTGGCATGCTGCGATTCATGGGGTCGCAAAGAGTCGGACACTACTGAGCGACTGAACTGAACTGAACAGTGTCTTACAGGGAATAGCGCCTACTGGAATTCCACCTCCAGCCCCTGAGTGTCAGCAGCTCTGAAACCCTGCTAGGAGCCCAGGGACTGTGAGCCAGATGGTCAGGTGAGAGCTGCCCTTGTCAGAACAAAACCACAAAGTGATGCCCCCGACCTCATGCTCTGTCTAGTTCAGAGATGATGGAGAACCACAGTCCTTCATTATAATTCAATTCCCGGGCACTCTGAGGAAGTCGAGCCTGTGACAGGGTTTTTGCCTGGACTGTTAGCACCATTACTGATACACACGGTCCATCAGAGATAAGGGACTCTCACCCTCCTGCCACAGGACCAGACTAAATGTTAGACATTCAGGAACAGTTGGATAATATCTACTAAAATCTAAAATGTCCATACCTTTTCACCCAGATATTTAGCCTTGAGATTTCTATAGATATCTAATCTCTACATCTCAGAAATTTAGTCTAGAACTACTTAAAGATATACAAGGGGGTGGTAACCATGACTTTGTAAATAATACCAAAAACTGAAAGAAAAAATAAAGAATCAACAGGGAACTAGTTAAATGTGCATGTGTTCAGTCCTTCAGTCATGTCTGACTCTGTGACCCCATGAACTGTAGCCCACCAGGATCTTCTGTCCATGAAATTTTCCAGGCAAGAATACAGGAATGGTGTGCCATTTCCTTCTCCAGGGGATCTTCCCGACCCAGGGGTCTAACCCAGATCTCCTGCATTGGCAGGTGGATTATTTACCATTGAGCCGTCTGGGACACCCCGAATAGTTAAATAGATGATGGAATACGGACTGTTCTCTAGAATATGGTGCAGGCATTTAGAAGAATGATGTAAGCCAATGTTCACCACATGGAACAGATTAAGATTAATTACATGAGAAAAGTCCGTGCAGAATAACAGATTTGCCTATCACTCAAGCCAAAGCAACCAATGGATCAACCCAGGAGACCCTAAAGCCTTGGGTGGCATGCGGTGTGTGTGGAGGACATTTCACCTCGGGATGTGGGGGAGGCCGGCCAGTCCACACAGTCACCTCCCTGGGGTGCTGGCCTGGGTGTCCTTGGGCAGCACCTGTGTAAACATGGCTGCAGGTGGGAGAGTGGTCTTCCTCCTGCTGTGCAGTTAGCAGAGAAGTGAGTCTACAGAGCACCAGAAAGGAAATGGAGAGACTAAGACCTAAGGAGAGGGGCGGGGGGCCTGCCACATGAGATCCCACGACTCTGTCCTGTTCCAGCGTCAGGGGATATGCCCACCCTTGGGAGACACAGGCCGAGCTCCACCCCCGCCCGGCCCCCAGAACTGAGGGACAAGCTCCTTTCTATATGGGAAATGCTTAATTCAACTTCAGTCCTTTCTCTTACTTGCCGTCCCCTGAGTGCTTTCGAACATGTGTCAGTTCTGGAGATCAGAAGCTATTTCTGTTCGTAAACCTCTTGCAGATTTCTTGACTCTCTGGTTGCTTGGCAGACTACTCCCTTCTCTTGACCTTGACCGTTGTTGCATGTTTTCGGTCCATAGTGTGTAACATAGTCCTGGCTGCTTAGCTGGCATTTCATAAATGCTTTTGGTGCATGAACCAGTAGACTTACCTTCAAATGACACAGCGACAGACGAGGAGGGCCAGTGGGTTTGCTGTATGAAAACACTCCCTGTTCAACAGAACTGTCCCTCATTGCTGATGTTCAATGATTTTTACTGCAAAATAATTTCATGTGTGATGACACTGCACCATTAATAAGGCCTTTTCACATCTGTGATCACTTGTTTGTGGGGACAGGCTCTGGGGAAGGGGACTCCTCCTAACTCACGGTGTGTGTGTGTCTGTGCTAAGTTGCTTCAGTTGTGTCCAACTCTGTATGACATTACGGACTGCAGCCTGCCAGGCTCCAGGGGATTCTCCAGGCAAGAATGTTGGAGTGGATTGCCATGCCCTCCTCCAGGGGATCTTCCTGACCCGAGGATCGAACTTGCATCTCTTAACGTTTTCTGCATTGGCAGGCAGGTTGTTTTACTGCAGCGCCACCTGGAAGCCCATCCCAACCCGTGGAGTAGGGGTCAATTCAGGATTTGAATCCACTACCACTGGTGCCCCTGGTACCTGTGTCTGAGAAGAAATATAGGGCAGCCTGTGCCCTGCTACAGCTCAGCCCTGTGTCCTGGCAGCCACACCCGCCACACTCCCTGTGACTCAGGACACACTCGAGTGCTGAAATTGGCTCAATTCGCCAAAGCCCAGAAAATTCAGTTGCCCAAGTCCCTGGAGACTCATATTCAAACCTGAAGAGGAAGAAAGAGGTGCCTCCACTTAGAGTGAGACAAAACTTACTTCTCAGGGTCATAAGATTCAGTTTCAAGATCTCGCCAGAAATGTGGTTCATATAAACCTAGAATCTTGTGATCAAAGCCAAGTTTTCATGTTAAACTTAATAAAAAAGTCATGTCACAAGAGCAGGAAGCTTTTAGCTCTGAACTGGGATGATCTGAGAAATTATTTCAATAGTTCCACTTAATGTTTGGATTCTCCCAGCTGACCAGTAAACCCAAACTCTCTTGCATCTTTCCTTTCCACTCACCTGCATTTATGACCTTCTTTTTCTGGCCATTGATGGAGTATGTTTAGCCAAACAAGTGACATGCCCAGCTTAGATGCAATCACCACATTCCTGGTATGTATGTCCTTTGACAAAAGACAGCAAGTGTCTTTAGCTAATGGTTGCCATGACAATACCAAAACTAAAAGAATAGTGTTTCTTGCACACCAAGGATGCCTACAATGTAAGCTTCACGTGAGTCATCATCTCTAAAACTTTTGTTAAGATTTAGAGTTGACTATCAGCCAATTGCCCCTTGACATCCATCCATTTTCCCAGTTTTATTTGGCTTGCTGTCCCCTATTCTATCCAGAAAAGTCAAGCTCCAGTTTTCTGAAAAGCCTTGAACATTTGGCTGCTGTATACCAGACTCAGAGGTCACTCCAGGTGGACCCTTCCCAGTTGGTAACAGAAACAAAACCTGTCACACCCCAGGAGGCTGTCACTTCCCTTCCCAGATCGTTTATAGTTTCACTGCCTTTGGCCAAGCTTCTGTTTGCATTTCTGTAATTATTCAGCCCTTGAAATTTCAAAATCCTTGGACATTTGCCTCTCTGTCTGGTCACATACCACTAAAAAGAGAAGTGAAAAAACATAGGTGGACCTGATAAAGATCAGTAAGTAAGAAATATACACACATACAACCATACATACATGTAGTAAGCTTTGTGGTCTGAGAATGGTGCATTGCAGGCACTCAGTAAGTGCATATTAAATTAATGATTACAAGCACAGAATTAAAATAGACTTGAACACCTGTACAAGTCATCAGCCCATTTTGACTTGGCTGCCTTTAGCATGAATTCTTTGTAGATCCTGGGTATGTGTTTGGAGGGGGTTGACTGAATAGACAATGAGATAAATAAGAGGATTCAGAACCAGATCCACCTGATTTATGATTAAAGGATCCCCAAAAGGCAGCCATCTTTTCACCAAAGTGCTGTGTCAACTGGTCCTCCAGGTGGAAACATCGAACTTTGACCCCTACTTCATTCACACCATTCCTAGAAACCAGTACCAGATAGATCATAGACTGAAATGTGAAAGGGAAAATGATAAACTTTTAGAGGAAAACAGGACAACATTTTTACGACTTTCAGTGAAAGTCCACTCCTATGTGCTCCTTTGACATTTGGTGAAATTGGGAGGATCTCAAATGGCTTAACCACATAAATCACTTCCCCATTCAGCTCCCACGAATAAGTTCCCTAACAGAACACCCCTCCTCATTGAGGGAACCAGTGCAGCTCCTGCTTCTTCCTGAGTACTGGGTTTCAGTTCCCTGCAACACACAGAGCCATTTAAATAAAACAGTCGCCTTCTCCTCTTGGAACAAAGGAACTCCTCCCTACCCTCTTGATACTGACCACATGGCCAGCTTCCCACAGGCTCTGCTGGTTCACTCTGATCCCAAGTGCAACCCCTGTGTGGCCCTGCATGGAGTGTGAGGTCTTCCCCAGGCTGTGAGTATGTGATTAACAAACTGATGGCAATCTCATCTTTCATTATTGGGTGCCATGTGTTTCGCCATTGCCATAACCCTAGGGTAAGATATTCCTGTCTCATCAGCAGAGCAAACAGTAGGCCATTAAAACATCTGACAATCCATCCACCCATCCATCCATCTATCCATCCTCTGTCCAGTTCAGTTCAGTTCAGTTGCTCAGTCATGTCCAACTCTTTGCAACCCCGTGGAATGCAGCATGCCAGGCCTCCTTGTCCTTCACCAACTCCTGCAGTTTACTCAAACTCATGTCCATTGAGACCGTGATGCCATCCAATCATCTCATCCTCTGTCATCCCCTTCTCCTCCTGCCTTCAATCTTTCCAGTTATCAGGGTCTTTGCAAATGAGTCAGCTCTTTGCATCAGGTGGCCAAAGTATTGGACCTTCAGCTTCAGCATCAGTTTTTCCAATGAATATTCAGGACTGATTTCCTTTAGGATGGACTGGCTGGATCTCCTTGCAGTCCAAGGGACTCTCAAGTCTTCTCCTACACCACAGTTCAAAAGCATCAGTTCTTCAGCCCTCAGCTTTCTTTGTGGTCCAAGAAGTAGTCTGGAAGTAGTCATCCATACATGACTACTGGAAAAACCACAGCTTTGACTAGATGCACCTTTGGTGGCAAAGTAATGTCTCTGCTTTTTAAAATGTTGTCTAGGTTGGTCACAGCTTTTCTTTCAAGGAGCAAGCGTCTTTTAATTTCATGGCTACAGTCACCATCTGCAGTGATTTGGAACTCCGAAAAATAAAGTCTCTCACTGTTCCCACTGTTTCCCCATCTATTTCCCATGAAGTGATGGGACTGGATGCCATGATCTTAGTTTTCTGAATACTGAATTTTAAGCCAACTTTTCCACTTTCCTCTTTCATTTTCATCAAGAGGCTCTGTAGTTCTTCACTTTCTGCCATAACCTCATCTGCATATCTGAGGTTATTGATATTTCTCCCAGCAATCTTGATTCCAACTTGTGCTTCATCCAGCCCAGTATTTCTCATGATGTACTCTGCATATAAATTAAATAAGCAGGGTGACAATATACACCTTGACATACTCCTTCCCCAATTTGGAACCAGTCTGTTGTTCTATGTCCAGTTCTAACTGTTGCTTCCTGACCTTCATACAGATTTCTCAAGAGGCAGATCAGGTCCACCTACATATTTTACAATAGTTGTAGTTTTGCTTGTATTTTGAAATGATGTTTTTATATACGCACTAAGAAAATATCACCCCTACACCTGTCCAAGTGTTCCAGTAAGAACACCTTCAGGGTTCTTGAAAGCTTAATTTCCAGAAATGTAAGGTTGCTGACACACCCAGTGATACAAAGGTGACATGACTGTAGAGCAAAGGTACACCTAACATTCCAGCAAAGAAACGATGAAGACTTGAGAAAGATCAGCCAAATTCCTACCATCAACAAGAAGATGTTTCTAAAGTGCTAAGTGTCCTGAAGAAAGGACATCAGAGTGCCCACACACAAGGAGCTGTGAATGATGCTCACATTGAAGAAATGCTCTTATCCAGTCTCTCAGCATGTTCCACATTGAGGTCCCAAGACAAGGGAGCTCTAAATCTGGGATACCCATGGAGGCTTTGAGATGCAGAAACACACCTGGTGCAGCTGAGTCAATGGGTGAGAAGGCTGACCTGGAGGGACGAGCAATCAGCCTTGGGCTGCTGCTCTAGCCAGACCTTCCTCCTCTACTCCCGGGTGCTGGAAAGTTACAGTCTCTAGGTCCCTCAGCTGCCTGCATTTCCAGTTTGGGACCTGGAGACATCTGTGCTCCAGCCTGTTATTCCCTTCAGCCCAAATTTCTTCTCTGCTCTTCAGCATGTTCCACATTGAGGTCCCAAGACAAGGGAGCTCTAAATCTGGGATACCCATGGAGGCTTTGAGATGCAGAAACACACCTGGTGCAGCTGAGTCAATGGGTGAGAAGGCTGACCTGGAGGGACGAGCAATCAGCCTTGGGCTGCTGCTCTAGCCAGACCTTCCTCCTCTACTCCCGGGTGCTGGAAAGTTACAGTCTCTAGGTCCCTCAGCTGCCTGCATTTCCAGTTTGGGACCTGGAGACATCTGTGCTCCAGCCTGTTATTCCCTTCAGCCCAAATTTCTTCTCTGCTCCAAACTGTGGAGGGTTTAGAGGGGAAACTCTCAAGAGAAAATACTGCACACACTCAAAACAGTAAACATGAAAACTCTGGTGAAGGAGACAACCTTTTAAATTGTTCAGGTTGTCTGGTTCTGTGGTGAGCTCTGACAGTTGTCATTTGGCCCCGGGATTTCGGAGGTGGGAAGAGTCTCAATGCTCACGCAGTCTTGGCTTGTCAGCCCTGAGTGGACATCAGATGAAAATGCCTGGAACCAGGCATCCTGCTGTTTTTGATGACCTCAGGTGATTCCAGCATTGAGGCAGGAATGAGAACACAGAGGTAGGTGCTCCAAATTTCCTTGACTGCAGGTGAAGCCAGGAGACTCAGAGACCCCAACAAAGCAGGACTACATGGCCCAGCCTGGCTGGGGGAAGGAGATGGTTTTTGAGGCTGGGTTTGAGGCTGTGACCCCAGGGAGAATGAACCAGAAGACCTTTCCAGACCTGGCTGGATGTTTCTTCTCACACACACTTAGCCACTCTGAACTCAGGCTACACATGTCCCGAGGAGTCATGGTGTCTTCCACTGGGACTTCACAGGACAGCTGTGAGACTGACTGGGATGCTGTGAGACTGATTGGGATGGACTTTGAAGATTCTGAATAGAAGGAAGTCTGGAGGAGAGAGCCAGCACCCTCCACTTCCTGGGTCTCTCTTCCATGAAGGGTGACTGATTTCCCCATGTCTACAGGTAGCTCAACCAGTAGAGAATCTGCCTGCAATGCTGTAGACCTGGGCTCGATTCTAGGGTCAGGAAGATGCCCTGGAGAAGGGAATGGCAACCCATTCCAGTATTCTTGCCTGGAAGATTCCATGGACAGAGGAGCCTGGTGGGTTACAGTCCATGGGGTCATAGAGAGTCAGACACAACTGAGTGACTTTCACTTTCACTTATCTCTGGCCAATCACGCTGATGCAGAATCCTTCCTGGTGGACACACATTGCTCAGCCGAGATGAATGCCAGCGAGAAGGATTCTGGAAGGTGAGTGGACACGTGGCATCTCCTTTTGACCTGTCCCACATTTTTCTGATTGGTATTGGCTTGTTAGTTCTATGTTCCTTATTGGGACCTCCTGTCACAAAATAACTCATGTGAATGGTTACTATGGTGCCTGGCCCAGGGTGGGCATTTTCAGCCATTGTGCTTCCCCTACCAGCCCCTCAACACCCAACCTTCCTTTTCTGATCTGTGGAAAATCCACATCCTTCTCAAGTCATTCAAGAGTTTCTGTGGATAGGTGTCCTCCCCATCACTTTGACTTTGGGGTGAGTATTTCCCAATCCTTACTCTGCATGTTTGGACCCTATTTTATCACTACTTGGAGAGAACTCAAACCTGAACTCTAATTTCATCAGCACACATGTACATGCACACACACACACTGAAGTCAGGGGGGCACTTTAGTCAGTGTTTGAGGGTTGCGGGATGAAAGGATTTGCATGAAGAAAGGCCAATGATGTAAAATTCATTACACGGTCCCACCTTCCAAGCACTTCACCCCAAGGCACTTATTGGGCCACTCAGGGGCCACCCCATCCCACCCTCTCCTTTACCTCTCAGGGTCTCTGAAACCTTTGCATTTTGAGTACAGAGCAGGTGAGGCCAACTTCAGACTCACAGCCCTGACCAGCCTACCTTCCCCACCCCACCCCATCCCCACCCCTTCTCCTGCCCTGCAGCCCACCCAGAACTCTCTTCTCACCAAGAGTAATCCCCTCCGCCCCACGAGAGGAAGGATAGCTCAAGCCCTGAGAGTAACCACCCACACCGCACCCACTGCCCTACACCCACCTCTTAATCCTACCCCCACTCCCCCGCCCCAGATGAAGAGGGAGATGAGATGAGGGCAGGGCTGGAACTGAGTCTGATCCGGAGAGGCTGCTGTTTCACTCTTTGCTTTCAGATCCTGAGCGCGGTCAGGGGGACTTGGAATGACTGCTCCACCCTGGAAAGTAAAATGCACTGTTGCTCTGCTCCCTGTGGGGACCTCAGGGCTTTCTGCCTAAAACTGGAAACCAAGAAGAGGGCTGCATGAATCCTTTACAAACATGGAGTGACTGGCTGTATCTGAATGTGTTACATATTTAGCAAATTCTAACGGTCCCCGTCTTGATTTTGATCTCCGACAAAGCAGCCCTTAAGACAAGGATTTAGGATCAAGTAGTTTACATGGAAAGTGATTCCAAGAAAAGTACACTGAGGGCTTGGGGATGTGGGAGAGGAAGTTGGTAAAAACAGGACCCCAGAGAGTCAGCCTTGGAAACCCTGGTAATAGACAAGATTAGGGAGCTCCAGAAGAGGAGAATTGACTTCAAGACTGAGTACAAAGCTACAGCAATCAAGACAGTGCGGTATTGATGAAGAAACAGATCTGTAGATCCATGAAATGTAAGATGGCACAGCTGTGTTGGAAGACAGTGTAACAGTTTATGACAAAATTGCACATACTCTTACTGTTCAATCCAACAGTCAGGCTCATTGGTATTTATCCAAAGGAGTTGAAAACTTAGATCCAGATAAAAACCCGCATGTGAATGTTTATAGCAGCTTTATTCATAATTGCCAAAACTGGGAAGCAACCAAAATATATCTTTCATAATTTAGTGGATAAACAAACTGTGGTACATTCAGAGAAGGTAATATTATTCAGTGATAAAAATAAATGAGCTGTCAAGCCATGGAAAGAGATGGAGGAATCTTAAATGGAAAAAGGAAAGAAGCCAATCTGAAAAATACTACACACTCTTACGATTCCAACTCTATGACATTCTGGAAAAGGCAAAACTGAGGAGAAAGTGAAAAGATCAATGGTTGCCAAGGGTTCACGAGGGTAAGGGCTGATGGAAGAGAGAGAAAGATGGAAGGAGGGATGAATACATGGAGCACAGGGAATTTTTAGGGCAATGAGAGGATTCTGTGTGATTTTGTTAAGGTAGATACATGTCATTAGATATTTTTGTCAAAGACCACAGACTGTACAACACCAAGAGTGAGCCCCACTGTACACTATGAACTTTGGTTAATAACGATATATAAGCATTGGCTCATCCTTTGTAACATATATATCAAATTAATGGAAGATAATCTCAAGAGAGGAAACCAGGGATGGGCAGCAAAGGAGGCCTCTCTGTACTTTCTGTTCCTTTTTCTTTTTTAATATGGTATCTATTTTCTTCTCTTTCCCTATCTGTATGTTCCATTTTCCTGCAATAAACATACAAAAAAAAATTAGAGAGCAGATGTGAAAGTGTCCTTCCCTGATTTAGGGCAAGGGGAGGAGGAGTTGAGGCTGGGTGCACTGAGATGGTTTCCATGAAAAAATTGGGTATTTGGGTTAGTGAAAGAAAATAAAGTTCATGCCTGGGGAAGAAACACTGAGGTGATATAAAAAGAGCTAGAATGTAAGCTGCCACCAGTGTGGAGCACAGGACAGAGGTTCCTTAAAAAACTAAAAGTACAGCTACCATATGATCTAGCATTCCCACTCCTGGGCACATATCTGGAAAAGACAAAATTCAAAGAATTGTATACACCCCAGTGCTCATAGCAGCACTAGTTACAGTAGCTAAGAAATGGAAGCAACCTAAAAATCCATCAACAGATGAATGGATAAAGAAGACATGATTCACACACACACACACACATATAGTGGCATGATATATATATATATATATATATATATATATAATGATGTGATACATATATAAATACAATAACATTCTACTCAGCCATAAAAAAGGATGAACTACTGCTATTTGTAGCAGCATGAAAGAACCTAGAGATTATCGTACTAAGTGAAGTAAATCAGACAAAGAAAGATAAATATCATATGATATCAATCATATGTGGACTCTTAAAAAATGATACAGCTGAACTTATGAAATAGAAATGTACTCATAGATACAGAAAACAAACTTATGGTTACCAAAGGGGAGGAATAAATTAGAAGCTTGGGATTAAAAGATACAAACTATTACATATATAATAGACAAATAATAAGTTCTTACTGTATAGCACAGGAAATTCTGCTCAACACTCTGTAATGATGTAGATGGGAATAAAATCGAAAAGAGAATGGAAATATGTATATGTATAACTGATTCACTTTGTTGCACATCAGAAATTANCTGATTTCCCCATGTCTACAGGTAGCTCAACCAGTAGAGAATCTGCCTGCAATGCTGTAGACCTGGGCTCGATTCTAGGGTCAGGAAGATGCCCTGGAGAAGGGAATGGCAACCCATTCCAGTATTCTTGCCTGGAAGATTCCATGGACAGAGGAGCCTGGTGGGTTACAGTCCATGGGGTCATAGAGAGTCAGACACAACTGAGTGACTTTCACTTTCACTTATCTCTGGCCAATCACGCTGATGCAGAATCCTTCCTGGTGGACACACATTGCTCAGCCGAGATGAATGCCAGCGAGAAGGATTCTGGAAGGTGAGTGGACACGTGGCATCTCCTTTTGACCTGTCCCACATTTTTCTGATTGGTATTGGCTTGTTAGTTCTATGTTCCTTATTGGGACCTCCTGTCACAAAATAACTCATGTGAATGGTTACTATGGTGCCTGGCCCAGGGTGGGCATTTTCAGCCATTGTGCTTCCCCTACCAGCCCCTCAACACCCAACCTTCCTTTTCTGATCTGTGGAAAATCCACATCCTTCTCAAGTCATTCAAGAGTTTCTGTGGATAGGTGTCCTCCCCATCACTTTGACTTTGGGGTGAGTATTTCCCAATCCTTACTCTGCATGTTTGGACCCTATTTTATCACTACTTGGAGAGAACTCAAACCTGAACTCTAATTTCATCAGCACACATGTACATGCACACACACACACTGAAGTCAGGGGGGCACTTTAGTCAGTGTTTGAGGGTTGCGGGATGAAAGGATTTGCATGAAGAAAGGCCAATGATGTAAAATTCATTACACGGTCCCACCTTCCAAGCACTTCACCCCAAGGCACTTATTGGGCCACTCAGGGGCCACCCCATCCCACCCTCTCCTTTACCTCTCAGGGTCTCTGAAACCTTTGCATTTTGAGTACAGAGCAGGTGAGGCCAACTTCAGACTCACAGCCCTGACCAGCCTACCTTCCCCACCCCACCCCATCCCCACCCCTTCTCCTGCCCTGCAGCCCACCCAGAACTCTCTTCTCACCAAGAGTAATCCCCTCCGCCCCACGAGAGGAAGGATAGCTCAAGCCCTGAGAGTAACCACCCACACCGCACCCACTGCCCTACACCCACCTCTTAATCCTACCCCCACTCCCCCGCCCCAGATGAAGAGGGAGATGAGATGAGGGCAGGGCTGGAACTGAGTCTGATCCGGAGAGGCTGCTGTTTCACTCTTTGCTTTCAGATCCTGAGCGCGGTCAGGGGGACTTGGAATGACTGCTCCACCCTGGAAAGTAAAATGCACTGTTGCTCTGCTCCCTGTGGGGACCTCAGGGCTTTCTGCCTAAAACTGGAAACCAAGAAGAGGGCTGCATGAATCCTTTACAAACATGGAGTGACTGGCTGTATCTGAATGTGTTACATATTTAGCAAATTCTAACGGTCCCCGTCTTGATTTTGATCTCCGACAAAGCAGCCCTTAAGACAAGGATTTAGGATCAAGTAGTTTACATGGAAAGTGATTCCAAGAAAAGTACACTGAGGGCTTGGGGATGTGGGAGAGGAAGTTGGTAAAAACAGGACCCCAGAGAGTCAGCCTTGGAAACCCTGGTAATCTGGGCAACAGTGTGAGTGGACAGCCTCACAGCTGCCTCAGGAGGGTGTAGACAGAGAGTAGCCCACCAGACCCCATCTTCATGGTCCCCTGGACATTTCAGACCCCATTCCCCACCCTGCTCAAGCAGATCATAATTGGCAAGTGAGTTCTGCTGTTCACTGAGGGAATATGGGCTGGACTCTGACTCCATGTGCTGCTAAGGACCAAGGTGACTTTTCCCCACTATAACAAGCATGTGTATTATTTGCTTCCTGCCTATTGAACATTCCTCCTATTTAAGAAATAAGACTGTGGCTCAGGGAGGGTAAGCACCTGGCCCCATGCCTCACAGCCAACCATCAGGAGGCCGGGCTGACCCTAACCTCTGATGCTGTGATACAGGTCTTCACCAGTGCCATCGCCCTTTGGCATGAGATGTATCATCTGCGGTCACCCCCAAATCTGGGCTGGCCTGGGACTGCTTTGACTGACATGTGAGGCAGAGTAACATCCTACCAGTCCTGGAACCAGGCTGCGTGGGATTGCAGTTCCCAATTTTCTTTCTGAAGTCAGACCCCAGGGGCCGCCCGAGACCACCCGGCTGGCTTTAGCCTCCTGGAGAAGCCTTGCGGGCAGCACATAGAGCCAGTCACGTGGTGAAGGCTTCCTGGCCACAAGTCCAGCAGCCCAAGGAGCACAGCAAAGTGAGGGACCTCAACCGACACCCGAGACCCAGAGGAAGTGCTCGGCGGAGACCAGTCAGCCAACAGCTCCGCAAACAGGAAGAGACGTTACTGTCTTCAGCCACAGACTCTGGCATGGCTTACTGCGTGCAACAGTCTACTGAAAGGAAACCCAGCCATTTTTTTGTTTGTTTGTTTCAAAGCCACCCTCTACCTGTATATAACTTGGATGAGTAGAATTTGTTTCAGAATTTTAAAAGGTAGTTAAGGAAAGATCGGATAGGGGAATCTTTCGTTTTTTTTCAGTTCAGTTCAGTTCAGCTGCTCAGTCGTGTCTGACTCTTTGCGACCCCATGGACTGCAGCACGCCAGGCCTCCCTGTCCATCATCGGCTCCTGGAGTTTACTCAAACTCATGTCCTTTGAGTCAGTGATGCCATCCAGCCATCTCATCCTCTGTTGTCCCCTTCTCCTCCCACCTTCAATCTTTCCTAGCATCAAGGTCTTTTCAAATGAGTCAGCTCTCTTCGAATCAAGTGGCCAAAGTATTGGAGTTTCAGCTTCAGCATCAGTCCTTCCAATGAATATTCAGGACTGATTTCCTTTGGGATGGACTGATTGGATCTCCTTGCAGTCCAAGGGACTCTCAAGAGTCTTCTCCAACACCACAGTTCAAAAGCATCAATTCTTCAGTGTTCAGCTTTCTTTATAGTCCAACTTTCACATCCATAGCCTTGGAAAAACCATAGCCTTGACTAGATGGACCTTTGTTGGCAAAGTAATGTCTCTGCATTTCTCTTAGCCATCATGCAATTGTGAAGCATCCCCAGGCAAGTCTGCTTTAGCTGCAGGTGACGATGCAGCCAGCCAGGACACGACAGAGTCTGCAGCCCCCATCTGTCCTTGTTCTGAGCCTGGGCTGCCTTGCCAACATGCATTTAGTGGTGGATTTGTCCATCTCTGTCTCCATTTGGAGATGCTTAACCAGGACCAAGAATAGCTGCAACTGAGAGGCTGGCTGACATAAGGAGGCCCAAGGTCACTGGTGGCCCAAGGACAATGCTGTCATGCCGTCAAGACAAATGATCGTGCTCAATGAGCTGTTCAGTCATTGGCTTTCTGGGTCCTCGGGGGAGAACCCAGAAAGGAGGCAAGGCCTTGTCCCCAAGCAGTGGCCAGTGTAGCTGAGAACAGAAAATTCCCACGAGACAAGATTAGGGAGCTCCAGAAGAGGAGAATTGACTTCAAGACTGAGTACAAAGCTACAGCAATCAAGACAGTGCGGTATTGATGAAGAAACAGATCTGTAGATCCATGAAATGTAAGATGGCACAGCTGTGTTGGAAGACAGTGTAACAGTTTATGACAAAATTGCACATACTCTTACTGTTCAATCCAACAGTCAGGCTCATTGGTATTTATCCAAAGGAGTTGAAAACTTAGATCCAGATAAAAACCCGCATGTGAATGTTTATAGCAGCTTTATTCATAATTGCCAAAACTGGGAAGCAACCAAAATATATCTTTCATAATTTAGTGGATAAACAAACTGTGGTACATTCAGAGAAGGTAATATTATTCAGTGATAAAAATAAATGAGCTGTCAAGCCATGGAAAGAGATGGAGGAATCTTAAATGGAAAAAGGAAAGAAGCCAATCTGAAAAATACTACACACTCTTACGATTCCAACTCTATGACATTCTGGAAAAGGCAAAACTGAGGAGAAAGTGAAAAGATCAATGGTTGCCAAGGGTTCACGAGGGTAAGGGCTGATGGAAGAGAGAGAAAGATGGAAGGAGGGATGAATACATGGAGCACAGGGAATTTTTAGGGCAATGAGAGGATTCTGTGTGATTTTGTTAAGGTAGATACATGTCATTAGATATTTTTGTCAAAGACCACAGACTGTACAACACCAAGAGTGAGCCCCACTGTACACTATGAACTTTGGTTAATAACGATATATAAGCATTGGCTCATCCTTTGTAACATATATATCAAATTAATGGAAGATAATCTCAAGAGAGGAAACCAGGGATGGGCAGCAAAGGAGGCCTCTCTGTACTTTCTGTTCCTTTTTCTTTTTTAATATGGTATCTATTTTCTTCTCTTTCCCTATCTGTATGTTCCATTTTCCTGCAATAAACATGCAAAAAAAAATTAGAGACTAGATGTGAAAGTGTCCTTCCCTGATTTATGGCAAGGGGAGGAGGAGTTGAGGCTGGGTGCACTGAGATGGTTTCCATGAAAAAATTGGGTATTTGGGTTAGTGAAAGAAAATAAAGTTCATGCCTGGGGAAGAAACACTGAGGTGATATAAAAAGAGCTAGAATGTAAGCTGCCACCAGTGTGGAGCACAGGACAGAGGTTCCTTAAAAAACTAAAAGTACAGCTACCATATGATCTAGCATTCCCACTCCTGGGCACATATCTGGAAAAGACAAAATTCAAAGAATTGTATACACCCCAGTGCTCATAGCAGCACTAGTTACAGTAGCTAAGAAATGGAAGCAACCTAAAAATCCATCAACAGATGAATGGATAAAGAAGACATGATTCACACACACACACACACATATAGTGGCATGATATATATATATATATATATATATATATATATAATGATGTGATACATATATAAATACAATAACATTCTACTCAGCCATAAAAAAGGATGAACTACTGCTATTTGTAGCAGCATGAAAGAACCTAGAGATTATCGTACTAAGTGAAGTAAATCAGACAAAGAAAGATAAATATCATATGATATCAATCATATGTGGACTCTTAAAAAATGATACAGCTGAACTTATGAAATAGAAATGTACTCATAGATACAGAAAACAAACTTATGGTTACCAAAGGGGAGGAATAAATTAGAAGCTTGGGATTAAAAGATACAAACTATTACATATATAATAGACAAATAATAAGTTCTTACTGTATAGCACAGGAAATTCTGCTCAACACTCTGTAATGATGTAGATGGGAATAAAATCGAAAAGAGAATGGAAATATGTATATGTATAACTGATTCACTTTGTTGCACATCAGAAATTAATACAGCATTGTAAATCAACTACAATTTTTAAAAGAGGAGCAAAGGGCATATGAACAAGCCATGCATAACTAGCTTTGAATGTATAGAGGATGGAATACCGGCCACCTTGCCTGTCTTTTGCAAAACCTGTATACAAGACAAGAAGCAACAGTTAGAACCAGACATGTAGCAAGGCTAGTACAAAATCGGGAAAGGAGTACATCAAGGCTGTATATTGTCATCCTGATTATTTAACTTATATACAGAGTGCTGCTGCTGCTGCTGCTGCTAAGTCACTTCAGTCGTGTCTGACTCTGTGCGACCCCATAGATGGCAGCCCACCAGGCTCCCCTTTCCCTGGGATTCTCCAGACAAGAACACTGGAGTGGGTTGCCATTTCCTTCTCCAATGCATGAAAGTGAAAAGTGAAAGGGAAGTAGCTCAGTCGTGTTCGACTCTTCGTGACCCCATGGACTGTAGCCTACCAGGCTCCTCCGTCCATGGGTTTTTCCAAACAAGAGTACTGGAGTGGGATGCCATCACCTTCTCCAATATGCAGAGTACATCATGTGAAATACAGGGTTGGATGAATCACAAGCTGGAATTAAAATTGCCAGGACAAATATCAACAACCTCAGATATGCAGATGATACACTGTAATGGCAGAAAGCAAAGAGGAACTAAAGAGCCTCCTGATGAGGGTAAAAGAGGAGAGTGAAAAACTTGACTTAAAACTCAATATTCAAAAAACTAAGATCGTGGCATCTGGTCCCATCACTTCACGGCAACTAGAAGGGGAAAAAGTGGAAATAGTAACAAACTTTATATCCTTGGGCTCCAAAATCACTGCAGCCATGAAATTAAAAGATGCTTGCTCCTTGGGTGGCATCATATCTCCAAATTCAATGGACATGAATTTGAGTAAAGTCTGGGAGATAGTGAGGGACAGGGAAACCCGGCATGCTGCAGTCCATGGGGTTGCAAAGAGTTAGACACAACTTAACAACTAGACAACAACAACAACAAATTATTTAAAAATTCAGTCTTTTTCATATCTCCAAATTCAATGGACATGAATTTGAGTAAAGTCTGGGAGATAGTGAGGGACAGGGAAACCCGGCATGCTGCAGTCCATGGGGTTGCAAAGAGTTAGACACAACTTAACAACTAGACAACAACAACAACAAATTATTTAAAAATTCAGTCTTTTTTAGTCTTGCACAAACTTCAGTCTATTTGTCTTGCGCTTTCAAATTCACTCCATTTCTTCCATGAACCATTTGGGTGTTATAGGGGAAGCACTGTGGGCCCTTTTCTTCCAAAAGCTGAGCCAAAGCTGCACAGCAGGCTGACCCCTTGTCCAGCCTGCTTTGGACCTAACAATACTGCTCTTGAAGTCCAGAAGTGTGTAACTGAGAGACCAGGTCAGATCACAGCACACCAATGGCCCCCATGTAAGAGAGCTGTGTGCAAACAAAAATTTGAATTTTACAAAGGTATATAATTTTGTTCAAACTGCAAAATGATTTAACTCATGTGGTCCTCAATGAATATATCAAGAGGAATCAACTTCTTCCTAGAAGCACTTTTGGATAAGGAGGGAGAAATTAAGACAAAGCCTGGACCACTGAAGGCCTGGCGGTTGTTGCGTGGCCTGGCACACATCTGACTGTCCCTAGGAGCAGAGCAGTGGACAAGAAGGCAAGGTTTCTGCCATCACACAGCCAAAACAGGCCGGTAAGCACATAACAACAAGCTAATTATCCTGCCTCTGGATGAAAGTGAAAGAGGAGAGTGGAAAAAGTTGGCTTAAAACTCAGCATTCAGAAAACTAAGATCGTGGCATCTGGTCCCATCACTTCATGTCAAATAGATGGAGAAACAGTGGAAACAGTGACAGACTTTATTTTGGGGGCTCCAAAATTACTGCAGATGGTGACTGCAGCCATGAAATTAAAATACACTTGCTCCTTGGAAGAAAAGTTACGATCAACCTAGACAGCATATTAAAAAGTAGAGACATTACTTTGCCAACAAAGGTCTGTCTAGTCAAAGCTCTGGTTTTTCCAGTAGTCGTGTATGGATGTGAAACTTGGACCACAAAGAAAGCTGAGCGTCAAAGAATTGGTGCCTTTGAACTGTGGTGTTAGAGAAGAGTCTTGAGAGTCCCTTGGACTGCAAGGAGATCCAATCAGTTAATCCTAAAGGAAATCAGTCCTGAATATTCATTGAAAGGACTGATGCTGAAGCTGAAACTCCAATACTTTGGTCACCTGATGCGAAGAACTGACTCATTTGAAGAGATCCTGATGCTGGGAAAGATAGGTGGGTGGAGAAGGGGACGACAGAGGATGAGATGGTTAGATGGCATCACGGTCTTAATGGACATGAGTCAGAGTAAATTCTGGGAGCTGGTGAAGGACAGGGAGGCCTGGCATGCTGCAGTCCATGGGGTCGCAAAGAGTCGGGCATGACTGAGCAACTGAACTGAACTGAATTATCCTGCACTGACTCATCCTAATAAAATAAGAAGAAAGTGAGTCTAGCCTAGCCTGGAAGGTGGGGAAAAGCTTCTCAGACAAAGAAATACACAGATGCTGGCCAATGAGGCAGGAACTGGCAGGGGAAAGATGGCATTGGGAGGAACACTCAGATTTCTGCTCCAGGGCCTGGGCTGATCCTGGTCCCCAACCAAAGAAGATTTTGCAAATAGAGACCTGAAGGTCAAGCCCCGCCCCCCACAGTGGTTCCTCTGGGTTCTTGTGTACCCAGGAAAGGCCAGGGGGCTCAGGGCATGACTCCAGGGAAGGCCCAGGTATGTCTCCTGTTTCCAGTTCTGCAGACACAGGGATGTCGTGTGCCAGGCTCATATGTGCTAGAGGTGCTCATATTAACTCCTGTAGAAGCACAACTTTTATAAGGTCTACTTTATAGATGAAAACAAAGAACAACTACAGAGTCACAAAAGTACAAAGCATTCTGACCAGAGCTCCAGAGCATCTAGAAGACAGGCCTGGGCCTTGCACTAACATCTCCCTCTGAAGTGTGAATCTTTCCCTCCATTGTGTGTGGATATGCATGGACTTTTAGCAAAACCACAGACCCCCGCTCCCGGCCACACCAAGACCCACTGTTTATCGAAGCAGCAGCTTGATGTGGTTCAATTGCCAAAAGATGGTTCTTGAAAAAATGACTGAGGAAGAATTCAGTTTCACAGTAAAAGACAATTGCCATAATAAATGTCTGAATAACTGATTTTTGTCTGCAAGTACACACTCTTCTGCTATAGTTCAGTTCTGATAAAACTGTAGAGCTCTTTTATTCTATGTTGCTTTAATATTTACCTATTTTTAGGATGCCTACCATTAAATGATAAGCAGCCTATTTCAGACATTGCATTTTATAGTTCTTAAATTTGCAGTTTACATAGCTTCCATCTGTCTACCAAAATTGTCTTTATTATGAGTGTGTTTCCCTTTACTTCATAGAGTATAGTTACAGCAGTTACTTTAAAACTTTTATCAGCTGGTTCTAATATCTGGGTCATCTCCAAATTGGCTTCTGTCATTGTCATTTTCTTGGCTCTTAATATATTGGGTGATTTGGGATTATATCCTGATATTGTGGGACTTCCCCAGAAGTCCAGTAGTTGAGACTCCAACTTTCAATGCAGAGGGCATGGGTTCAATCCCTGGTCAGAAAACTAAGATACCACATGCAGTGTGTGTGGGTAAAAATGAAAAAAAAAAAAAAAAGATATATTCTGACATTATGATCACAGGGCTATGGAGTCAATTGTTTTCTAAGGAGAGTGCTCACAATTGTTTGTCTATGTGTGTATATATGATTGATTTAGCAGGAGAATAACTCAGCCAGGTTCTGACTGAAACTCTCTTTCCCTGACAGGAGAAAATCTTGGGGCTTGGCACTAGTGGTAAAGAATCTGCCTGCCAACTCAGGAAATGCAGGAGACTGGGGTTCAATGTCTGGGTCAAGAAGATTCCCTGGAGGAGGGGATGGCAACCCACTCCAGCATCCTCGCCTGGAGAATCTCATGGCCAGAGGAGCCTGGCAGGCTACAATCCATGGGGTCACACAGAGTCAGACATGACTGAAGCGACTTAGCCTGCATGCTTTTGACAGGAGCAAACCATCGCTCAGCTCTTTGATCCTTGTAGGCTGCTTGGAGCCTGTAGTTCAGGGCTCAGCAGAGAAGCAGGTAGACCGACACCCCAAATGTGGAACCCCCCTCCCCACCCTGGACTCTCACCTTCCAGCAGCTCAGTTACCCTGAATTTTGACCTCCAGCTCTTCAAGCCACTGGAGAAGCAAACCACTCACTAGAGTTTCACCTCCCAGGATGGCACAGACCAGGTGGGCCTGCCCTCAGCTGGAAGCTGGACCTGCAGTGGACAGCCCACATCAGGCCATGCCCTTCTTCCCAGTGCTGACCCCCTTCCAAAACCTTCTGTAGGAGCCTGCTGAGCACATTATTTTTTTATCTTTATTTTCTAATATTTATTTTATTTGGCAGTGTCTGCATGTGGGATCTTTCATTGTGGTGCATGGATGCTCCAGTTGTGGAGAGCAGGCTTGGTTATTCCAAGACCTGTGGGATCTTAGATCCCCCGACCAGGCATCAAACCCACATCCCCTGCACCGCAAAGCGGAATCTTAACCGCTGGACCATCAGGGAAGTCCCGTTGCTGAGTACTTTAAATCCGTCTGTACTTTAATTCTAGGCTTGCAGCCACGCCAGGAGGAGGGCGATGGTTTAGTCACCACCCGCTTTTACCGAACAGGAAACACAAGCTCAAAGAGGGTAAATCACGGCTTCCAGGTCAGGGTCACGTGGTTGGTAAATGCCACCGGCAGGAACCCACCCCAGATCAGCTGGGCCTGGAGCCCCAGGCCTTCCTCTCCAGGCTGTGTCCACACCTCGGGTCAGCGTGTGGCCTCTCCTCAGCCGTGGTGGCAGCCCTCAGAGGATGGAGAGGATCACAGAGTTAGACAGGTGCCGGGGCAGGGCCTGGGGAGGGGGTTCCAGCAGGCCCCAGGGAAGCAGAGGTCAGGGACCTGGAGCTGTGGTTCCTCCCACTTAGTTCCAGCTGAAAGGAAAGCAGAGTCATCATGGGCTGAAACAAGCTGAGCTGACGCGGAAAGGCAGGCTCTGATGGCCTCAGGATTGCAGAGAACATCGATTCGAGGACTTGGAGGAAGAAAGTAAAATCTCCTTTGCTGGGGACCTGTGGATGGACGGATGCTAGTGCCATGAGCTCTGCAGGTCCCAAGTGAAGCCACACTCTCCCTGCAGCACCAGAGCGGAAACTCAGCTGAGCTGCAAGACCACTGGTGCAGGTTATCACCGACCAATCAGCCACTTTCCTGTTGCCTAACTTGCCCAAGTTGCTTCATGTTGCAGACTTAAGGTGGCACCCAGGAGGGAAGGTATTGTGTGTGAGTGAGGGAGGGGACTCTGTATCTTGCACAGAGCTCGGCACACACCAGATCCAAAAATGTGGGTACCCTCCCCCACCCTGAGGTCAGCACCGTTCCTGGGAGACAGGGCCCCAAAGGAACACAGGGCTTGTTCAGTCTTTACTTCCACATTCTGCGCTAAATTGCTTATAAATTATTGCCCATTAGGCATGGAGGGGTTGGTTTACATCCACAAATATGTGCACCCATGAAGGGAGACATTACAAAGGTAAATCAGACAGTGACTTGACCTCCCTGGTGGTCCAGTGGTTAAGCCTCTGCCCTTCCATTTCAGGAGCATAGGTTCCATCTCNGGGGGGGGGGCATGTGGGGCACCTTGAGCAGCACATGCTTACTTCCTGTTCCCTGAAACGTCTCCTTTTGTGCCTTTACACTCTCCAGCGAGCTGCAAGGATTTGGGCCCAAGCACAGGGAGATTGAGCAGGGTCTGGGAAGACAAGTGAGCTGGGTTTTGTTAAAAGCTGTTGGTGAAAGGGAAGAGAGGATGTCAGTCTGGTCAGTCCTTGGAAAATCTTGTCTTTGGATTCGAACGTGACAACACAAGACCCTCGTTTTGGGGAGACTGTGTGGAGGGGTGGGAGGAGGGCCTATGGAGTGGAAGCCAAATTGTGTATGGCCAGCCATGTAGATGAGCCCAACATCAGAAGAGGAAACTTCCTGGTGTCATGAAAATATTCTGTACAGCGACGACAGCAGTGTCTCCACAAATGTGTGTCTTCAGGACTCGTCGAATGGTCGCCAAATAAAAGGGGGGAGGGGGCGAGTTTTGGTGTATGTCAGTTGTACAGTGGTTTGAAGAAGAAATCACGGGCATTAACCCCCACCCACCAGGGCCTGCAGATACTAACACTCCTGGTCCCTTAGCAGCGGGCAAAAGCCCCTTAGGCCATAGGCTCTTCTTTCCCTACAGAGAGCAGGACGGCAACCAGGGGACCCAGGGTGGCCGGAAAGCCCCTTGCGGGGCAAGGACACTGCCTTCCCTGAGAGGAGGAAGGTAGCAGCCGGAGCTGGCCTGAGGGCCACTTCTGACGGGCCCCTGGAGATTCAGTCCCAGAGGCCTGTGACTCCCTGGTTGGGGGCTGGGTGACCAGGTCCACAGCCCCATGCCATGTCCCCTGTAGCGGACAGACAGCTGGAGGGGCTGGGTCCCTCCAAGACCACCATGGACACAGGGCCGGTCCCTTGCTTTGAACTGAAGATTCTTTCCTCTTCGGCAGGTTCCCCTTTGGTGTGACTAGATGTGGCAGCTGGGGTGGGAGTTGCTTCAGGCTGTTGTCACCCCTCCTCTGTGGCTTCCCCAGGAGCACGGAGGGGGGCGGGAGGAGGGGCCCTGCTCCTACATTCTCTGAGGGGCCTGTGGGCAGGGCGAGTGGGGCTCTGAGGTGGAGTTTACACCTGAGGACATGCTTCATCTCTGCTGTGTCGCCCTCCCCACCTGCTGCTCTGCCCCGTTCCTGAGATCCCAGCAAGATGTGTGTCTGGGGGGCAGCAGCTCTTCCAAGTGACTACATGGCACCTGGAAAGAACCCTTGCCACATGCTGGAAAGCTTGCACTTGTCCTCAAGGCACTCCAGATCTCAACACTTTTTTGTCTTTCCCCACTTATGCACCCACCAGTTCGATGGTGCATATGCTACGTTATGGAGCACTGACTCAGGCCAGCTCCCCTCATCCAGTCCTCTTGCAAAATCCAGGGGGCCCTGACAACACCCTTTACAGCTTGAGGGTTATTTTTGGCTGGTCCCTGTGGTTTGTGGGATTTCAGTTCTCCAGCCACGGGACTAAACCCAGGCCATGGCAGTGAAAACAGCAAGTCCCAGCCACTAGGCCACCAGGGAACTCCCAGCCTTGAAGGCTGCGTGGTGCCTGTGGCCGTGTGACCACCATGTCAGGCTGCAACTCGTATCCAGGGGTGCATGACACCCGTACTCCTTGTTGGCCCTGAAGGATGCTTATAATGCAGACTGTGCGTGTGTTGCCCGTGGGGACATGTAACCAAGTCTAGAAGTAGCTGTGGTCTTCTCAAATGATTTCGGTGGGTAAATGGATCATCCGACAGCTCTTAACGAGACTGACTCCTTGAGTGGTGCATTTGCACAGAGAATAGAATTTAACATCTCTAAGCTGACCCACGGCCCCCTTCCACTTTTCTCTCTGCATATCACCTCTGCAGCCTTGTCGTGGACTCACTCCTCCTCCCCGACCTCATGCCACACCCTCTGCCAAGACTCTTCCAGCACAAGATCTTTGTGCCTGTTGTGCCCACCACCTGGACTGCTCTGCCCTGCGCTCTGCCTGGGACCAACCCTGCTCCTCCATCAGCCCAGCGTGTGTCCGCTGGCCCAGTGGCCTCTCCAGACCTGTCTCTCTGGGCTCCTCTTCCCCTCTCCCCACCATGGTTTCAGAGGCAAATATAGTTTTGCGGCAGTCAGGAGGGGCTCATTGGTTGTATGATGTCTCCCCAACAAGAACTCAAGCTTCTCAAGGCAGGAGGTTGGTCACTGTGTCACCCCCAACCCCTTAGGACACAAAGCACATGCTCAATAAATATTTGCTGAACTGATCCAAAGGGTTTGGTCTGAGAACAACAACAAAAGAAAGCCACGTGAGCCGTCAGATTGAATTCTGACTCCTCCAGCCTGGCCTCCTTCCCCAGGCCCCGTGAGCCCTGAAACACTACCCATAAACACACACCACACACCCTGCTGAGACTGGGAGGCCTGGATGTCAACCACGTGAACAGAAGGCAGGGTTTATGGCCCGTTTCACAAGGGCCACCCACTCTGGTCTGAAGTGCTGAGGACTTGTTTTTAGGGTTAACTGACTTGTTCATATGGGGTCTTTTCCGAGAGAGGCTGAGGTTTGACAACCTCAAGTATAGGTGAAGCCTGTAGGTGGTAGAAGGCAGGGTTTATGGCCCGTTTCACAAGGGCCACCCACTCTGGTCTGAAGTGCTGAGGACTTGTTTTTAGGGTTAACTGACTTGTTCATATGGGGTCTTTTCCGAGAGAGGCTGAGGTTTGACAACCTCAAGTATAGGTGAAGCCTGTAGGTGGGGAGGTGCTTCTCCCACAGAACAGAAAGTGAAGGGCCTCAGTGAGGTCGACACCCACCCCACCAGTGTCCCCGGGTCCAAGATGCCCCGGTGACGGTTCTCGCCTCTGAGTCTTGAGCACTCGCTTTGGTTTTCTAGTGTTCTTGAAAAAATATCCTTCTTTGGAGGAAGATATCCTAAAGCAGTGAGCCTCTTTTTTTAAAAAAAAAAAAGAACAACACTTATATGATATTTCTTTGGCCACACTGGGTGGCATTTAAAATCTTAGTTCCCCCACCAGTGATGGGACCCACGCTCCCTGCAGAGGAAGCAAGGAGTCTTCCTTGGACTGCCAAGGAATGCCAAGCAATGAGCCTTTGAAAGTCAGTTTGACAGCTTCTTGGAAGCAGACCCTTTGGAAAAAAGAGAAGGGCAGGTAATGAGGTGTCACTCTCCCCTCCCCACCCCTAGCATGATTCCTTGGCACCTGCTTTGCCCCCACTCATGGAGTTCTTTCTTCATATGTACCTATTATTGAATCTGGATTTTTGCTAGGCTTCCAACTACTGAGAGTAACTGCTGCTCTGGCCATCTCGAGAAGGTACGTGCCTGGGACCACCGAACCCTCACCACCATCCCCCTAGCTCCCACACACCCCAAAGCCATCTCCTTCATCTAGAACAGTGTGTTGAAATCTTGCATTTCCATGACACCAATTACTCAGATTAAAACTGAGAAATTCAGCAGGATCCAAATATGTAAAAATATTTGGATATTTGACTAAGTCCAATTTCTTCCAACTTCTGCTTTCTGGAAACTTTCAAACACTGCATATAAAATTCAGCCAGTTTCACCATCCCAGGAAGAGGGACCCAACATATGCATGTATTAAAAAGACAGTGTTTGTAATCTCCAAGAGAAATGAGGATGATTTCATACTGCATGAGACCTTGGTTTCTGAGCCACAGGGTGACTTTTGTGTTTGAATATCTCTGAGCCCAGATAATGCCGAACCATTTGTTGAGGGATACAGGGCCAAGATTCTGGAGATGCCCCAAGAAGGACTGCTTCTTTAACTCGGCCCAACAAATACTCCTATAATGTATTTTAAAACACATAGGCATAAGTCCTGTGTATGAAGTTGTCATGGTTACAGAAGAAAAAATAAATATTTGTGCACACAGACATAACACGAAGTCCTTCTACAGTGAAAACAATCTCCTCTGGAAAGACCTTCAAAAGTCAGCGATGAGCCAGAAGGGGATGGAGCTAGTAACGGATTAGGGGGCAGCCTTCAAACATACCTCTTGGCATCTGCATTTTTCATAAGCCTGTTTAATAGCATAGAATGAAGGGGGTATGGGAGTGAGGTGAACCGACACGAAAACCAAGAGCAGTGTCATTTATTTTCTACAAGTGACATCATAAGCAGGAGTTTTGCCTGTGTTCTAGTTTATCTCCAATAAATAAATAACTATGTACAAATGTGCTGAGTTTACAAAACAATATAGGAAAACTTTTGCATTACAAAAGATACATTTACATGATACATTTTTTTCCATACACTAAGCATTTCATTCCTAGCTTACTTGAACCAAAGACCCTGTGTAGCAATGTCTAAAGGTGTGTACCTAAGCTCTTCTAGCCGAAAGCGAATCTATAAAAGGAAAATTCCTCAGTTAATTCCTCAGTTTCTTGAATATAGGGCCTGACTTGGCCTGCTACTTATTACTCATATTTAATCTCTTCCAGAACGTTGGCAGCTGTCTGGAACAGCTCTCCTCAAATATACGGAGCAGACAGCCCCCTGCTGAACTTGTTAAAATGTAGATTCCTGTGCAGTAGGTGGGGTGGCGCCTGAGGGCATTTCTAAACAGCTTGCCGGGACAGCTCCCGCCTCCCGGACTGCATTCCAAATGGCTGGGCTCAGAAAACTCTCCTCCAAAGTGGGAGAAATCCTGGAGGGCCTGATCAAGAAGAGGCCATGCTGCAGCCTCTATCCCCAAGCTCCCAAATTCTCAAAAAACCAGTAGAGCTGGTTTTATTTGGACCCACAAATGACAAGGACCATGAGAGTCCAAATGGCCACTGGCGTGAATTCTGCAGCTGAAACTTTCTTACACTGTCTCCTGGGATGGGCTTCCATCTCCTCTCAATTCAGAGCAACCATTTTCAATATTTTCCCAAATAACTAATAATAATCATAGGAAAAGACACTGCATAAGAAGCTTAATGACGACTACTTTCCAAATCAAAACAGCAACAACAGCAAAACCCAGGTTCATTGTTTGAAAATAAAAATGAAAATCTTGGGTTGAATTCCTAGGTCAGTCCAGCAACGTGAGTCTAATAAATGCCCTTTATATTTTAACCTTTCTTAAAATGCTATTGCTCTGGAAGCCTGAAATCTCAGGATAAATTAGCAACTCTGGTGAAAGAACAGATTCTCAACCGTTCTTATTTCTAGTGTTTTTCTTTCTGTTTCACAAAGTAGGTCTGCCCAGGCAGACAGTTAAGAGCAGAAAAATAGGGTCCAATAGAGACAGGGTGGCTCAGGTAGGTCAGCCGAGTTCCTGGAAAGGGAAAGTTGGGAGAAATGAAAAGGATGAAATGGGGCTTAGCTTCATAAACACAAGAGGGCTGGAAAAACTTCACCAAGATAGTGTAAGGATTCCATAACAAATGGGAGCACACACATAAATAGAGCAGGAGGGAGAGGGGAGGGGAGGGGAGGAAGGCGGGAGAGATGCAAAGCAGGTGTTGGAGACACACCGGGTAGGGAAAAAAGCAGAACAAAAAATAAATATCGGGGTCATTATCCTTGACTCAATGTCACTCATCAGTCCACCGGAATGATGTCTGCCTCCAGGCTGCCAACCAAGAACACACACCCCGCCCCGCCCCGTGCCCCTTGGTGAGGGCACAGGACACTTTGCGACCTGTCGCAATGAAGCTGTCATCCCTGCTCTCTTGTCTGATGACATCATGGAAGTGGCTGGGGCCGAACTTCCAACGCCCCCCTTCCTCTTCTCCATAGCCAAGTGCAGAAGCAGTGAAAGAAGAGGGGCGAGGGGCGGGGGAGTGGGAGAGAAAGGCTGTGGGGCCGGGAGGAGGGAAGGAAGTCCGGGTACCAGGCTTCTCAGAGTTTCTGAGGTGTCCGCTCAGTTTTCACCTGCTGCAGCATCAGCTCCTTGGCAGGGACCCCACACTTGTACTCCAGCTCCCCCCGCGAGGCGCCCTGCTTCTTGCGCAGGTGGCAAAGGAGGGCCAGAAGCGCCACCACCAGAGACAGGCTCGCAATGGAGATGCCCACAAGCACGCCCGAGTGCAGGGGACCAGCAGGTGCCGGCGAGGGGCGTGCGGTGCCGCCCGGAGTCTGGCTGACCGGGGGCTCCCCAGAGCCTCCATTGTCCTCCAGGGCGCCCTGGTCCTCATTCACCTGGATGGGGTCACAGTCGGTGCCAGGCTGGCCGGAGAGGGCCGAGTCAGGCCCACAGATGCACTCGTAAGTGCCGGGGAGGTTGTGGCACTGGCCAGGGCAGACGCCGTTGTCACACTCGTTGATGTCCGTGCACACGGAGCCCTCGTCTAGGATATAGCCTTCAGGGCACCAACAGACGGCCGGGTTGTGGGGGTCGCAGTCAGCCGGGCACGAAGTCTGGTTGCAGAACATGCGGCACTTGTGCGGGGCGCTGGGGACCGGCGCGAAGCCCTCGGCGCAGATGCACTGGTGTCCGGAACGGCCCACAGGCTGGCACTGGTACTCGCAGTGGTTGCCAAAGCACGGGTCCACGGGATCCACGCACTCGCCGTCCACCAGGTCAAAGTCAGGGAAGCAGTGGCACTGGAAGCCGCCCTCAGTGTTGACGCAGCTCTGCGGGCACGGACTGGGCACCTGCGCGCAGTCGTCCACGTCCTCACATCGGTGCTGGTCGGCGGCCAGCTGGTAGCCTGCCTCGCAGATGCACGTGTAGTTGCCGAGCCCGTGGAGGTGGCAGAAGTGCTCGCAGAGCTGGTGGCACGGGTGCTCGGCCGGCGGCCCGCAGGAGCGCCCGTCCGCCTGCAGGGCGGCGTCCGCCGGGCACAGGCAGTTCGAGGCCCCGGCACTCCCCTCGCACTCGTGCTGGCAGCCGCCGCGCTCGACGCCGCAGGCCCAGGCACCCGGGGCTTCCCTGCTCCAGCGCCCCTCGGTCTCCCCCGGCGGCGCCGCGCACTCCAGCTCCACCCCGAGGGGCGCCACCGCGGCGGTGCTGCCCAGCGGCAGCGCCTGAAAGTCTGCGCCGCGGGCTCCGAAAGGGGTGCCATAGGTGATCGAGAGCCCCGCGGCCGCCGTGGCGCCAGGCTCCACAGCTAGCGGCCGGCAGGAGGCGGCGAAGTGGAACTCGCAGAGGAAGCCGTCAGCCTCCGCGTCGCACGGCCGCTCCTCCCAGGCGGGCTCTCCCGGTGCCAGCGCCCCGGCCGCCGCCGAAACGGCGACGCACAGCGGACCGCAGAGGCGCGCCCCGTCGTCGCGAGGTCGCGCCCACCTGCTGAAGCTGGTGCGGTTGTCGCCCGTCACCCACTGGAAGCCGCGCAAGGGCCCGGAGTGCTCTGGGTCGTCGCAGCCCGGCGGGCGCTGCAGACCGATCCAAAGGCGCGGACCGTCACCGCTCAGGAGCAGGGAGATGACGTCTTCGGCCACCGAGGAGCGCACGGTCATCAGGTGGCCGTGCAGGCGCTCGCAGACTCGGCTGGCGGCGAGGAAAGTCGCGGGGCCCCGGAAGACGGCGAAGCAGTCGAGATCGACGCACTGGCCGCCTAGGGGCTGAGGCTCAGGGGGCGCCGGGAGCCCCAGGCCCGCGGGGGCCAGCACGCCGAGGAGCAGGACGCGCAGCATAGTGTCCGCACGCCGCGCACAGGGTCCCGGCCGGGGCAGAGAGACGCGGGGAGCCCCCGGCGACAGCTGCTCGCGTCTGTCTCCGACCCGGCGCGTCCGGCTGTGGCGAAGCAGTCTCTGACAGGCCACCAGGCTCGGGCCCGAGTTTATAACTGAGCGGTCCCCCTCCCTGGACGTTCGGGAAAAGGAAGGAAGTGCCTGGTGGGAAGGGCTGATGCTGCGTTCTCGGATTACTGGGTCCTCCGGACGCCCTGCGCCCGCCCTCGCGCCCAGGATCACCTCTCCCGGGGATGAGTAAATTAGGCCCTGCCTGCGAGGTCCTCGGGCGGGGCCTGCAGCGCAGGCTCCCGGGGGCCCCGCACCTCTATCAAGGGGGACCCGCCCCGCCAACCGGCCCCATGCGCGCCGCCCTACGAGGGGCTTAACACACTACCCTCCTGAATCTCCTTGTCCTCTTTTCCTTCATCAGTGTTGTTACCAACTAATTCAAGGAAAGTCTGGATTGCGGAGCTCTTGGAAGACGAGACTGGGCGAGAAGGGCTTAGAAGGGGGGGCGGGGGAGGGCGGTTCCGTAATCCCTAGGACCTACAGGGCTTCGGGAGAAGGTGCACGTCACCCATTTGGAGAGGGGCTGCCTAGAGCTTGGTCTCGCACACACACACACACACACGCGCGCGCGCGCGCTCTCAAGGGGAGCCACACACATACACACAAACGCGCTCTCAAGGGGAGCTAGCCGACCGGATCCGCCAGGGCGCCTAGTTCAGGAGACCGAGGCGCTTGGAGACAGAGGGCGTGGCTGGGGCCACCCTCTGCCCAGGAGGAGGACTGGCCTAACATTTGGACCCTGGGGGACCCCCGAGTCCCTGAGCGCAAGCTACCACGGCCAGACCTCATCTCGTTGCGTAAGAAAGTCGCGGAGACACTGTCAGGGCCCCAAATCTCGTCACCTTTAGGAAGTGGCGGCAGACGAATTCCTGCGGACCCCTGTAGGGGAGCGAGTTAGTTTGAGTGGTCTGAGTTTGTCTATCATCTCAGAGGGGCAGTGCAATTCGCACCCCCGAAGGGACGCACCGGGTGCCCTCGCGGGGAGGGTCTGTCTGTTGGGGTCTTTTTCCCAACAGATCAGATGGATACAGGGCGCACATAGATGCTACTTGGTCCTCAATGGACACGGACGAGGGGCGATTAAGCGCTGGTGCGGGGTGGGGAGAACTGGGAGGAGAAGACTGGAATCTGTCACTTTCACGGCCTTATCCGCTTACTCACTTGTCAGGAATGCGGAGGGATCAGTCCAAAGCCCAACCGAGAGTGGCAAATTTGGTTTTTGTTGTGTTTTGTGGTTTTTTTTTTTTTTTTTTACACCCTGTGCCATCCTCCGCTGCGGTCACTCACAGCGATGCGCCAGGTGGCGGCGCTGTTGAACTCTAAACGAAGCCAAAGAAACGGCAATCCCCAAAGCTGGGCTGAAAGGATTCCTTATGCAGAGTCCTTTCTCCGGGCAGGACTCGCGGATCCCCTTCTGACCCTGGGGTCGGGCCCTCCACGTCCAGCCGAGCCCAGAACTTGCTAAAGGAGCAGAACAGCGTGGCGTCGTCACGTGCGGAAGACAGACACCCGCTGGCGGATGGACAGTACTGCCTGCAGTGACCAAGGCAGCGGGGCGGGGATACCCCCGAAAGTGCAAAGGGATGGCGGGGAGGCACGCTTGACTATCCCGCTACCCCCGCGCCCCACGCGAAGGGACACGGACATTTGAGGCTTCCTGGATTGGGCCAGACTGCACCTAGAGGAGGAGGAAGGAAAGACACCCCCTCACCCCACCCCCCGCCCAAGATCGGAGAGCCTCGCAGCCTGGGGTGGGTCCGGGCAGGCACTGTCCGGACATCCCACTGGCTTCGGGAACAAGTCAGGGGCCAGGACTCCGTGCACGGCCACCCTGGAGAGGTTGTCTCGGTGCAGCCGATTGGGGCGGGGCGGGGCGGGGCTCCAGACATAGGCTGGAACTCGCCATTTCAGAGACCTCAAAGGTGGACGCCTGAGACAGGAAGGGAGGCAGGGCCAGCCACACCCTTTGTGCCTCTTTTACAAAGGATTTCAGGACTGTGACCCCGCGCCAACCTTTAAAGGAGGTGAGGGACATTCCAACGTCAGGTCTGGCCCCCACCAAGGTGGGTCACTTCTTGGATGGGTTCTAGGTGATTTACCCATAAAGAGCCAAAGAACTTTATCAAGTGTGGGAGGCAACTTTTTTTCTTAAGAGACATTAAAACACACACACACACACACACACACACACACAACTTTCTAATTCCAGCATGAACATCTGTTCTTAGATGTATTAACTCCTAGGTTCCCTGATGCCTGGAACCCATTCCAGTATTCTTGCCTGGGAAATCTCATGGACAAAGGAGCCTGATGGGCTATGGCTACAGTTCATGGGGTTGCAAGAGTCGGACATGACTGAGTGGCTAAACCACCGACCCTACCCTCTGGTGCAGACCCCGCTTGGCACTGTTTCTCTCTGGAGCACGTGGGCAGCTGGCCCTGCTCTGACTTAGAATTTAAGCCTCTGAGGTGGGGAGATGGGTGGAAATACACAATTCCAGGTGCTCAGGGCTTCCAGGCTGTGAGATGCAGGGCTGACTCCCAATTGTTGGTGATAAAATCTCCCCACCCATGGAAACGACTGTCACTAGCACTTGAGGATGTGGGGGAAGGAGGGATGTATAACTTATGCAATACAATAACCATAATCCCCTATGGTTATTTAAACTAAAACTTATTAAAGTTAGAATTCAGTTTCTCAGTCTCCCTCATTACAGCAAGTGCCCTACTATAGCGGCTAGTGACTATAAATTACACGTTCCTGAGAAAACACTTGATCATCACAGGAACTGCTTTTGGGCCCTGCTGGTCCACACAAGGACCTCCCTGGTGGCTCAGATGGCAAAGCATGGTCCACACAAATGATCTCAAGGAAGATATTGGTGGGGGCACGTGAGTAACCCTTCTAAGATTCCAAGTACACTGTCTTACAATCATTGCAATTTTCAAGATAATGGTTGTAAAAACTGTCATCAGAGTCTAGAAGGGATATGTTAAGAAGAGTGTAGAAACTGTTTTTGTTTTTGTTTAGTTGCTAAGTCCTTTCTGACTCTTTGCAACCTCACAGATTGGAGCACACCAAGCTCCTCTATCCTCCACTATCTCTCAGAATTTGCTCAGATTCATGTCCACTGGGTCGGTGACACTATCTAACCGTCTCATCCTCTACTGCACCCTTCTCCGTTAGCCTTCAGTCTTTTCCAGAATCAGGGTCTTCTCTAATGAGTCGGCTCTTCACATCAGGTAACCAAACTTTTGAAGCTTCAGCTTCACCAACAGTCCTTCCAATGAATATTCAGAGTTGATTTCCTTTAAGATTGACTGATTTGCTCTCCTTGGTACTTGACTAATGAATACATTGGGCTTTCCTGGTGACTCAGTAGTAGAAAATCCACTTGCCAATGCTGGAGATGCAGGTTCAATCCCTGGGTCAGGAAAATTCCCTGGAGAAGGAAATGGCAACCCACTCCAATATTCTTGCCTGGAAAATCCCATGGATGGAGGAGCCAGGCTGGCTACAGTCCATGGAGTCACAAAAAGAGTCAGACACAACTTAGCGACTGAACAACAGTAAGTTAGTACATCAATATTATGTTTAACCTGGATATTAATTATAATAATTTAGATATTAAGAAGAAAGACATTTAAAAGGTAAGAACATCATGTGTATAAGCCATAACAATATTAAAATGAAGACACAAAAATAAAGTCTCTGTGATGATGCAGCAACATATGATTCTAGAAGTGGAAATTAAATGCCTGGTGAGCAAATGTTATTCAATAAACAATAGCCTAGCACCTAGCAAGATGCAGATTTTACTAAGTGTTTGCAGTCAGCCAGACTTTCTTCAAGAAGCAAGATGAACATTGACAGTCTTCTATTGGCCTATTTTTGTAAAAGAAAATATGTTGCATCTACCCAAGCCCAATATTTGATAACATATTTGATGGTGAAAGACCAAAAGCTCTACTCCTAAGATCAGAAACCAGACAAAGATGCCTGTTCCTGCCACAGGGTGCTGGAGGTTCTAGCTAGATTCTATCCAGGGCAGTTCTGCATGAAAATGAAATAAAAGGCATCCAGATTTAAAAGGAAGACATAAAATTATCTCTTTATTGATCATATTGCCTTGCTTATATGCAAAAAACCCTAAGAAAACTATCCCAAAACCATAAGATCTAATAAACAAGTTCAGCCTTACAGGAAGTAAAATCAAAACCTAAAACCCATTTGCATTTCTATATAGTGACAATGCACAAATTTTAAATGAAATTAGAAAACAATTTCATTTACAATAGTATTAAAAATAATTACTTAGGAATAAATGTAACAGAAGAAGTGCAAAATACATACTCTGACAACTACAATGTTTAAAGACATTTTAAAAGACCTAAATAGAGGAAAAGACATTTTATGTTTATGGATTAGAAGATTTAAGCTGACAAAATTTCCAAAATTAATGTACAGAGTCAATACAATCTCTATTAAAATATCTGCTGATTTTTCCACAGAAATTGTCATGCTGATACTAAAATTCACAAGGAAATCCTAGGGGCTCTGAAAAACCAAAGTAATCTTGGAGAAGAGAAACAAGACAGGAGGACTCACACTTTTTTATTTCAAATTTTACTGCAAAGCTACAGTAATCAAAACAGTGTGGTTCTGGCATCAAAAAAGACCTAATCGGTGTCTTTGGCACAGAACTGAGTCCAAAAACAAACCCTTGGAATATATACAGTTGGCCAATAACACATGAAAAGATGTTCAATAAGAAAAAATTTTATATTTAATCAATTTCATCAATTTTTACAAGGATGGCAAGACAGTTAAGTGGAGGAAAGAATAGTCTTTTTTACTGTAGCCATCCTGGTGGGAGTGAACTGATATCTTATTGTTGTTTGATTTACGTTTCCCACCAATAACATTGAACGTCCATCTTCATGTGCTTATTGGCCATTCGTATGTCTTCTTTAGATGAATATCTATTCAGATTCTTTTTTAATTTTAATTTTTTAATTGAAGGATAATTGCTTTATAGAATTTTGTTGTTTTCTGTCAAACCTCAACCTCAATCAACCATAAGTGTACATATATCCCCTCCCTTTTGAACCTCCCTCCCATCTCCCTCCCCATCCCATCCCTCTAGGCTTATACAGAGCTCCTGTTTGAGTTTCCCGAGCCATATAGCAAATTCCTGTTGGCTGTCTATTTTACATATGGTAATGTAAGTTTCCATGTTACTCACTCCATACATCTCACCTTCTCCTCCCCTCGCCCCATGTCCATAAGTCTATTCTCTATGTCTGTTTCTCCATTGCTGCCCTGTAAATAGATTCTTCTGTACCATTTTTCTAGATTCCGTATATATTTGTTAGAATACAGTATTTATCTTTTCCTTTCCGACTTACCTCACTCTGTGTAATAGGTTCTAGGTTCATCCACTTCATTAGAACTGACTCAAATGTGTTCCTTTCATGGCTGAGTACATCGTGTATATGTACCACAACTTTCTTATCCATTCATCCAGATAAAGGGGATAAGGATAACTTCCTTATCCCCCTTATCGAGTCCTTGGGGGTCTGAGGACAGACCTACAGGATGCTTTGGTAGCCACCCCCCCTACCCACGGGTGATGGAGTGAGACCATCTGGAAGTTGGGCAAACGGGGGCCCTGAAGAGTGAAGGAGTCACAGCGAGCAGCTATTAGGAGGGAGCTCTGCTCGGGGTCAGGGGCTGTCAACACTGAATCCTTTCTTAAGAAATCCCACTCCGAGTCACAGGCCCAGGGGGTACCCAAGGTTCAGTCAAGCTCTGTGGGAAGGGGATGGGAGCAGCTCCCCACTGGGAGCTCCCAGCCTCACTCACCTGCACCCAGAGCCAGCCCACCCACAGAGGGAGGGGGAAGCATTCACCCACACCCAAACCCTGGGAATGCTCTTCAGACTGGGAATAATTCTGAAGCCAGATTTAAGAGAAGTGCTGGCAAAGGCTTCTCTTTAGAGTTTATTCTCCTTTGGAAGGGACTCTGGGGACATTCAGCAAGACCCAGCCTTCCGGGGTCCTTTACAACACCCCTCCCAGGAAAGAGGACCTACCTACCTCATGTTCCAACAGGTGATGAGGACAGAAGCTTCCTTCTTGGAGCTGGATGCCACTTTTATGCTTCTGGTGGCCAGCTGGCCACTGAAGAACTTGGAGTCAACAGATGCATGGGAAAATCCTGGCAGCATCATCCATGGTGCACAATTAAAACTCCAGCTGGTCCTACTGCAGCCGGGATAAATACACACAGCTGGTAACAAGAAAATCCAGAACTTGAAATACGCCACAGAGACACTTTATGGCTGTTTTCTTGCAATACTTACTCTTCTGCTGTCTTCCCATGGTTTGAGCATGGACAAGATTTTTGTATTTTATCTAAAAGTCTTGTTTCATGGTGAATTAATCAGTTTCTGAATCTGGAGAAAATCATGATTGGAAAAAATATCTATTTGGCTTCCTGTTTCCCAGAAAGTCTTTGCCGCTGTTTCCATTTCTGGCCCAGTATCTTTCCAAAGAGTTGAGAATGTCATTTAAATGAGTCAGTCCCCAGAGCTCAGTGGAAGTGACAAAAATGTGGACTGAACATTCGTGCATCATCAGCTCTGGTCGAGTGAGGGGCAGCTGGGGTCAGAAACAGGCAGAGAGAAAGGAAGGGATCTACTAGCCAAGTGGCTGCCTTGCTCCCCAACATGAGGTCCCAGACCAGCATCCTTGTCTGGGGATCGCTTCCAATGTGCCATCTCTGATGGGCCCACCCTGTGCTTCCCGAATCAGGATCTGCCTTTGACAAGACCCCCTCCTGGGGGTGTGGGGGGCACACACTCCCCCTCGCCAAGTGGTTGTGCTGGGGAAGGACCTAGCCAGGCAGCAGAATGGTCTCACTGAGACCTTGCAATAAATCAGCCCCTTCCCTGCTCACTCCCTACAGAGGTTCACTGACCCTCTCTAGTTTGTGGAAAGGAGCCCTGAGACCAACAGCATCACCATTACGTCTTATCTCTGTAAAGACCATTCATCACCTCAGACTTGTCAGAAAGGCAAATTCCTGAGCCCAGCACAGACCTCCTGAGTCAGAAACTCCAGGGCTTGGGCCCAGACATCTGTGTCTATTTGGTTCCTTCACGGTAATTGGATTACCATTTCATGCAGCTGACTACCTGCCCAGTTGGTGCAAACATGAATAAATTAAAGTGCAGCTTCCTGGGTTGCCATCTCTCTGGTCTAATTTACTTAAACTTAAAAGCTGATTTCTTTTTTTAGTCAAATATCATCATTAAATAGTACCTTCTATATGTTCACGAGGTCACATCCCTCAAACCAGAGGTCAACAAAAGGGACAGATAGTCAATATTTTATCACAATGGTGGGCACATAAGATGAGCTTGAACAAGTCCAACTGCTCTTAGCTCTGTTTCTATGATAGGTAAGCTCCCTGAGACTCAACCTCTCTTCTCAAAATGAGGAAAAGAACTACATCTTAGGGTTAGACGACAAAATCTGGATCCTAGGATGAATCTCTGAGTCTGCTTCATGGACACTCAGGATGGGCAGGGGAATCAGGCAGATCTGTGGGGCAAGCATTGAGTATTTGTTCCCTAAAACAGCTGCAGCTATGTATTCTGCTGTCAACAAGCACACTTCTGTTTATACTGATATCCAGGTCTCACTGGCCAGAAGATTTTATGAAGATCCCTGGCCCTCAAAACTTCAAGCTCATGAGGACATATGATCACCTTCAAGAACCTACACACCAAGGTCATACACAACTAATGGACTCCTCTTTAATATTAATCTAAAATTAACCATGTCAACAATAAATAGAGAAACTGAGGCATGGGAAAAAATAAAATTACTTTGTCAAATCTCATTCATTTAGACAAGATAGAGGAACATGTGTTTGTCTTGCTGGGTAAGGAAGGAAAGTGGGTCAGAAAATGTGAAAAGTCTGAGTTAGAAAATGTTTAAGGCAACAAGGCAGACACTCTTGGTTGGCTGACTCCTCCTCCATCCACAACCCTTCACAACCTTGCTCTCTAATGACCCTCCCAGTGGTCAGCCTACAGACAGTCATGTTGTTCAATTTTAGCCAATGCAATATTTTTTAAAACTGTTTGGAGGGCTATCTGGAGGATTCTTCAAACAAGACAAATACAGAATCTGTTTCTGGTTTAAAAAAATTAATTAATTCTGGAAAAAATATGAAAACAGCTATTTGAAGGCACTGGGTAGTGACCAGCCTCAGATAGAAACTGGAGGGATTTATCCCTTCAAAGAAGGAAACCACTTTGGGTGAGATTCATATTTATTCATACTTTATCCTAAGCACACTCTCAATTTACGAGGTATGGGACAACTAAGACCCCTTAAGAGAATGAAAAGACAAGCCATGGACTTTGAGAAAATCTTTGTAAAAAAAAAAATGATAAAGGACTGATACCTAAAATATACTGCTGCTGCTGCTAAGTCACTTCAGTCGTGTCTGACTCTACACGACCCCATAGACGGCAGCCCACCAGGCTCCCCTGTCCCTGGTATTCTCCAGGCAAGAACACTGGAGTGGGTTGCCAATTCCTTCTCCAATGCATGAAAGTGACAAATGAAAGTGAAGTCACTCAGTCGTGTCCGACTCTTCGCAACCCCATGGACTGTAGCCCACCAGGCTCCTCCGTCCATGGGATTTTCCAGGCAAGAGTACTGGAGTGGGGTGCCATTAAAATTCAACTGTAAGAAAACAGCCCAATTTTATTTATTTATTTTTATTTTAATTGGAAGCTAATTACTTTACAGTATTGTAGTGGTTTTGCCATACATTGACATGAATCATCCATGGGTGTACATGTGTTCCCCATCTGAACCCCTCTCCCACCTCCCTCCACATCATATCCCTCAGGGTCATCCAGTGCACCAGCCCTGAGCTCCCTATCTCATGCATTGAACCTGGGCTGGCAATTTATTTCACATATGATAATATACATGTTTCAATGCTATCCTCTCAAATCATCCCACCCTTGCCTTCTCCCACAGAGTCCAAAAGACTGTTCCATACATCTGTGTCTCTTTTACTGTCTCACATATAGGGTCATCGTTACCATCTTTCTAAATTCCATATATATGCCTTCATAAAGTGTATTGGTGTTTTTCTTTCTGACTTATTTCACTTTGTATAATAGGCTCCAGTTTCTTCCACCACATTAGAACAGATTCAAATGTGTTCTTTTTAATGGCTGAGTAATATTCCATTGTGTATATGTACCATACCTTTCTTATCCATTCGTCTGCTGATGGACATCTAGGTTGCTTCCATATCCTGGCTATTATAAACAGTGCTGCGATGAACATTGGAGTAAACATGTCTCTTGCAATTCTGGTTTCCTCGGTGTGCATGCCCAGCAGTACAACTCAATCTTAAAATGGGCAAAAGACCTTAACAGACACCTCACCAAAGAAGATACACAGATGGCAAATAAGCATTTGAAAACATGCTCCACTTCCTGTCATCAGGGAAATCCAAATTAAACCAACAATAAGATAGTGCTCAACATTCAGAAAACTAAGATCATGGCGTCTGGTCCCATCACTTCATGGGAAATAGATGGGAAAACAGTAGAAACAGTGTCAGACTTTACTTTGGGGGGGCTCCAAAATCACTGCAGATGGTGACTGTAGCCATGAAATTAAAAGACGCTTACTCTTTGGAAGGAAAGTTATGACCAACCTAGATAGCATATTAACAAGCAGAGATATTACTTTGCCAAAAAAGGTCTGTCCAGTCAGGGCTATGGTTTTTCCAGTGGACAAGTATGGATATGAGAGTTAGACTGTGAAGAAAGCTGAGCACTGAAGAATTGATGCTTTTGAACCATGGTGTTGGAGAAGACTCTTGAGAGTCCCTTGGACTGCAAGGAGGTCCAACCAGTCCATCCTGGAGGAGATCAGTCCTGGGTGTTCATTGGAAGGACTGATGTTAAAGCTGAAACTCCAATACTTTGGCCACCTCATGAGAAGAGTTGACTCATTGGAAAAGACCCTGATGCTGGGAGGGATTAGGGGCAGGAGGAGAAGGGGACGACNTCATTGGAAGGACTGATGTTAAAGCTGAAACTCCAATACTTTGGCCACCTCATGAGAAGAGTTGACTCATTGGAAAAGACCCTGACGCTGGGAGGGGTTGGGGGCAGGAGGAGAAGGGGACGATAGAGGATGAGATGCTTGGATGGCATCACCAACTCGATGGACATGAGTTTGAGTAGACTCTGGGAGTTGGTGGTGGACAGGGAGGCCTGGAGTGCTGCGATTCATGAGGTCTCAAAGAGTTGGACATGACTGAGCGACTGAACTGAACTGAACTGAACACACCTATTGGAATGGTCAAAATCCAGAACACTGACTACATTAAATGTTGGGGAGGTTGTGGGGCAGCAGAAATGCTCACTCATTGCTGACGGAAATACGAAATGGTTTGGTCACTTTGGAGGACAGTTTGGAAATTTCTTACAACACCAAACACACTCATACATTATTCACAATCTTAGGTAGTCACACTAATGAATAAAAACTTATGTCCACACAAACACATGGATGTTTATAGTAATTTTATTGATAATTGCCAAAACTTGGAAGCAACCAAAATATCCTCCAGTAGGTAAATGGATAAATTAACTGTGGCCCATCCAGACAATGGAATATTATCAGAACTAAAAAGAAATGAGCTCTTGAGCCATGAAAAGACATGGAGGAAACTTAAATGTTTCCTATGCCAATCAGAAAAAGCAACAGGCTATATGATGCCAAATGTATGACATTCTAGAAAAGGCAACACTACAGAGACTGTGAAATGTCAGTGGTTGCCAGGATTTGGGGAGGGGGGATAAGGTGAACAGGTGGAGCACAGGGAAATTATTCTGTGTGATACATGCAAAGGTGGATACAATTTTCAAAACCCATAGAATGGGGACTTTCCTGGTGGCCCAGTGGTTAAGATTCTATATCTCTACTGCAAAGGGCCAGGGTTAAATCGCTGGTCAGGGAAACTAGATCCCACATGTTGCAACTAAGACCCAGTGCAATACACACACACACACACCTATGTGCAGGGCTTCCCTGGTGGCTCAGATGGTCAGGGTCCACCTGCAGTGCAAGAGACCCGGGTTTGATCCCTGGGTCGGGAAGTCCCCCTGGAGAAGGAAATGGCAACCCACTCCAGCATTCTTGCCTGGGAAATTCCATGGACAGAGGAGCCTGACACGCTGCAGTCCATGGGGTCACAAAAGAGTTGGACAGGACTGAGCAACTGAATAATATTTAAGGTACAGTACAAAAGTGAACCCGAATGTAAACTATGGACTTTAGTTAACAATAATGTGTCAATATGGCTCACGCATTGTACCCCATGTGCCACACCAAAGCCCAGTCTTAGTAATAGGAAATTGAGAAATCTTTAGGGAGGTCAGGAAGCTACAGTTAGAACTGGACATGGAACAACAGACTGGTTCCAAATAGGAAAAGGAGTATATCAAGGCTGTATATTGCCACCCTGCTTATTTAACTTATATGCAGAGTACATCATGAGAAATGCTGGGCTGGAGGAAGCACAAGCTGGAATCAAGACTGCCAGGAGAAATATCAATAACCTCAGATATGCAGATGACACCACCCTTAAGGCAGAAAGAAAAGAAGAACTAAGAGCCTCTTGATGAAAGTGAAAGAGGAGAGTGAAAAAGTTGGCTTAAAACTCAGCATTCAGAAAACGAAGATCATGGCATTTGGTCCCATCACTTCATGGCAAATAGATGGGGAAACATTGGAAAGAGTGGCTGACTTTATTTTTCTGGGCTCCAAAATCACTGCAGATGGTGATTGGAGCCATGAAATTAAAAGACGCTTACTCCTTAGAAGGAAAGTTATGACCAACTTAGACAGCATATTAAAAAGCAGAGACATTACTTTGCCAAGAAAGGTCCCTCTAGTCAAGGCTATGGTTTTCCCAGTGGTCAAGTATGGATATGAGAGTAGGACTATAGAGAAAGCTGAGATCCGAAGAATTGATGCTTTTGAACTGTGGTGTTGGAGAAGACTCTTGAGAGTCCCTTGAATTGCAAGGAGATCCAACCAGTCCATCCTGGAGGAGATCAGTCCTGGATGTTCATTGGAAGGACTGATGTTGAAGCTGAAACTCCAATACTTTGGCCACCTCATGCAAAGAGCTGACTCATTGGAAAAGACCCTGATGCTGGGAAAGATTGAGGGCAGGAGGAGAAGGGGACAACAGAGGATGAGATGGTTGGATGGCATCACTGACTCAATGGACATGGGTTTGGGTAGACTCCGGGAGTTGGTGATGGACAGGGAGACCTGGCGTGCTGTGGTTCATGGGATCACAAAGAGTCGGCATGACTGAGCAACTGAACTGAAAATGTTGAGAGGTTATAAGGGAACTCTCTGTACTTTCAACTCAATTCTTTTGCAAACCTAAAATTGCTCAAAAAATCCAATAATGGAAAATAATACTTGATTAACCCAAAACAAAACAAGAAAAAGGCATCAGATTTAAAAAAAAAAAAAAAAAAGTGGGCAAGGTAGAAATCAAGTAACCCAAGAGGCTTGAACCTGATAAACTCTGATTTCATCTGTTTGAATTCCTAGAACAGGTGAAAGGACTGAATACGCATAAGAAGTGAAGCAATGTTGATCTACAGGGTGAGAACAGACTGGGAGGAACATAGGAGACCCGCTGGGCAGTGGAAGGTCTTCCTGATTGAAACTCTAATTATGGGATCTGTACTCTTATCACAACTGAGCAAATCGTCGAGTTGGGATTAGTGCCTTTCTCTGCCTATAAACGAGGAAAAAAAAGAATTTTTTTTTTTTTTGCATGTGGTAAGCATGAGGATGAAAGTCACAGGCTGGTGATGAAGGAACAAAAAGACAGAAGGCAGCCTGAGATTTCCCATCTCTGGACCCTTCATCATATGAGAAAATAGACATTATGTTAATCAGGCATTATTATGGGCAGACGAATTCACCACTGAATACTACAAGGTCACTTAACATAAAAGCAGAAGGAGAATAAAACACCCAGAATAGATATTGAAAAATACTGATTCATTTGCATTCATGTGAGAATCATTTCTAGTTCCTGTCTATTCTACACAAATGGATGTAAACACTTGGATAAGCCCCTGAAGATTAATTTGGTAGGCTACATAGATCAGCTAAAAATCTCGTATGAACCTCATTTCCCCAACGAAACTTCATTCTTTCATTCATTCTGGTTTGTTTTCTTGTTTGTTAAGCCGATGCGTGAGTTGATTCCAGACCGTGTGACTTCAACTTTCGAAATAACAAGGCCCAAATGAATCATCTTTTCCTATGCTCAAAAAAGAAAAAAAAATGCCTCATGTTGAAGATCACTTGGCACGTAACTGAAGTTAACAGAGAGCCTTTCATTTCAGCCACAAATCAGTAAGCACCAAATCCAGTCTCCAAGCATCAGAGCCAGTCTGGGCATCTGGTCCCCTCTGAAAAAGCCTCTTAAAGAAAGGCCATGACATTACTGCTGACACCAGCACCTGCAGCGCCCAGGAGCTTTTCCAAGGTTGTTTTTACTTATGAACTTAAATAACACGAAAGATTGTTTCTATAGTAAAAGATGCTTCCCTAAAAGGGCAGGACCTGAAGACAAAGGATAGGGTTTGACTGTGGCCATTGCTCAGAGGGAAATGCAGTTAGGTAACTCGAAGGCAAGGGGATAAAAGAAGAAACAGGACTCTGTGAAAAGAGAACGCTCAGCAAGACGTGGGGCAGCGGTACTGGGGGTGGCACAGTGGGGGCTGGCAAAGACCACTTCTTAGCGAAGTATGTGCCTCTTGTGATGGAGGCCAGGAAAATGAATGGGATTGTGATTCCTGAGCTGCCCTGGAGGGAGGTAGAGAGAAGACTGGGAACAGAAGTTGTGTCCAGGTCCACGCTCGCGAATAAACCTCCTGTGAATACATGTGGCCAAGACTGTGAGCATCGTGGTTTCATTGCCCTTGAGTAGATGTCTAAAATCAGAATTGCCAGGTCATGTGTGTGTATGTTTAACTTTTTAAGAAACTAGCCCACTGACTTTGACAAAGCAGCACCTCTGGCATTCCCGTCACTGTGCACAAGGGGTGCAGTGGAGCACTGGTCTCTGCCAGCAGGATGCAGTCACACCTCCACCTCCAGGACACACAGAGGCGCTATTGTGACCGTGACAGAGGCAGGAAGGCCCCTGTGGGGTCCGCAGGCACGGCCCACCCTCAGATCACGGTGGGCCTCAGGTACACAAGCTCTCAGGGGATGGCAGAGAGCTTTGAGAAGTACGTGTGTGTGTGTGTGTGTGTGTGTGTGTGTGTGTGGTGTACATGCACACGTGCGTGCCTGGGGGAATACACAAGTGCAAGAATACAGAAGTGCTTGCTTGGACATAAGTTATTATTAGAAATACCCATCATTGCTCAGTGCTCCACCTTCTTGTCTCACACAGGATGAAAGCCAGCTTGTCTCCTCAGGGGCCTACTGGTTGACACTTTTGAAGTTAGCCGGAGGTGGTGAGACCTAGCAATCCAGGTGAGGCTGCAGGGTTTCATAGCCCTACTTCACCACTTGTCAGCTGGGACCGTGAGCAAATTTCTCAGTTTGTCTGTGTTTCCACTCCCTTATCTATCAACTGGGGAGAGTAATTCTGCCTGTTTCCCGATAAATCAGTGGCACTTTTTAACTGATAGTAGTCTAAGTTGGTAAAGTTTCCTGTCACGTTGCTTTAATAATGTGTCCCAAGAACTGAACTATTCAGGTGGCCTTCTGTTGGCCACATTTGAGATCAAGCTGTGTGTAAAACTGTGTGTGAGTCTCACCTTTCCTTTGAGTGCCTCCCAGCCTCACAGGAAGACAGACGCAGAGCCACTGAGCTATCACATCAAGAACAAAGGGGTGGGGGCCATTAAAGAAATCTGGAAAGTAACTCTCTCCTCAAGGTCCCAGCTGCCTCCTGAGGAAATCAGCCATGACTTGTGGAGGAAGGAAGGGCTGTTTCTGCTCGCTGTGGAGGACGATGAGGACAGGCAGGGANAGGAAGACAGACGCAGAGCCACTGAGCTATCACATCAAGAACAAAGGGGTGGGGGCCATTAAAGAAATCTGGAAAGTAACTCTCTCCTCAAGGTCCCAGCTGCCTCCTGAGGAAATCAGCCATGACTTGTGGAGGAAGGAAGGGCTGTTTCTGCTCGCTGTGGAGGACGATGAGGACAGGCAGGGACTCACCCAGACGGTTCACCAGAGACTGTGCCTGTGCTTGGGTCAACTTCCATCCTCCCGTGTCTGCATCTCTGTACCTGAAGGCTTCCCCCATCCCAGAGTGGAGCCCCTCTGGAAGTACTGGGAATTAGCCATCTCCTTGCAGCAGCCCCATGCACGATGGATGGAAGTCGGTGTATCAGTAGCCCGGCTCCCTCGGGCCTCTGGTGGAATGACATTTCCTAGCTCTTCCACAGTTGCATGACCTCCGCATGACCCTCCTGGTAATGTCCATCTTTCCAGTTAAACTGCTTTACTGGAATCCTTGTCTCCAGGTCTGCTTCTGGAGCAAAAGGAGCCTGAAGACCAGATGGACAAGACAGCGTTGATCCAAGAGCAACAGGGACATCTTGAGTGTGGGCAGTGCCCTGTGCAGGGGGAGCAGCCTGGGGTGAGGAGCCAGCAAAAGACGAAGGCCACGGACAACATCAGAAATTCAAGTAGGGCCCCCATTGTGTCCCCCTGCCTGCCACTCTGCTCCAAGACCCCAGGGCAGCCAAGCATCAGACAGAGTTGTTGAGTGCCACTGTGTGCCAGGCCCAGGGGGCATCAGGGACCAGGGACCAGACAACAACAACGAAAACTGCCGTAGAGGTGCTTACATATGTGTAAGCAAGGCAATACGTCAATAAACCCTAACCACAGGAAGAAATGATGCACCATGTGAGAAGGCGACTGGTGCTTTGGGCAGGACAGGGGTCTCCGGGGGCGCTGGAGAGAAAGTGCAGTTTCACAGCCACCTCAAGAGACAAGAAAAGAGAGGAGCAGCGGAAAGTCACGAGACTCGGGAAGGAGGCCCATCCAAAATCTCTTCTAGAATAAGAGTCAAGAGAGTGGCCAGGAGGCCTACTCCCGATAATGAGACAAGAGAACCACCCCCAAACAGATAAAGCAGAGCTCCTCCAGGGGGCCCCCAGACCAGCAGCAGCAGTCTACCCCGGAAACCTGCTAGAAATGCAGAGTCTCGCAGGCTCCAACCCAGACTTGCCCACTCTGGGCAGAGGCCCTGTGAGGGCTCCAGGCTCCTGAGATGGAGAGAGCGGGCCCAGAGCAAGGCAGGACGGGAACACAGTGAGAAGAACATAAAGAAGGCTGAAAACAAAGATATTCTAATAGAAATTGTTTGTATTCATAAAATGCCACAAATTAGCTCAGTGTATCAGTTTGGAGATTTAGACAGAATGTAATTGGAGGTGAAGATGTCCAGAAGGTTGTATTTCATATTGGTAAAGAAAGGGATAATGCCAAATGCACATCAATCACCCAATCGTGCAGCTTTGCTGGTGGTTCAGCTGGTAAAGTATCTGCCTGCAATGCAGGAGACCTGGGTTCAGTCCCCAGGTCGGGAAGATCCCCTGGAGGAGGGCAAGGCAACCCACTCCAGTATTCTTGCCTGGGAAATCCCATGGACAGAGGAGCCTGGCGGGCTACAGTCCGTGGGGTCGTAAGAGTCAGGCACAACTGAGTGACTAAGCCATCGAGGAGAAGACAGACCTGCTAGAAATACAAGGAGTGACAAGGCTGATCTCCATGGGAGACGATGAGAAAGATCGACTAGCTGGTGTGATGGTGTACAGGACTGCACCCCCCCGCCCCCCAGTGCACACACCAAAACCTTAACCGTGACCATGAGAGTGGGTCCTGGGACACACAGGGCACCTTGGCCTAGTTCGGAGATGATGGGTTTGACAAGGAAGTGAACAGTTAGGTTTGGGACTTAACCTTTTTCAGAAAGGAAGACTCTGGAGAAAGAAGGTAAAAGGTACAATTATTTCTTTCCACCTCATAAATCTCATTATTTTCACTGGATATTTGAACACAGAAGCAGCTCAAGAGCGCAGATGTCATGGACCCGGCTTAAGCCTTTATGATACCAGGACAAACGTGAAATGCAGGGGGGCGAGGTAAAAGTGCTTTGCAGGGAAAGGTGACAAGAACCTGATGAAGAGGCTGTTGGTCCTCCGTGGGAGTCAGCAGGAAAGAGCCTGGCTGTTCCGCCATGTGGCCCAGGAGGTTAGAGACGGCGTGGAGAGGAAACAGCCTTGCACGGTCTCCAACTGAAAGCCGAGATGTGCTGTTGGGGCCCAGTGACCTTCACTTTGACCTTCATCCAGGCACCCCCCACCCCCTTCCCTCCCTCTCTCTCCTTCCCTTTTTCCCTCTCTGTTTATGCTCCACTCCTCCCATCCTTCCCTCCACGCAGCTGAAATCGATGGATTTTAACCACAAGGGAGGACCAGCATCAATGATGAGAAAACTCAAATAAAAATCCCAGCAAATAGGACCCAGGGCAGCAGCTCTTGGGGACCTCTGGCTGCTGGCTCCTGGAGGCTCAGGCAGAGTGTGCTCCCTGCTGTGAAGAGAAGAGCCTCAGGTCAAGTTCACGGGAGAGACTGTTGACCTCAGGGCTATCCTCCAACTTGACCTTTCACTCCTCCCTTGTTTCTTCACTTTTCACCACTCCTGGCCTTTATTTCCTCTGAAGACAGTGATCCGGGATGTAAAAGAGATGAGACACTTTTGAGCGGAGGCTTTTTGGTTTGGGATTTATTGTCTCTTCCTCCTCACACTGAATAGATTGAGGAGTCAGCTCAATCAGGATGGACTCTTACAGTCCATGTTAAAGCCATGGAAGGTACATGATGTGTATGTGGCTCTTTCATGTTAATCTATGGGTTTCTGTCACAGATGTACTTGTTTTGCACAATAGGTTTAATTCTCTATACATCTTTGTGTGTGTGAATCAATCATATTTGAAAGATTTGTTAGCATTTACATCACTCTAAGTCTCTAAGAGGAACTGCTGCTAAAGTGTGGCATTTTTGTCATGGGCTTTTCCTATAAATCAGGAAACCCTGGCCTCAAGGTTTTTCAATATGAAACAGAATGTATGTATTTGTGTGTCTCTCTCTTTGTGTGAAAGGTGCTTTTCTCTGTGTGTGTGCGTGTGTCTATGTTGCGTGTCTCTGTGTGTGTGCGTATGCTGGGAAGGAGGGAGCCACAGTTCTTCATATTAAGATATTATGTCCAAATGGGTTTTGTTAGTGACTAGACAGCTCAAGAATAAGTTTTATTGAGCCCCGGTAATGACTGTTTATCACAAGTGTCCAGACCATTAGCATCACCGGAAAGCCCTTGATTCCCCATAAGCCCTGTTTTTACAAAGTCCACAGTCTGGAAAGCAAGTTGACTGGGAATCAACCACCATCTGCTGCTCCATCCTCCAGTCACGGTGAGGTTTATGTGGCAGACAATGAGCAAATGGTCGGCCTGTCCAATTAGTTAAATATACTGGAAAAGGTTTGGTGCCCAAGTGGTCATAAATGCTCCTGTGATCACAGACTGGTGTTTGCAAATCGCACCCATTAGACACGTTTAATCCTGCACCAGGTGTCACCCACACAACTAAAACGATGCAGAGGATAGAACAGTGAAGATGGAGGCGTGCAGCAGGGCTCAGGGTCAGAGGGCAGAGTCTAGAAGTGCAGATCTGGGCCTGGCGGCCTCCCTACAGTGTCCTCCACCCACCTCGGTGCCCTGAGGCCAGTGCCACCTCCAGTGGGTAAACACGCAGGTCGTCAAGGTATCTTTGAAACGGACACAGGTACCTTTGAATGTAGTTCCTGCTGTGTGTTTTGAGCTGTTGTGAAGTGTATTGAAATATTAAAACTGACAGCAATGTATTCCAGAGTTTATTAGGATAAGTGGGTAACAAAGCACAAAGGATGACAACCCACTTCCGAGGTTGCCCGAGGTGCCACTCAGGTTTTCAGAGGCTTGAAGGCAGCTCAGTGTCCAGCCCGCCCTCCCCAACCCTGGGATGAAATGATCCTGTCTAGAAAGCCTGTGATTCCAGCATCAATGGAACAAACTTCAAATACACACATTCAAAGAGACTTACACGTTCTCTTCTAGCACTCAGGGAGGGACTGTTGATGTTTACAATCACATAAAATTGTATCATCATGGAAGACCTCACCTATGATCTAATTCTAGCTTAAGCCAAATATGCAAAAAGAGCTTTAGGCCAGGGGAATGGTGGGCAAATTCTGCTGAAAGGAAACACTTGCCCCCTTGCAGATAAGAGGAACAATGAGAGAAAGGAATTCCAGAGTTTCTTTCTAAAACGAGTGGGTGTTATCTCCATGAACAGACCAAAACACACTTCATTTTGTTAAAAAAAAAAAAAGCATTTCAGCGAGTTTTACTCCTGGAATCTGGAACAAACTAAGGTACTTGATTATTGAACACGTGGAGAGTTTGATCATCCTCTTTCTTTTGGTTGACAGGCTCCACAAACCACACAGATTTAAGCCTTGGGTTTTGCAGCCAGAAAGGGACAGATGTTTTCAGGGATTTTCTGTCTCTGATTTCCATGCTAACCCTATTGTTTTCAGGGGTGGAAATATGCAGGGGACATTACACCATTTTGCAGCTGCTGGAAAGCAGTGCTTTCCTGTTTTCCTGCTTTAGACAATGGAGAAACTAAGAAGAAAAATAATAGGAAAAGGCTTTCCTCTATTTGTTTTTTAAAAAAACTGCATTATTTTGAATTTGGTACCTTTTTCAGAGTCAAATCTCATCTCTGTTCTCTTAGTTTTTATAGAAATCTATATGGGAAAGACAGTAGGAATAAAAGTAGCTAACGATCAAATCCACATCTTCCAGAGGTTGTTCAAGGTAAAATCCAGGCCCTGCACAATGTGCTCAAACAAAGCTCACAACCAGAACATAAAAGATGCAGCTACACACGCGTGAGTGGGAGAGTTTCACTCCCAACTCTGCTCCTCTTGAAGGCTGCACAGAAGCACACTCACATACGTGTTTAGGTTTTTATTTCGCTTTTTACCTGAGCATGGGGAAAGATGTGAAGACTAACCTTTTGGAGAGGCTGCTAGTCTATTGGCGACGGGCACTCAGGCCCGAGATGGCTGTGTGTGTGTGTGTGTGTGTGTGTGTGTGTGTGTGGTGTACATGCACACGTGCGTGCCTGGGGGAATACACAAGTGCAAGAATACAGAAGTGCTTGCTTGGACATAAGTTATTATTAGAAATACCCATCATTGCTCAGTGCTCCACCTTCTTGTCTCACACAGGATGAAAGCCAGCTTGTCTCCTCAGGGGCCTACTGGTTGACACTTTTGAAGTTAGCCGGAGGTGGTGAGACCTAGCAATCCAGGTGAGGCTGCAGGGTTTCATAGCCCTACTTCACCACTTGTCAGCTGGGACCGTGAGCAAATTTCTCAGTTTGTCTGTGTTTCCACTCCCTTATCTATCAACCGGGGAGAGTAATTCTGCCTGTTTCCCGATAAATCAGTGGCACTTTTTAACTGATAGTAGTCTAAGTTGGTAAAGTTTCCTGTCACGTTGCTTTAATAATGTGTCCCAAGAACTGAACTATTCAGGTGGCCTTCTGTTGGCCACATTTGAGATCAAGCTGTGTGTAAAACTGTGTGTGAGTCTCACCTTTCCTTTGAGTGCCTCCCAGCCTCACAGGAAGACAGACGCAGAGCCACTGAGCTATCACATCAAGAACAAAGGGGTGGGGGCCATTAAAGAAATCTGGAAAGTAACTCTCTCCTCAAGGTCCCAGCTGCCTCCTGAGGAAATCAGCCATGACTTGTGGAGGAAGGAAGGGCTGTTTCTGCTCGCTGTGGAGGACGATGAGGACAGGCAGGGACTCACCCAGACGGTTCACCAGAGACTGTGCCTGTGCTTGGGTCAACTTCCATCCTCCCGTGTCTGCATCTCTGTACCTGAAGGCTTCCCCCATCCCAGAGTGGAGCCCCTCTGGAAGTACTGGGAATTAGCCATCTCCTTGCAGCAGCCCCATGCACGATGGATGGAAGTCGGTGTATCAGTAGCCCGGCTCCCTCGGGCCTCTGGTGGAATGACATTTCCTAGCTCTTCCACAGTTGCATGACCTCCGCATGACCCTCCTGGTAATGTCCATCTTTCCAGTTAAACTGCTTTACTGGAATCCTTGTCTCCAGGTCTGCTTCTGGAGCAAAAGGAGCCTGAAGACCAGATGGACAAGACAGCGTTGATCCAAGAGCAACAGGGACATCTTGAGTGTGGGCAGTGCCCTGTGCAGGGGGAGCAGCCTGGGGTGAGGAGCCAGCAAAAGACGAAGGCCACGGACAACATCAGAAATTCAAGTAGGGCCCCCATTGTGTCCCCCTGCCTGCCACTCTGCTCCAAGACCCCAGGGCAGCCAAGCATCAGACAGAGTTGTTGAGTGCCACTGTGTGCCAGGCCCAGGGGGCATCAGGGACCAGGGACCAGACAACAACAACGAAAACTGCCGTAGAGGTGCTTACATATGTGTAAGCAAGGCAATACGTCAATAAACCCTAACCACAGGAAGAAATGATGCACCATGTGAGAAGGCGACTGGTGCTTTGGGCAGGACAGGGGTCTCCGGGGGCGCTGGAGAGAAAGTGCAGTTTCACAGCCACCTCAAGAGACAAGAAAAGAGAGGAGCAGCGGAAAGTCACGAGACTCGGGAAGGAGGCCCATCCAAAATCTCTTCTAGAATAAGAGTCAAGAGAGTGGCCAGGAGGCCTACTCCCGATAATGAGACAAGAGAACCACCCCCAAACAGATAAAGCAGAGCTCCTCCAGGGGGCCCCCAGACCAGCAGCAGCAGTCTACCCCGGAAACCTGCTAGAAATGCAGAGTCTCGCAGGCTCCAACCCAGACTTGCCCACTCTGGGCAGAGGCCCTGTGAGGGCTCCAGGCTCCTGAGATGGAGAGAGCGGGCCCAGAGCAAGGCAGGACGGGAACACAGTGAGAAGAACATAAAGAAGGCTGAAAACAAAGATATTCTAATAGAAATTGTTTGTATTCATAAAATGCCACAAATTAGCTCAGTGTATCAGTTTGGAGATTTAGACAGAATGTAATTGGAGGTGAAGATGTCCAGAAGGTTGTATTTCATATTGGTAAAGAAAGGGATAATGCCAAATGCACATCAATCACCCAATCGTGCAGCTTTGCTGGTGGTTCAGCTGGTAAAGTATCTGCCTGCAATGCAGGAGACCTGGGTTCAGTCCCCAGGTCGGGAAGATCCCCTGGAGGAGGGCAAGGCAACCCACTCCAGTATTCTTGCCTGGGAAATCCCATGGACAGAGGAGCCTGGCGGGCTACAGTCCGTGGGGTCGTAAGAGTCAGGCACAACTGAGTGACTAAGCCATCGAGGAGAAGACAGACCTGCTAGAAATACAAGGAGTGACAAGGCTGATCTCCATGGGAGACGATGAGAAAGATCGACTAGCTGGTGTGATGGTGTACAGGACTGCACCCCCCCGCCCCCCAGTGCACACACCAAAACCTTAACCGTGACCATGAGAGTGGGTCCTGGGACACACAGGGCACCTTGGCCTAGTTCGGAGATGATGGGTTTGACAAGGAAGTGAACAGTTAGGTTTGGGACTTAACCTTTTTCAGAAAGGAAGACTCTGGAGAAAGAAGGTAAAAGGTACAATTATTTCTTTCCACCTCATAAATCTCATTATTTTCACTGGATATTTGAACACAGAAGCAGCTCAAGAGCGCAGATGTCATGGACCCGGCTTAAGCCTTTATGATACCAGGACAAACGTGAAATGCAGGGGGGCGAGGTAAAAGTGCTTTGCAGGGAAAGGTGACAAGAACCTGATGAAGAGGCTGTTGGTCCTCCGTGGGAGTCAGCAGGAAAGAGCCTGGCTGTTCCGCCATGTGGCCCAGGAGGTTAGAGACGGCGTGGAGAGGAAACAGCCTTGCACGGTCTCCAACTGAAAGCCGAGATGTGCTGTTGGGGCCCAGTGACCTTCACTTTGACCTTCATCCAGGCATCCCCCACCCCCTTCCCTCCCTCTCTCTCCTTCCCTTCTTCCCTCTCTGTTTATGCTCCACTCCTCCCATCCTTCCCTCCACGCAGCTGAAATCGATGGATTTTAACCACAAGGGAGGACCAGCATCAATGATGAGAAAACTCAAATAAAAATCCCAGCAAATAGGACCCAGGGCAGCAGCTCTTGGGGACCTCTGGCTGCTGGCTCCTGGAGGCTCAGGCAGAGTGTGCTCCCTGCTGTGAAGAGAAGAGCCTCAGGTCAAGTTCACGGGAGAGACTGTTGACCTCAGGGCTATCCTCCAACTTGACCTTTCACTCCTCCCTTGTTTCTTCACTTTTCACCACTCCTGGCCTTTATTTCCTCTGAAGACAGTGATCCGGGATGTAAAAGAGATGAGACACTTTTGAGCGGAGGCTTTTTGGTTTGGGATTTATTGTCTCTTCCTCCTCACACTGAATAGATTGAGGAGTCAGCTCAATCAGGATGGACTCTTACAGTCCATGNGGACCCTGGGCTGAGGGGCACAGCCTTCCACCCCTGGAGCATTAAAGCCCAGTGTTCCAAGTGGAAACTGCAGAATATTAGGTGACTTTCAGAAGCAGACACTCTGAACCCTGTGCTGGGGCCCCTCAGACCTCCATCCTTCCTTCCTTCCTTCCTTCCTTCCCCCAACCCCTTCCAGTTTTCCTTTTTTTTCTTTTTTCAATGTGAGCTATAGCACCTTCATTTCGAAACTGGCAAAAGGCATCTACTTGGCTCTGAAGGCCAAGCACGTGGGGTGCTGACCTCTGGGACAGAATTTGGATCCCGGAAATGGTTTCTTCGGTCTGACCTGCAGGGGAAGGGGAGCATCAGGGAGGGGTGCGGCAAGGGGTTTGCCCCCAGTCCCACCTTCTCCAGGTGCCCAAGCCTCCTGTGCATCTCAGGCAGCTTCTAAGGGCTCAGACCCGCAGTGAATTCTGGGCTGCTTTCCAGGGACCCAGGCTGAACTGATGGGGACCGAGCACCACCAAGCACAGCAGTCTCAGTTGTGGGAAATCTGGCTAGTGGGCACTTAGAGACAAGGCTATAAATTAAAATGGCTCTGAGCACAAGATCTTAGCTATACTCTGATTCTCTCTCCATCCCCTCTTGTCTTCTTTTTTAAGGAAAAGGGCCAGAGGACACCTGTGCTGTACACAGCACTGGGCCAGCACCCAGGGGACGAGTCCTGACTTGGCTGTGCTGTGTCCATAAGACGGGCTCAGCTCTCAGGAGGCCTCCACCACCATGAACTGTGCTAAATGCTGTTACAGCACCTTTTAGACTCAGCCCCTCACATCATCCAGAAATCACCAGAGCGTCCAAGCCCAGGCAGAGTGCAGAGACGGCAGGATGGCATCAGGGGTGTGGGGCCACTTGGCCCCGGAGACCAGTGGTCTTTAACCTTTGACCTCACGAGTGTCTGTCTCACCAGTCAAACACATGGTGGAACATGGGAACATTTATTGAGACAAATTGACTCACATAGTTTTGAAACAAACCCTGCCTTCTAACCCTAGTTTCCAGAGTCACTGTTTACTCACTTGGTACAATTTTCCTGACATGGTTCAGATTTCATTTGCAAATAAACTGAAGACAATTAGAACCTGAAGAGCTAGAGAGATGTGATTTCTAAACGCCCTGCCTCTGCCGTCTAAGTGGATGGAAATGCAAGAATGGAAAAAATGTGTCTCCAGCCTGAACATGTTCCCTCCGTCAGAAACAGAGCTTCTTACATAATCAGACAACTGATAGACTCAGGCTTCATCACACCAGAAGGCACAAATCATTTCAGTCCAGATTTGCCCTGATTAACGTCCTCTTGATAGAGGTGTATGCGGGCAGAGAAGCAGTTCAAACAGAGCCTGTTAGCACCTGACATGTCAAGTCCAATCCAGAATCAGGGGTGACATGAACTCAGTCACATTTGAATTGCAACAGGAAAGGGAAGGAGAATTGTTAACACGCATGAAATTCCTGAAATGACACCTGACCCTCCCCTGCTTCCACACTGCACACGTGTGATACCTGCACAGTTCAAGCTGCCAGGCATTTAAAGAGAAGGTTGACAACTACTTGCTAAGATTCCTGTCCAGTCTTCCAGGAGGATGGGGGTCCTGCTTTCGATGGTCTCCTGGCTCCGAGGATGGTGGCTGCTGCCAGTGTCCAGGGGCCTCGTCAGCATCAGCAGTCTGTCCCGGGCGTTGGACTACAGGAACAAAGGGCAACACATTGGAAGCTGTTGCTCCGGGGCCATGCCATCTGGACCCTGGGCGTGGGGACACGGGGCAGGGTGGCACCCCCAGAGGGCACATGTGGGCCTCGAGGTGATCCCAGGGCGGGGCTGTGCCTGCCCCTCACCTCTGCCTGCTGCGTGCCATGGTCACTGCCGCCCCCACCCTGTCCCCGTGCCTGCCGCACTCCCCCCTAGATGACCCAGCCTCCTTCACCTGTAGGGATTCTCCGTGGCTCTGCTCTCAGCCCGCTCGGGGACCCAGGCGTAGCTGTCCGCGGCAGTCTGCGGCTGCTGCTGCTTCTCCTGCCTCTTGGCCCTGCGCTTGCGGCAGACCAGCAGCCCTAGGGCCAGAGCTAGCAGGAGCAGGATGGCCACGACGGTGCCAAGAATGTAAAACAAGAGCAGCTGCTGTCCGTCCGTGCCCTGGTCGCTCTGCTTGGCTGCGAAATCCTCGCCTGCAGGCTCCCTGTGGCCCGCGGTGGCTGTGGGGTGATGGGTGCTGGGCTCCATCCAGACCCCAGGCGTCTCGCTGGGGGCCAGCATCTCCGGTGGGGGCAGGGAGGTGGGGACCCTAGCTGGGAGGGAGGGTCTCCTGTTGGAGGGTGTCACCGTGGAGGTAGCCTTAGGGTTGTCCCCGCTGGGACTGGGCACGGTGGCAGAAGACTGGAGCCCCCCTTCTCCATTTCTCGTGTCTTCCCCAAGGGGAGACCTGCTCGGTGGTCCCCACGATGTGGGCCCCCCAGTGCAGGAGACGCCGTTGGGGTCCAGCTCCCAGCCCGGCANCGTGGAGGTAGCCTTAGGGTTGTCCCCGCTGGGACTGGGCACGGTGGCAGAAGACTGGAGCCCCCCTTCTCCATTTCTCGTGTCTTCCCCAAGGGGAGACCTGCTCGGTGGTCCCCACGATGTGGGCCCCCCAGTGCAGGAGACGCCGTTGGGGTCCAGCTCCCAGCCCGGCAGGCAGCCGCAGCGGAAGGAGCCCTCCGTGTTGAAGCACAGGCTGTCGCAGAGGCCACCTTGCTGGACCGCACACTCGTCCACGTCCAGGCACTGGGTGCCGTCCTCCCCGGCCAGCTCGTAGCCCTCCTCGCAGGAGCAGTAGAAGGAGCCCTCCGTGTTGGTGCAGCTCTGGGCGCAGGGCGAGTGGCCAGGCGCACACTCATCCACATCCACGCAGGCCCCCTCTTCAGGGCTGCCAGGCTCAAAGCCCACCCAGCACTCACAGCGGAAGCTCCCAGGGGTGTTGACACAGTCCTGGGTGCAGGGCTTGTCCTGGCACTCATCCACGTCCACGCAGTCTCGCTGAGTCGAGTCCAGCTGGTAGCCTGGGGGACAGTGGCATGTGAAGTCTGTTCCGAGGGACCCGGGGAAGCACGTGGCCTCCCTTCCGCACGGGCTGGAGCTGCAAGGGTTCCGAGAGGCGCAGCTGACCAGATCGTCCAGCAACCGGAATCCCGGCCGGCAGCCGCATCGGTAGGAGCCATCCCCGCCCTCGAAGCAGTCCTGCTGGCAGCCTCCATTGTTGAAGTCNGGAAGCACGTGGCCTCCCTTCCGCACGGGCTGGAGCTGCAAGGGTTCCGAGAGGCGCAGCTGACCAGATCGTCCAGCAACCGGAATCCCGGCCGGCAGCCGCATCGGTAGGAGCCATCCCCGCCCTCGAAGCAGTCCTGCTGGCAGCCTCCATTGTTGAAGTCACAGCCGAACTCGGGGCTCACACAGAGGGGCCCTGAGCTGTCCCAGTCAAACACGCTGGGGGCCTTCTCCTTGCACAGGAAGTAGTGCTGCCTGCCCTCGTCCCCGTCCTCACAGGCCACACTGGCCATCGAGGCAAAGGGCACGGCCTGCAGGGAGGAGCTGGTGGCCTGGAAAGGGGTGGTGTAGTTCACCTGACCCGGGCCCCCCAGGGTCAGCGGCCGGCACATGCCTTTGAAGCTGAACTTGCACACAAAGCCCTCGATGTTGCTCCCAGGAAACACAGATTGCCCACAAGGACCATCGACCCACTTGGAGAGGCTGCTGGCCAGGCCCGGCACAGACAGGTCCAGAATCAGGGACACGCAGCGCCTGTGAATACAGGTGTTCTTAACCTCTTTGTACCAGTTGTTGTACTGCGAATCCTCCCCATCGCCCAGCCACCTGAAGCCCTTCAGGGGCAGGCTGCTGTCCGAGCAAGTGCCCTTCTCTCGCTGGAGCCCAATCCAGAATTTGTTCTGGCGTTCTGGCAGGGGCGCCCCCAGCAGCAGGAGCTGGGTCAGGGCGCCCTGGATGTGCCGGGCCTCCTCCTCACTCTTCACCGTGGCCAGATTGCCCCCTTTCTTGCTGCAGTGGAGCTGGGCATCCTCCGCGTTCAGCTTGTGCCTGTGGGCCGTGTAGCAGGCAGCCCCCGCGCAGACCACGGCCTCCGGGTCAGTGGCGGCCTCCGCCCGGGAGTGGATCGACAGCAGCAGCAGCAGCAGCAGCAGCAGGCCAGCGGAACTGGCCATCGTGGCCTCTGGGTCCCTCTGAGTGAGAGGCTGACGCCCCGGCGGTGACAGCGGCAGCCCGCGCTGAGCTCCGAGGGGAGCCGAGGGCTCAGACGTAGACGCTCCGTCGCAGAGAAGGACACAAAGGCTGAAGGCTTTCCGCGGCCCCCTGACCCAAGGCGCATCCTGCCGCAGCACTTCTTATTTCTCACCGGATACAGGGGCTTCCTGTGCTGAATAGCTTCTGACTCCTGCTGCCTTCATCACGGTTTCGTTGTTCATAAAAGGAGCCAGGCAACGTCGCTGGGTGCGGGCTAAGGAAATGCAGGGCGATGGGGGTGGGGAGACGGTTGTGGCTTGCATAGGCGAGCGCCTTTATTTGGGGGTCTCTCCTCCTTCCCATCCATGTGAGCGCACGCCGCGGAGTGAGTAGAGATTTGGAGGGGGCCGGGAACTTGAGAAACTCACTTCATAGCCCATAATAAAATGCCACTTTGGTTTGCAAACAGCCAGAAGAGGGAAAGAAAAAAAAATCCTCAGACTTGAGACACGATGGTTATAATTTTCAGCCTTTTTTAGAAGCAAACTGGACTCTCCTTTGCTCGCTCATGTTCCCTTTGGCTTTGAGAGTCTTTTTTCTCTTATGCCCCCTCATCGTGAACTTTAAATAGATAGGCAATTTTAAAATAGGAACTGGGCCGTGGGAATGTCTGAGTTTCTAACACAATGCCAAGCTCCCTCCTCGAGAACGTTAAACCCAGTTAGGTGAAATTTGGCAGTTTTCAGGGTTTTGTAGTGCAAATGCTGTGTTGTGATGTGGCAGCACTGCAGAAAGCATCATAAAGGAAAAGATGAAAATGTCTTTGACCTCACAGGCCGAGGCTAGCGCGCCTGTTTTTCCTCAGCTCGGGGTCACCGGAAGGGTGGGAGGTCTGGGCCCAGAATCCACCCAGGCCACGGCTGATCTCCTTCCGCACAGCGACTCACAGAGGCCCTTGAATCAAAGAGTTTTTTTCCTGTGATGACAGTGTGCTCTGCTCACTGAGACTGCCACTGGTTGGGGTCCCCAAAAAGTAGAGCCCAGACAAGGATTTGGGATTCGCAGTTTATTTGAGAGGGGAGGAGTGAGACAAGGGCAAAGAAGGGGCCAGCACTGGGTGACACCAAATTGAGCAGGTGACCTGGGGCTCCAGCTGGGATTCTGTGGAGACCTGCAGACCACACATCTGTCTCCCCAGAGAAGGGAGGGGACTGGACACTCCCCCTTTTGCTCCCCCTACCCACGGGCACCCATGACTCTCGGCACTCTGGGTGGATGGTGAGGACCCAGCCCCCAGAGGGAGCACTCAATGGAGAGCGGCAAACCTCCAAGTGATTAAGCTCTCCTCAGAGCTTCCAGTAGGATGTCGTGGGGGGTGGAAACTCAGGGGCTTTCCGCCTCCACAAGGATAAAGCGCTCATCTCCGACTCCAGTCAGAGAGCCCTCGGGGGCGCTTCTTAGGTTCTTTTTATTTTAATCAGATGTTTGCAAGGGTCCAGAGATGCTTTCTTAGAATCCATTGAGTTCTCCCTGTGCTCTTTAGTGTCTGTGGAGATCCATCCACCCACCCACCTATTCATCCACCCACCCATCCATCCATCCATCTTTTTATCCATCTATCCATCCATCTACCTAACCATCCATCCACCCAACCAATGTTGATTAAGGCCTTATTGTGTACTGGGCTCAGTACTGATATTCTAGGAGAAAACTCCTGCCTTCATGACCTTTGACATCCCTTAGAATGGACAGACTTGAACATGTTGAGCAGTTTTAGCTGTGACAGGTACCTCGGGGTGTCAGAAGAGATCCTTGGGATGGACACTTGGGACAGGCTCCTCTGGGAAAGAATGACAACGAAGCTGGAATTTAAAGGAGGAAAAGATCAGAGGAGAAGTGGCATTCATGTGGGAGAACAGCACGTGCTAAGGCCCTGGGGTGGGAGGCCCATGACCTTGTTAAAGGAGTGAAGGAAGGGCGGTCCTACGAGAGCCTGAGGAATGGGAAGGAGAACGGGGGGAGGGGAGGAGCCCTGAGAGCCCAGTGACAACTTGACTTTTACCTGACATCCGTGGGGAAGCACTGAAGGGCTAAGACCTTCATGTGGCAGCCCCTACCCTCTGTGCAGAGAGACCCGAATGGTGTGTGAGGACCACTCAGCAGGCAACCATGGTTTCAGGCTCAGATGGAGCTATATCGTTCCCCTTTTCATAGAATTAGAGTAGCTATAAACATCTCTAAAAAATGAAAAATGAACAAAACCAAAGAACAAATGGAGAATGAAAGCAACACTCTGTGCCACGTGTGAGCTACCGCACTGAGCCTCCTGGGTACACTATCCCACGTGTGTAAAATCATGTGAGGACACACCTCGCCAGTGGTGGTTTGTGAGTTTCCAGCTGTTTAAAGGGACAGAACACATCTACCCCTGGTTCAAATCCCACTCTGCCCCTCACGAGCTGTGTGGGTGGCTTTAAACGAGCTGTGGGACCTCTGTCCATATATAAGAGTCGATAGCAGTTCCTCACATCTCCAGGGGGCTCTGTGAGGGCTGCAGGGGCTTACATCTGGGCAGGGGATTTGGGGGGAGGAGTCACTGTCCCGTCAGTATGCCGACAAGCGTTGATCACCTAAACTTGCCTCTGGCATTGGTGCCTTGGTTTGGATATTTGCTGGCTTTGGGGCGGGACATAAACTCTGCATCTCCAGAGGGCTGGGTTTCCTGGTCAGTTTTCATTCCAGTCCCAAAGAAAGGCAATGCCAAAAAATGCTCAAACTACCGCACAGTTGCACTCATCTCACATGCTAGTAAAGTCATGCTCAAAATTCTCCAAGCCAGGCTTCAGCAATACGTGAACCGTGAACTTCCTGATGTTCAAGCTGGTTTTAGAAAAGGCAGAGGAACCAGAGATCAAATTATCAACATCCGCTGGATCATGGAAAAGGCAAGAGAGTTCCAGAAAAACATCTATTACTGCTTTATTGACTATGTCAAAGCCTTTGACTGTGTGGATCACAATAAACTGTGGAAAATTCTTCAGGAGATGGGAATACTAGACCGCCTGACCTGTCTCTTGAGAAATCTGTATGCAGGTCAGGAAGCAACAGTTAGAACTGGACATGGAACAACAGACTGGTTCCAAATAGGAAAAGGAGTATGTCAAGGCTGCATATTGTCACCCTGCTTATTTAACTTATATGCAGAGCACGTCATGTGAAATGCTGGGCTGGATGAAGCACAAGCTGGAATCAAGATTGCCGGGAGAAATATCAGTAATCTCAGATTACACCACCCTTATGGCAGAAAGCTAAGAGGAACTAAAAAGCCTCTTGATGAAAGTGAAAGAGGAGAGTGAAAAAGTTGGCTTAAAGCTCAACATTCAGAAAACGAAGATCATGGCATCTGGTCCCAACACTTCATGGAAAATAGATGAGGAAACAGTGGAAACAGTGTCAGACTTTATTTTTGGGGGGCTCCAAAATCACCTCAGATGGTGACTGCAGCCATGAAATTAAAAGACGCTTACTCCGTGGAAGAAAAGTTATGATTACATGATAGTATACATATTTCAATGCTATTCTCCCAAATCATCCCTCCCTCTCCCTCTCCCTCAAAGTTTTTCAACTTTGCTCTTTTTCGGGATTACTTTCTGTTCATATAGAATCCCTTACATTTCCATATGATTTTTAGGAGTGGTTTGTCAGTTTCTGCCCAAAGAGAAAAAAGCCAGCAGAATTGTTTGAAATCTGTACCTTAATTTAGGTAGTATTGCTATCTCAACAATATTGTCTTCTGATCCATGTACAAGACATGTTCATCTCCCATACATATAGGCTTTCTTAAAGTCTTTCAACAATGTTTCGCAGTTTTCAGAGTACACGTCTTCACACTTCTTTTGTTAAGTTTATTCCTAACTATTTTATTCTTCTTGATATATTTGTCAATGGAATTATATTCTTAACTTCATGTTTGGATTGTTTGTTGGTAGTGTATAGAGAAGCAATTGATTTTATACATCTGTCTTGTATTCTTGGAACCTTGCAAAACTTGTTTATTAGTTCTCATTGTGTGTATGCATGTGTGAATTCCTTAGGCTTTTCTCTATGCAAGATCATGTCATCTGTGGATAGAGATAACTTTGCCTTTTCTTTCCAATATAGATGCCACTCATTTCTTTTTCTTGCCTAATTGCCCTGGCTAGAACCTCCAGTACAGTGTTGAATAGAATTGGCAAGAATAGCTATCCTTGGATCAGATTCATAGTATTTAGTGGTTTGGAAATATGTATTACTGACAATGCTCCTTTGAGAATTTGAAAATCCAACTTTGTGTCCTCCTGTAGTAACAAAATTTCTTCTATTGGAATTTAGCATGCTATTTATTTTCTGAGCATCAAGGCACAATAGATTCTAGCATGGCCTTCCCCAAAATGTCAATGCCTCTGTTTTATTAACTTATGAGTATAGTTCAGTAAGAATGAATAATTAGAATATTCTTATTGTCTTTGCCTCTCAGTCTTAGCTTGGGCTAATGCTTTATAGTTAGCACATTTGAAGGAAGTTTATAATTTGTAATAGATACAGTTAAAAACCAGAGATGATGATAGTGGTAGGAAAGGTAGTGATTTTATTACTTTTGATAATTTAACTCTACACCCAACTTCTGATGAGTGTATTTCCTTGTTCAGATTTATTCACTACAGAAAGTGGTAGAATTAACTCTTCTTTACTTTATTCCTTACTGTAGATTTTGTCTGTAGTTAGATATCCAATTCAGAGAATAGAATTTCTTTCATATACTGAACATTTCTAGAATATATTCTTTATGTATTGTATTTTGCCCTGTCAAACACATGAAGTCAGTGTAAGAACATTTTTATTCTCTGACTGTGTGTAAGATATGTAGGAAGATCAAGTATATGTACTTACTTTGTACCGCTATGTATTTGTGCTTCAGTGTATATGTCCTGTCCCTCTTACTAAATGTGAGCTCCTTGAGGTTAACCATCTTTGTATTGAAATGATGGATATCATAATGCCTCACATATACCATGTGTTTATTATGAATTTTTAAAATGAATGGAGCCACTTAAGTATAAGCCTCCAGTTAAGTATTCTCACTCAATGGCATAACCAGTCAGTATTGTTGAATTTCACAAATAACAAGGATCAGTGTGTCCTGGATTTATTAGGGAAGCCTTCATACAAGAGAAGTTAATTAAAGGGGCTCACACAGGATGAATAAGAACTGAGCAAAGAGAAAGGGCATTTCAACTAGGTGTCATAGCTTGGAGTTCAGTAAGTAGATTATGTTGATTGGAATAGAAAATTAGTATTGGCTTTTAGATATCTAAAGAAAAGGGTAGATAAATAAGGAACATTGTGTTTTGGAGGCCTTAAATTCCAGTTTGAAAAGTTTGCTCTCACTCTGCTAGAGAACCATTTGAAATTTTTGGAGGCACAGCAGTACTTTAAGAAGATATGCTTTATGACAGTATGTGTTATGGGCTGGAGGTATTGGGAGAGCACTTAGGAGGGTATGGTAATAATTCTTCTAGTCTGTTGCTTTTTTAAGAACAGAGTTCTTCATTTGCTTTTTCATGCTCAGCATAGTGCCTAGATGAGAGTTCAAATATTTGTTCTTTGGATGCACAAATATATGGACTAAGTCATCTCAGCCTGGGTTGAGCAGTTAGCAGTAGGAAACAGCATGTGAGAAACACTTTGGGGGAAGAATTGAGATGATTTGTTTTCTAAGAGTATAAGGATGTGGGTCAAGTCAAAGATGACACTGAAGTTTCAGCTTGGGTGATTAAGGAGTAGCAGTGCCATCCTTAGAAATAGGGAAGTCAGTTAGGGGAAGAGAGGAGTGAGGAAAGTGACAGTCATATGCATGTTTTCAGACTTGGTTGAGTTTGAAGTTGAAATCCATAGTACACAGGGTTAGTTAGGCTCAAATGAAAACTGAAGTCTGAATGTTTAAATTTAGATGAAGATATCATTGTTTGAGCAGTAAAAATGCTTGGACCGATATAACACTATGTGTGTACATGGGTGCAGAGGTTGTGTGCATGTATATAAGTAGATACAGTCTTACACACTAGAACCCAATATGTGTATTAGAGTGTGGATATGCAAATCTGTTAGTGGAATGATGAGGAATGATTCTTTGTGTGAGCAGAGGGGAAAGAAAAGGAAGTTAGAGAAAGGGGAGGAACAAAGAGGTACAACTTATAGCACAAATTTTCCAAGGAATTTTTGTCTTATGTTTGAATATAATACTAGTAATAACAGTAGTAGTTATTGTATGACTTGTTGAGTGCTTCCAGTATGCCAGGCATCTGGCTAGACACGCTGTCTTTTTTACCCTCATAACAAATCTGTGATGTCAGTACTATTATATCTCCTTTTTAACTGATGAGGAATCTGAATACTGAAGAACTTAAAACTTGCCCAAATGACTTGAATTAATAAATAATTAGGAAATCTTGTGATTATAAACCTGACTTTTTGGATTCTGAGCCAAAGATTCTTTTCCATTATACCAAAGGTTTGTATGTTTAATTTCTTCAAGGCCAGGACTTTATCTTTAGGAAATCAGTCCTTGATAAAGGCTTATTAATTAGCAGGCAGTGATTGGACAGTCATGTTTGCTGTTAACAAAATCTGCATGTACTGTGGATGTAGTTGTTTCTACTTTTCTACCTGGGTATTTATATTTATGTGCTTCCCAGGTGGCACTAGTGATAAAGAACCTACCTGGGGTTCAATGCAAGAGACAGGTTTGATCCCAGGGTTGAGAAGATCCCCCTGGAGGAGGGCATACCAACCCTCTCCAGTATAGTGTATTAGGAGGTAGCACTTGCACTGCCTATTGTGAATGTTAATTTAAAAGAAGGTATCAGTTCTTTTTGTTTCTGAATGAAAGTGCTTTTCAGTATTTTTGTTAAACTACTATAAACTTGTTTTAGAAGTTTTTCTGATGCACTGCCCCGATCATTCATACATTTGAAAAGAAATAAGAACTGACATTTTCTGTATTACAGGGGATATAATTTTCAATGCCCAGTACCCAGAGCTGCCTCCTGATTTTATCTTTGGAGAAGATGCTGAGTTCCTGCCAGACCCCTCGGCTCTGCATGTGAGTACTACAGGCGTGTTCTGATGATCTTTATTTGTTGAAAGGAAAATAAAGTTGCCTATTGACAATTCTTTAACAGATGCATTTGATGAACACATAGATTTTTTTTTTCCGCCCCTTTTATTCCCTCTGTCCTGTGAAATAAGTACAACTCCTTTTGTGCCAAAATTGTTTAAATAATAGTTTTTCTGCATGTACTGTGGATGTAGTTGTTTCTACTTTTCTACCTGGGTATTTATATTTATGTGCTTCCCAGGTGGCACTAGTGATAAAGAACCTACCTGGGGTTCAATGCAAGAGACAGGTTTGATCCCAGGGTTGAGAAGATCCCCCTGGAGGAGGGCATACCAACCCTCTCCAGTATAGTGTATTAGGAGGTAGCACTTGCACTGCCTATTGTGAATGTTAATTTAAAAGAAGGTATCAGTTCTTTTTGTTTCTGAATGAAAGTGCTTTTCAGTATTTTTGTTAAACTACTATAAACTTGTTTTAGAAGTTTTTCTGATGCACTGCCCCGATCATTCATACATTTGAAAAGAAATAAGAACTGACATTTTCTGTATTACAGGGGATATAATTTTCAATGCCCAGTACCCAGAGCTGCCTCCCGATTTTATCTTTGGAGAAGATGCTGAGTTCCTGCCAGACCCCTCGGCTCTGCATGTGAGTACTACAGGCGTGTTCTGATGATCTTTATTTGTTGAAAGGAAAATAAAGTTGCCTATTGACAATTCTTTAACAGATGCATTTGATGAACACATAGATTTTTTTTTTCCGCCCCTTTTATTCCCTCTGTCCTGTGAAATAAGTACAACTCCTTTTGTGCCAAAATTGTTTAAATAATAGTTTTGTTTTGTTTTTTTTTCCTTCATTGCAGCTTTACTTGCAGACTATTTCAAATTAAAGAAAGTCTCTAGCCTTTTGGTTAAAATACTGTTGCTTCAGCTTAAGGAGACATGTTGAAAACATTTTCTTTGTTTTGACTTAATATTTCATGCCTGCGATCAATTTTCTAATGTTTGCTAGCACTTCATCACAGGACTTGTTAGGGGAGTGTTTCTTGGCCTTTCAAGAGGCCTTTTTTTTGCTTAGAAGTGAAAGTGGCAAATTTGGACTTGCATGCGCATTATCTCAGTCTTATTATCAGAAGGGTAAAGACCAGATTAAGTGTTCTTTATTAAGCAAGATAAAAAACTTTGTAATTGAAGTAAAATATTTCTGGATTAAAACCAGAGAAAGGGGTGGTAGAATTGATAGTTGTCAGAGCACATGTGTGTAAAAAGTGTGTTTTTCATGGCTGCTAGAGAAAAACATATGCCATTTTGTTTAAAAGGTCTGACCAGGCAAAATGTCTCTTTCCTTTCCCAAGTTTTGGTTTTGCTATGATGCTTGTACCATAAGAAGTTCTATTGTTATTCAAAAACTTTGTTCTTAGTTGTGTTTTTTTCGAAAACTTTTTGCCGTATTGAAGTTTTGTAATTAAAAGTTTGAGAATTTGCTTTTAAGTCTTTTCCTCTGTCCCTTTTTTAAAAAGGGAAGTATTAAACAGGAAGTATCAACCCAAACCTAAAGAATTATCTTAAATTTTGGAACAAAACTGTATAAATACAGTTGACAAGAATAGAATGGATTTGTTAGAAAATTTCTAATATTTACACATAAACTGTTACTTTAGGTGATTTCATTTTTTTTTAAATTGTAGTTTATCTGTTCGTGTTATGTGGCAGCCTGGGTGGGAGAGAAGTTTGGGGTAGAATGGATACACGTGTATGCGTGGCTGAGTCCCTTTGCTGCCCACCCGAAGCAACTATCACATTGTTAATCACCTATATACTCCAGTATAAAATAAAAAATTTAAGAAAAAAAGAGAACAGAAATGCCAAAAAAAAAAAAATTTAATTGAAGCTTTGAAAAAAGAATTTAGTTTAAGTTTGGACCCTTTAAATGCTTCCCTGATAGCTCAGTTGGTAAAGAATCTGCCTGCAATGCAGCAGACCCTGGTTTGATTCCTGGGTGGGGAAGATCTGTTAGAGAAGGGATAGGCTACCCACTCCAGTATTGTTGGGCTTCCCTTGTAGCTCAGCTGGAAAAGAATCTGCCTGCAATGTGGGAGACCTGGGTTTGATCCCTGGGTTGGGAAGATGCCTGGAGAAGGGAGTGGTTACCCACGCCATTATTCTGGCCTGGAGAAATCCATGGTCTGTATAGTCCATGGGGTCACAAAGAGTCGGAAAACACTGAGAGATTTTCACTTCCTTTTAAATGCTTTGTATTAGAAATTCATCCCATGTTGAAGCTGAAGGCCTTATCTGAAGAAAATAAGGCAGAAGTACCCCTATAGATTTCTCCTGCATTAAATCTGCCCATTGGAAGGTAGCATATGCTAAACGCCAAAGTTATATAACAGGCTAAGTGCTCCAGACGCTTACTCCTTGGAAGAAAAGTTATGAGCAACCTAGATAGCATATTCAAAAGCAGAGACATTACTTTGCTGACTAAGGTCCATCTAGTCAAGGCTATGGTTTTTCCAGTAGTCATGTATGGATGTGAGAGTTGGACTGTGAAGAAGGCTGAGCGCTGAAGAATTGATGCTTTTGAACTGTGGTGTTGGAGAAGACTCTTGAGAGTCCCTTGGAATGCAAGGAGATCCAACCAGTCCATTCTGCAGGAGATCACCCCTGGGATTTCTTTGGAAGGAATGATGCTAAAGCTGAAACTCCAGTACTTTGGCCACCTCATGCAAAGAAATGACTCATTGGAAAAGACTTTGATGCTGGGAGGGATTGGGGGCAGAAGAAGAAGGGGACGACCAAGGATGAGATGGCTGGATGGCATCACTGACTCGATGGACACGAGTCTGAGTGAACTCCGGGAGTTGGTGATGGACAGGGAGGCCTGGCGTGCTGCGATTCATGGGGTCACATTGGAAAAGACTTTGATGCTGGGAGGGATTGGGGGCAGGAGGAGAAGGGGACAACAGAGGATGAGATGGCTGGATGGCATCATTGACTCGATGGACGTGAGTCTGAGTGAACTCCAGGAGTTGGTAATGGACAGGGAGGCCTGGCATGCTGCAATTCATGATCTGGCTTTGGCAAGCAAAGTGGCTCGTCAACATTTGGAAAGAGATAAACCAAGGAAAGGGTACAGAGCTTTGGGCAGATTCTGTCTCCAGGACAGCTCAGCGTGAGACACAAGCCTGTAAACCCTGCTCACACAGCTGGATTGGCAATCTTCAGGATCCCTTTAGCATTTACAACACTCTCAGTGGTTCCAATAAATGGCATAGAGTTTTGCCCTATTTAGACAATACAGTTTTATGGAAATAAAGATGTCTATATGTCCCATATTCAGGATTCAGTTCTTCATAAAAAAAAAGCAAGCACACAATAGTCATTAGAAAACAGTGAAGTCAGGACAGAGAAAAAGAAATTTGTATATTAACACATATATGTAGAATCTAGAAAAATGGTACAGATGAACATATTTGCAAGGCAGAAATAGAGACACAGACATAGAGAACAAATGTATTGGAACCAAGAGGGAAAGAGGTTGATGGGATGAATTGGGAGGCTGGTATTGACACATACACACTACAGATACTGTACATAAAACAGGTGATTAATGAGAACCTGCTACACAGCACAGGGAATTCTTGATGCTCTGTGGTCACCTAAATGGAAGGAAATCCAAAAAGGAGGGAAACCTGTATGCAGGACAAGAAGCAACAGTTAGAACCAGACATGGAACAACGGGCTGGTTCAAAACTGGGAAAGGAGTATGTCAAGTATTGTCACCCTATTTATTTAATTTACATGCAGAGTCCATCACAGGAAATGCTGGGCTGGATGACCCACAAGCTGGAATCAAGATTGTCAGGAGAAATACCAACAACCTCAGATATGCAGATGATACCACTCTAATGGCAGAAAGTGAAGAGGAAATAAACAGTCTCTTGAAGGTGAAAGAGGAAAGTGAAAAAGCTGGCTTAAAACTCAGCATTCAGTAAATGAAGATCATGACATCCAGTCCTATTACTTCATGGCAAATAGATGGACAAAAAGTAGAAACAGTGTCAGATTTCATTTTCTTTGGCTCCAAAATCAATGCAGACAGTGACTACAGCCACAAAATTAAAAGACACTTGCTCCTTGAAAGAATATCTATGACAAATCCAGACAGTGTATTAAAAGCAGAGATGTCACTTTACCTACAAAGGTCCATCTTGTCAAAGCTATGGTTTTCCCAGTAGTCATGTATGGATGTGAGAGTTGGACTATAAAGAAAGCTGAGTGCTGAAGAATTGATACTTTTGAACTGTGGTGTTGGAGAAGACTCTTGAGAGTCCCTTGGACTGCAAGGAGATCCATACAGTCCATCCTAAAGGAAACCAGTCCTGAATATTCATTGGAAGGACTGATGCTGAAGCTGAAGCTCCAATACTTTGACCATCTGATGCTAAGAGCCACCTCATTGGAAAAGACCTTAATGCTGGGAAAGATTGAAGGCAGGAAGAAAAGAGGATGACAGAGGATGAGATGGTTGGATGGTATCGCCAACTCCACAGACATGAGTTTGAGCAAACTCAGGGACACAGGTCAGGGAAGCCTAGTGTGCTGCCACTCATGGAGTTGCAAAGAGTCAGACACGATTTAGGGACTGACCAACAACAGCATATAACACATATACACACAGTTACAGAAAAGGAACAGAGAAAAATTACCAAAAAGTTAATAAAAATTTTCTCCTAACAACCCAGTGAGGTGGGCACTGATGTGACCATCATGCTCATTTTCTAGCTGGGAAAGCTTAGAGTAGTTAGGAACTTGTCTAGCTAGTAAGGGGTACAGTCAGAACTTGAATCTAGGCCAACTGACTCCAGTCGAGGTACAGATGGCCCAGGGTGTGCAGAGAGCCCTCTCAGTTTCTGGTGGATTCAGCTTCTATGGCTAGCCTGAGCCTAGAGTCACATGCCCAAGTTTGGGCCCATTTGTTTAATTTTATCTGTCTACTGTCTGTTTCTGTGATTATGGTTTCAGTGTGTCTGCCCTCTGATGCCCTGTTGCAACACCTACCATTTTACTTGGGTTTCTCTTAGACATGGGGTGTCTCCTCATGGCCACCCCTTCTGACCTTGAACATGGAGTATCTCCTCTCGACCCTCCTGTGCCTACCCAGCTGCCGCTCCTTGGTCGTGGGGTTGCTGGCATATTGAGTGCAGCACTTTAACAGCATCATCTTTCAGGATTTGAAATAGCTCAACTGGAATTCCATTACCTCTGCTAGCTTTGTTTGTAGTGATGCTTTCTAAGGCCCACTTGACTTCACATTCCAGGATGTCTGGCTCTAGGTGAGTGATCACACCATTGTGATTATCTTGGTCTTGATCTTTTTTGTACAGTTCTTCTGTGTATTCTTGCCACCTTTTCTTAATATCTTCTGCTTATGTTAGGTCCGTACCATTTCTGTACTTTATTGAGCCCATCTTTGCATGAAATGTTCCCTTGGTATCTCTAATTTTCTTGAAGAGATCTCTAGTCTTTCCCATTCTGTTCTTTTCCTCTATTTCTTTGCATTGATCACTGAGGAAGGCTTTCTTATCTCTTCTTGCTATTCTTTGGAACTCTGCATTCAGATGCTTATATCTTTCCTTTTCTCCTTTGCTTTTCGCTTCTCTTCTTTTCACAGCTATTTGTAAGGCCTCCTCAGACAGCCATTTTGCTCTTTTGCATTTCTTTTTCTTGGGGATGGTCTTGATCCCTGTCTCCTGTACAATGTCATGAACCTCTGTGCATAGTTCATCAGGCACTCTATCTATCAGATCTAGTCCCTTAAATCTATTTCTCACTTCTACTGTATAATCATAAGGGATTTGATTTAGGTCATACCTGAATGGTCTAGTGGTTTTCCCCACTTTCTTCAATTTAAGTCTGAATTTGGCA
>SJYX01002270.1:467222-484981 GCA_006410675.1 Oreotragus oreotragus
GGGAGTGATGGGGGAGACGGGAGTGACAGAGGGGACGGGAGTGATGGAAGAGATGATAGTGAGATAGATGGGAGTGATGGAGGAGATGAGAGTGATGGAGGAGATGGGAGTGATGGAGGAGATGGGAGTGATGGAGGAGATGGGAGTGATGGGGGAGACGGGAGTGACGGGAGTGATGGAGGAGATGGGAGTGATGGAGGAGATGGGAGTGATGGAGGAGGTAGGAGTGATGGAGGAGGTAGGAGTGATGGGGGAGATGGGAGTGACGGAGGGGACGGGAGTGATGGGGTAGACGGGAGTGATGGGAGAGACAGGAGTGATGGGGAGACGGGAGTGATGGAGGAGGCGGGAGTGATAGGGGAGGGGGTGGTGGAGGATGTAAGGGTGATGGAGGGGTAGAATTTTCACCTAGACTCGGGAGTGGGGTGAGTAGGAACGCTGAATGACACTGTTATCTATTTCAACCAGTTGAACCACACATCAGTGGAGACCAGCAGGAAAAGGCAGCCACACCAGAGTCCTTTGCTTTCTCTGGGCCACATTTCTCAGAGACAGCTGCACTAATTCCGTGTTCACATGGTAACCTACACACACACGTGGCAGACTGATTCCTAGTGGCCCCGAACTACTAACAACCCAAATATCCTTCAATAAATGAATGGTTAAACGAACTGTGGGCTTTCAGTACCTTGAATAATACTTTGTAGTAATGGCAAAAACTACTGACACACACACATCAATCCCCAGAGACTGAAAAATCCAGTCCCAACGGTGGCATGCTGTGAGGCTCCACATGTAGATAACCTCGAAATGACAAAAGGTGGGCAGTGAGGAACAGATTGCTGGCTCCAGAGGTCAGAGAGGGGAGGGGCTGTGAAAAGACAGCACGAGGTGTCCTTGTGATGCTGGAAAGACTCAGGTGCTGACTGCAGGGGGTCAGAATCCTTCTGTGACTTGTCCTCTCATTCAGCAGGATGCAGTCATGGGGTAAATGACCCAGATGAGGACTCCAGGAGTCTTTCTGTATTGTTTCTTATAAACTGCATGTTAATCCATAAGGATCTCAAAATTAAAGGTGTAATTAAAAGAAAGGAGTGTCTTGGTCATGAATTTTTCTTCGCCTCCAAGAGGATTGGACCAAAGGAGTTCCATCTCCCACTAGCCTCAGGGAAGCCAAACTCACCCACACAGGTCCTCTGGCTTATGCCCTGGGTCTCAGGAGCCAAGGCTACATTTGTCCCCTGGTTCTAAGGCTGCAACCTTCAGAAGGACCAGGGATAAGGCCGTGGGAAAGTATAGACCAGCCCCGTGCAGGGGTGGGCAGGGAGCCATCAAACGGGGTTGTGTAACCGCTATAGGGACCAGAGAGCAGCAGGGCCTCCATCAAAGAAGATGCCCACTTGTCAGTACCAACACCACTCCCCAGAGACTTTGTCTCCGAAAGGTTCCATCCAAGTGGTAACACTCTACAGGGACAAAATAGCTCACTGTCTTCTAATATCCAGGGCCCCCAGCATTTCCTATAAAGGGCTGGACAGTAGATGTGTTTTCAGCTTTCTGAGCCATACAGACCACATTGTAGCTACTTTATCTCTAGCCTGAAGCAGCCACAGATGTTAAGTAAACAATAAAGCATGGCCGTGTCCAAAAGAACTTTATCTACAAAAGCAGGCCTCAGGCAGAATTTGGCCCACAGACTGTGGTTTGCACAACCCCACTTATATTTACATGATGCCTTTGCAGCTTACCCAGCACGTCGACTCCAGCCACTACAACTGGGCCGTGGGTCACTTTTAGCCAGCTCAGGGGTGGATCCCTTTAACAGGAGGGAAACCCAGGACAGCTGGGGCCCAGGAGAGGACCTGGGATTGGGTAAGGGGAAGTTGAAGGCACACTTAGATACCCCACATTGTCAGAACCTGAGAGCCAGTAGACACAGCCAGGAATGAGGTGGGGTGTTTCATCCATCAGCAAACAGTGGAAAAGGGCCTGTCTCTCTCTCCATCATGTCAGCTAATGGTGAAGGTATTCTGCCAGGTTCTGACCTGTGCTGACGCTGGGGATCATGGATGGGGGCGAAAAATTCTTCCCAGGGGCAAGAGTCCAGATCTTCTCCCAGTGTGAGACCTGCTTCCTGGCTGTGTGAGCTCAGAGCACTCACTCCCCAGGCAGCACAGTTGGAAACAGGGAGCTCCTTAACTGGAGTCACAGTTAAGAAGAGCTTCCCTCCCAATTCAGCAGGCTGCTCTCTCTACCCAAGGAGATTGGGTCAAGGTGGCCACGTGTGGAGTCTCCCCTTAGGGAAAACTCCAACCATTATTTTCATGTCATACTTCTCCCAGAACTTTTGTCCAGCTTGGGCTTCTGTCTGGACGGAGGTCCCTGAAGAAGAAACAAAAGGACTTCTAAACCACTTGGGCACTGAGGTCCTTAGCTAAGGCAGACAAAGACCTCGGGAAATGACTCAAACTCCAGGAAGGAAGTTTAAAAAAAAAAAAGAGAGAGCTCATTTAAAGCAAGAACAAAAAAAGAAAGAAAGAAAGGCAAGCTAACATAACAAGGAAGGCACATGACATCACCACCATTTTCCTAGCAGTGATGCCAGCCCCCAAGCGGAGTCCGGAGTTGCTGGGTGAACTTGGCCATGGGAGGTGGGGATGGAGTGGCTGAAGGTCCTTTCTGGGAAGGTAGGAGAGGTGACTCCCTTGGTGCACTGTTATCTTTGTCAACTAAAAAAAAAAAAAAAAAAGAACCACCTAAAAGCTGAGAATTGAATTCTATTTAGGGCCAAAACTGAAGACTTAAGCTCATAGGACAGCATCTCAGGCCACTCTGAGGGCCTGCTCTGAAGAGGCAAGGAAGGATCCAGGTTATATAAGCATTTTTGCAACAAAAACTAGATAGACAATCAGAAGATTACTTTTGAAATCCAGATACTTCAATTTAATGACTTGAGTACTTTTCTGTGTATGGGACAAAGGAGCCTGGCAGGCTACAGTCCATGGGGTCACAAGAGTGGGACACAACTTAGTGACTAAACCACCACCTCCACTGTGTATGGGAAGATGCAGGAGTCTGGGCTCAGTATGGACCTCAGCCGCCTGAGCCAGTGTCCCGCCTGAGCCGGCGTCTAGCACCTCAGCCGTCTGAGCCGGTGTCCCACCTGAGCCAGTGTCCAGCACCTCAGCTGCCTGAGCCGGCATCCAGCGCCTCAACCTCCTGAGCCGGTGTCCCACCTGAGCCAGTGTCCAGCGCCTCAGCCGCCTGAACCGGTGTCCAGCACCTCAGCCTCCTGAGCCAGTGTCCCACCTGAGCCAGTGTCCAGCGCCTCAGCCTCCTGAGCCAGTGTCCCGCCTGAGCCAGTGTCCAGCGCCTCAGCCGCCTGAGCCAGTGTCCCACCTGAGCCAGTGTCCAGCACCTCAGCCTCCTGAGCCAGTGTCCCACCTGAGCCAGTGTCCAGCGCCTCAGCCTCCTGAGCCAGTGTCCCGCCTGAGCCAGTGTCCAGCGCCTCAGCCGCCTGAGCCAGTGTCCCAATGTCCTTTATTTATTGACAGAGCAGGTGACCTCGTCCTTTATTTATTGACAGGGCAGGTGAGATCATCCTTTATTTATTGACAGGGCAGGTGACCTTCTTGGTACATGTCTCTTACTTGGGGTTGAAGCTTCACTTACCCAGAGGGAGGGGCACATGGTGTAACTGAAACTGTCATTTTCATCAGCTGAGCCCATGAAACTAGCTCTCAGCTTGAGAAACAGGACATCCCCTGGAGGCCATGGCATGGTGGTCCCCAACTCAGACAGTGTGGATGGTGACTGGGTGACTGTGATTAGGTCTGTGGAGGCACCCAGGAGAGTGACCACCCTGCCCCGTGTCTGTGGAGCCCAGCTGTTGGACGTGGATGACTCACCTATGTGTCAACACTGTGTCCCACTCCTTCAAGATACCACTGTTCTTAAATCCATTCATTCTGTTGAGGAGATTTGGTTGGTTGGGGATTTTTTGTGTGCAATCAGGGAGGGATGCATGGCTCTAGAGGCACCTTAACTACTGTGCCTCCTAACAAGGGTGAGTCCCCATGGGGGGCCGTGGCATCACCAGCTCCCAGATGCCCTGTCCCTTCCTTCTGCAGGAGAGGTTGGGGGAGAGGAGACTGGTGCAGGCATGGGCTCCTTCCTCGTCTTGCACTGGGCCAGCTCCTCATCCACTGACCTCTTACACCCCCGAAAGATCTTCCTTGAGCCCCTGCCTCCGACCTAATCACTGCAATCTGATACCTCACTACACCCTGACCCCTCACTACATCACGGGGCCTTGAGATGAAATAGACAACATTGCCCTCCAGGAGCTCACAGACAGGTTAAGAAAATAAAAACAGAGTTTCAGAGATACAATTGGAGAAAATGTGGCTAGAGTCTGGGGGAGGATGGGAAGGAGGTACATCAGGGAAATCCCAGAGTCTCCGATCTGAGCCAGGTTTCAAGGGATCACGCACATGCTCACCAGGACACACCTGTCTCACTCAGGACCAGAAACAGCACAGAATTCTGGATTCAGAATCAGGTCCAACCTTTGGAGTAAAAAGAGGGTCGAGATGATAGACTCAACCATGCTCCTTCCACTCAAAGGCAAGCCCACCTTTGGGCTGCTGCTGCAGGGTGAGAGGTGCAGGTGAGGAGCAGAGTTGAGCCACGGCACCTGGGACCTCAATTCTGACCGGTGTGCTGGCAGTCTGATGTCCAGGGGCTGTGCTCGGACTCTGCCTCAAGATGCCACCAACAGACAGTCCTGTGTGTCCATCATGAGCCCTCTCGCTGGCTGGGTGGCTTTTCCTGCCACCTCTTCTCCTCCCTGAAAGGTGTTCACCCACCTGTGACATAAAAAGACTAAATAATCTCACCCCCAAGGACACCCATGCAAATGGTCCCCAAGCCCAGGCCCACGTTGATTTTCTGTGTGCTCACCTGGGGGAGCTCAGAGGACAGAGTTCTGCAGACACAAATCTGGAGGGCCTTTTCTGTGATGGTTTCTGTGTCATATGAGGTCCCTTCCCCCCTGGTCCTGTAGGGCCTCCTTCCCCCCACAGCTCAGAGTCAATTTGTGGAGGATGCCAGTGCCCATGTGATTCCCAAGCAGGATCCCACAGCTCCCACAGAGATGCTTCTATTTGTGGATGGATACCAAATTCAGTTGTTCAAAATGGGAGACCAAAAGGAGGGATATTTTTATGTGGCCATGATGCTGACGTCACCCTCTCTGTAATTCAATCTTTAAGTAATTGTCTCTTCTCTAAAGCAGAGGGCAGCTTAGAGCTGTAGGAAACTGATGTGGGTAGGGAAAGAAGCTGGAATGAGGCTCCAGCCACCTCAGCTTTTGAGAGGATCAATAACAGCACATCTGGTGAGGGACAGGGAGGCCTGGAGTGCTGCAGTCCGTTGTATCACAGAGTCAGACATGACTTGGCAACTGAATAATAACAACAGCAACCTATCCTTTGCGCTTCCCAGTGGCAATCGTGGTAAAGAGCCTGCCTGCCAAGGCATGAGAAGTAAGAGATTTAAGTTCGATCCCTGGGTCCAAAAGATCCCCTGAAGGAGGAAATGGCAACCCACTCCAGTATCCTTGCTTGGAGAATTCCCACAGACAGAGGAGCCTGGCAGGCTTCAGTCCATGGCATCGCAAACAGTTGGACATGACTGAAGCAACCTAGCATGCTTGTATTCTGAAAAACTAACAAGTTTTAAAAATCGCATATAAACATAGGCATGTGATTTGAAATTCTAGAAAAAATTTAAAAGATACAAAGAAGCGAGCTCCTTTTCTCCTCCAGAGCTTGGTCTTGGTCTCTGAGGCCCTGGCTGGAGCGAATGTTCCCAGGACAACGGTTCTCTCTTCAAAGATAAACATCTCCATATATGTGCAGTCCTGTCCTGCCCTAGCTTTGTCACTTAGAAACATGTCTTAGAGTTGTCCCTTATCAGCCCCACAGCCTTGACCCTTCTTCCCAAGCGTCATCCATGATCCAGTCTAGCACATTCCTCCTCCAGACCCTGAGAACTGCCTGTTTATCTGGGTGGGGAGGAGGGTGTCTGTTTTCCTATGGAGAGTTTGCTGTTTTTCTTACTGAAACGTAATACAAGTTTACAAAGTCACCACTGTGCGTATGTGTGTGTGTGTGTGTGTGTGTGCACTTTTGTTTCTATTTGCCTTTGGACTGCATTTCTGGCATTGCTTTATTTCCAGAAAATTCTAATTTTTATCTAATTTGAAATTTTTACCCATGTTTTTTTAATGACATTGAATTTGTGCCATGCTTGAAAGTGAAAGTCGCTCAGTTGTGTCCAACTCTTTGTGACCCCATGGACTATGCAGTCCATGGAATTCTCCAGGCCAGAATACTGGAGTGGGTAGCCTTTCCCTTCTCCAGGGGATCTTCCCAATCCAGGGATTAAACCCAGGTCTCCTGCATTGTGGGCGAATTCTTTACTGGCTGAGCCACAAAGTAAGCCCAAGAATATTAGAGTGGGTAGCCTATCCCTTTTCGAGGGGATTTTCTCTACCCAGGAATCGAACCGAGGTCTCCTGCATTGCAGGCAGATTCTTTACCAACTGAGCTATGAGGGAAGCCCTGCTTAGATAGTTTTCCTTACCCCATGTCCATTAAAAAAAATGCTTCAGTGTTTCCATATTTTCAGTAGTTTTACACTGTTTCTTTTTACTTAAAGTTTTATTTTACATCTGGAATATATTTTAAAGAATGGAGTAAGTGAGAGATTCAGTTTAATATTTTTCCAGATAGTCATCTAGTTGTCTAATTTCATTGAAGGACCAAATCCTCCTGCTCTTTCTATTTTAAATGCTATCTTTTTTATAAACTAAAGTCTAACGCTATTTGGGTCTACCTGTGTATGGGGTTCCCCTCCCTGGTCCATGTGGGGTTCCCCTCCCTGGTCCAAGTATCTCTTCACCCCTACAAACACCACAGTGTCTATGCCTTGTGGCTGCAGTATTTCAGGGCATCTGGACTCATGTATCTGAATCTCCTCGTGATCTGACTTTTCCCATTTTAATTCACTCTTCCTCTTTTTGGTAAGAACTTCCTACAGATAAAAGTCAGCTTATCTTGTTGAAACCAAATGATCTTTCTATTTTTATTTAGACAGCAGTCAACATATAGATTAACTGGAGAAGTTTCCGGTTGATGATAAGGAGTTATCAAATCCCAGAAGACAGGACATGTGGTCAGAGTATCCTTTTCTCTTTGGTATTTAAGTTTTTGTCAGAAGGAACACGCACCTTATTTTTTCTATGGTGTTTTAAAATCTTTCTGTAGTGCTATCATAATTGGAATGTTTTTTCATTTTCTTTTCTGGCTGGTTTTAGGTTTTATAAAGTTACTGATTTTTGCAAAGTAAACATGTAACCAGACACCTGAATGGTCAGTTTGTTACTTCTAATAATTGTTCAGTTGATTTTCCTCGTCTTTCATACAGAATCCAGCCCATCTGCAAAATGCAATGATCACACCTCCTGTCTCACAGGTTTGAACTCAGTGTGCTCCCCTGGTGAATCACCCTAAAGGGATCTTCAAGAGTATGGCACATGACATGGTGTCCCCATAGAGCTGTCCTGTTCCAGGCTTTAATGCAAAAGTTCCCAGCTTCTTACCACTAAGCACATTTTTTATCACAGTTTTATCATGTGGTGAAAGTAAATGTCTACTATTGAACTGATTTTAAAAATCAGAAACATGTTGAACTTTAGCAAACATTTCCTTGACCTCAAAGGAAATGATGGTACATCTTTCTCCCCTTTGACTAAGCAGAAGATATGCTGGCAGAGCCCCATTCATATCTCCTTCTGGTGGGCAAGCCATCTGCCATCTGCAGAGAATGTGGTTGACCAAGGGCTTGCAGCTACCCCCCACCCTGAGAAGGGCCCTCAGCAACCCCTCGGGGGCCCTTTCCCCCAGAGATCCCTGGAAGGCAGGGGCCCACAGTCTTGCTGGTCTGTAAGGGTGACAAGAAGCCCAACTTCTGCCCTCCTGATGGGGCTGGCAAGGTGGTATACATCACGCTCCAGAGCCCCAGCTGGACCTGAGGGACCCCTCTTGGCCTAGTTGCTCCCTGCCTGCACCCACCCTCTCAGCTTTCTCCTGGGACCTCCCCGCTGCAAGCACCTGCTAGGAATCCTTGCCTCAGGCTCTGTGTCCAGGGAACCCACCTTGGGCAGGCTTAGAGAAAGTTGTAGGAAGGGTAACTGATTTCTGCCGCCGCTGCTGCTGCTGCTGCTGCTAAGTCGCTTCAGTCGTGTCTGACTCTGTGCAATCCCATAGACGGCAGCCCACCAGGCTCCCCTGTCCCTGGGACTCTCCAGGCAAGAACACTGTGTTCCAACCAGATCCAAATTGCATTTTGAGGGGGAACCTTACTTGGTGGGATTTACTATCTTTAATGCATTCCTTGGTTGTATTTGCTAACATTTCACTTATGACATTTCCATCAATAATCATAAGGAGATCCATTTCTAATTTTCTTCTTGTGTCTTCTCAGGATCTTCTTTCACAGGTACTACATAAAAATACACGCGAAGTTTTCTTTTTTTAATTGACTTAGAACATTTTAAATGGCACTGAAATGGCCTGTTATTTGAATTTGAAAGTTTCACCAATTTCAAAGAATTTGTTTGGACCTGGGTGGGGAGGCATAGGCCTTTACTGACTGTCTCAGTTGCTCCTTGGTAGCCCATCTGGTTAGACGTTCTATTCCTTTGAGGTCAGAAATATTTTTTTCTAGATAAGAAAAAATAAAAATTCTCTGTGTATTTCTAGAGTAACACCCATTCTATTCACTCACATGGAGTTAAAATATTCTCTCAAAATTATTTTTCTTTCCTCAGCTCCTATGGTTAATGTCTCATCTCACGTATACTTTTCCTTTTTGTGCTTTCTTCTTTATCCTCCTGCTGTGAGAGTAGCTTTGGTGTGTGTGTGTGTGTGTTTAGTATGTGAAAATGCAAATAGTACAGAAAAGAACAAAGTAAAAACCACCCCAAATCTCATCCCTCTGAGATGATACTCTTAGTAATTTGGTGGGAATGTCCCTGGTAGTCCAGTAGTTAGGAATCTACCTTGCAATGCAAGGGATGCAGGTCCAATCCCTGGTCAGTGAGCTAAGCCCACACAGCAAAGCTCCCGAGCCCAGGAGTTCTAGAGCCCATGTGCCACAACTAGAGAAAGTCCAAGAACCGCAATGAACAGCCCAAGCACTGCAACAAAAACCCAGTGCAGCCAAAATAAAGTGAAATCGTCATGATGACTTGGTGATTTCTCTTCGTTATCCATCTAGGCTTCCATGCCTGCAGATAGGTGCAGTCAACACAAGCTGGAAGATACCGAAGCTATTTTCATCGTAGCCTCCATTTGTATGGAAAAGAGGAGTATTTTGTTTTGTTTATCTCTTTTTTTCTCACTCCCTTTCTCTCTCTCACACACACACACATACATAGATTTTCACTAAATTCCAAAGTTAGCGAGTTAGTCTCCAACATTGTTGTTTGGGGTTCTTAGTGTTTTTGTTTCTTCAAAGGTGGGGTTCCCTGACACTCGTTTTCCATGTTGTTTTCATTGATTTGGAGGGAGCAGGACATAGTGAAGAAAGCTGAGCGCCGAAGAATTGATGCTTTTGAACTGTGGTGTTGGAGAAGACTCTTGAGAGTCACTTGGACTGCAAGGAGATGCAACCAGTCCATTCTGAAGGAGATCAGCCCTGGGATTTCTTTGGAAGGAATGATGCTAAAGCTGAAACTCCAGTACTTGGCCACCTCATGTGAAGAGTTGACTCACTGGAGAAGACTCTGATGCTGGGAGGGATTGGGGGCAGGAGAAGAAGGGGACGACAGAGGATGCGATGGCTGGATGGCATCACTGACTCAATGGATGTGAGTCTGAGTGAAGTCCAGGAGCTGGTGATGGACAGGGAGGCCTGGCGTGCTGCGCTTCATGGGGTCGCAAAGAGTCGGACACGACTGAGTGACTGAACTGAACTGAACTGAAGGACACAGCTGCTGTTATTCTGACATCTTTACAGAAAAGACTCTTGCATCCATCCTCATGGCGACTATAACAAATTAGCACAAATTTAGTGTTGGAAAACAACACAGGCATGTTGATGTACTGTTCAGGGAGTTAAAACCAAGATGTGGGCAGGGCTGTGTTTCCTCCGGAGTCTCCAGGAGAACGACCTCCTTGTCTACCCAGCTTCTAGATGTGTGCATTCCTCAGCTCAGGGCTCTTCCATCCTTTCAGAGCCAGTCATGGGGGTTCAGTGTTTCTCCAACCATATCATCCTCACTCTGACCGCCACCACCCCCCCAACACACACACCTCCTTCTCTCGCTTATAAGGACCCTTGTGATGCCACTGCACCCTCTGGTTTATCCACATTATTAAACTCCCCACCATGTGATCAGCTGATCAGCAACCTTAATTCACCTGCAGTGCTCACCCCCTCGGGGAAGGCAATGGCACCCCACCCCAGTACTCTTGCCTGGAAAATCCAATGGACGGAGGAGCCTGGTGGGCTGCAGTCCATGGGGTCGCTAACAGTCAGACAGACTGAGCGACTTCACTTTCAATTTTCTCTTTCATGCATTGGAGAAGGAAATGACAACCCACTCCAGTATTCTTGCCTGGAGAATCCCAGGGATGGGGGAGCCTGGTGGGCTGCCGTCTATGGGGTCACACAGAGTTGGACACGACTGAAGTGACTTTACAGCAGCAGCAGCAGCTCACCCCCTTGCCATGTAACAATACTCCCAGAAATGGGCTTCCCCATGAAGGTGTCCTTCTCTTGGAGCCTTATTTGCTGACAAAAATTCCCAAACATTTTTCCCCAAATCTACTCGCTCGCATCCTGGAATTTACCCCTGTGCCCTGACATACACTGAGCTGCATTTGGCAGCCGGTGTGAGCAGGGGACTCATCAGAGACATGATAGGGGAGGGACATAGTCTAGAGGGAGTGACCTTCCCAGGTCTGAGATTTGCACAAAAGGGGAAGCCCCCCACATACACACAAACAGAAGGTTTGCTTGGGCCTCCCTCTCCTTGAACCGCCTCAACATCCATATTAGGTCACTATTTTCCTCACACCCACGGTGAAGGTACTGAGGTCCACAAAGGTTCAGGGTCATGGAGACGCTGCCAGGAATAGAGAGTCTGGGCTTGCAGCCCCCACATCCTGAGTTCCCCAGTGTGCTGGAAATACCCTGGGAACTTATCTCCGGAGAACGTGGCCGGAAACCGCTCCTCTTCCCTTATCAAGCCTCTCAGCCAGTCTCCAAATATGGCAGGGGGCAGGGATGCACTCACAGGTTCTGTTACAAAAGGAAGCGTCCTCTCAGATTGCCAGGTCTCTGTATATAGCACAGAGCAGGGGGTGAGGCCAGGGCGCCCCCCTTCCTCCACCAGCACACCATCCGACATCCAGTGCTGTGCTCAGGGCAGGTGGGGGTCGGGGCATCCAGCTTGCTCACCCATCCAGCAGGTAAGCACTGAGCTCCCGAGGTGGTTACCTGCTGATAACACAGTCCCGTCCGCTACAGAGGAAGACAGCCAGTGCCTTTCTGAGGTGGGGAAACAAGGGAGATGCACCCACCCAGGGGTCTGCCCTGCAGCCAGCCATGCCTCGAAAGTCACACCCCTAAGGATGGACCCCTCTCAGCTCTTCCCTTGGCCTCCTTGTCTGTTTCTGCCCATGGAGATGCCACCTTCCGCTTTTTTTAAAGCTACTCACTGTTTATAGCTTAAATGCCAGGCATCATGCTAAAAACATCAGTGATCCTATGGTTTCCTTTCATCTAAACAGTGAAGGTGGGATATTCTCACAAGGCAGAGCTGTAGGAAAGATACTCAAAGAAACTGAACCCTGAAGTCGTAGAAGTCTCCTCATCATTACGGAATAATGTTCACTCATTGGGAGGTGCTGCCCAAACGGAAGGTTCTTTACAGACACACGGTTAACAATCTCAGAAAAACTTAGAGATGATCACCTGGCAGAAACCTGTTTCCAGCTCATCTCTGAGAACCAAGGCTGACCCTGGAGGCACTGCCCCCTTATATGCCTGTGCCTGGGGCTCTACCATTTAGTGAGCTGCTTCCGCTGTCTCCCCAAAGAGTGAGGGGTCAGAGAAAGGGTCCATTCCACTCAGAGCCTGTGTCCCCACCTCTAGGTCATGCTCTGGACCTGGGGCTGGGTGGGCTCTTGCCTGGCCAGGACGTGCTTATAGACGAATAGCCCTGGGTGTGTGCATTCTGACCCTCAAAGGGTAACCACGGCTGTTTGCAGGGTGTTTATGGGCAGGGTCTGCACATGTGGGCATGAGGTAGGAGATAGATGGGCCTCTGGACTGGACAGCTGGTGTTTGTCAAACAGTGTGAGATTGCAGCTTTGTTCTCCCCCAGACACTCCAAGAACAAAACTAGAGGCAGAAGCTGAGCTCTACTGAAGTAAAGCAATAAGATGATCATTCCGGAGGCCAAGGAAACTTCCCTGACTGCACAGGCACAAAAAGACTCTTTGGGGATCAAAAAGGAGGGGGCACCACCCCACAATCAGTGATGTGAAGACTCCCATAGGCGTTTATGGTGGAATCCATCTTAGCAAAAAGATGCACACTGCTGTTGGGCTGGGTCCTAGAACAGGTCAGATGTGGGAAAAGAAACCAGATAACTGGTGAAAGGGAAACAAAGACTCAGAAGAACTGACCTGTATAAGTGATATAACCCCCTCTTCACGACCTCCCCGTCATTAGGGAGGACACACACCCTCTCTCTCACCAGGTGTATATTTCTGCCTTGATTCTGTCTTAAACAAGCTATTTCTCTGCATGCTTTCCCACATGTTAGGCTATACCTCTGATAATAAACTTTGAATTTGTTTCTACAGTGTTTGCCTCCTTGAGACAGTCTTGCCTTCAAACAGGAGAAAAAGCCAGGAAACTTTACATCTAGCATCTGGTCCCTGATGGGCTAGTGGCTAGGATTCCGAGTTTTCACTCAGGCTGCCCAGGCTCAATTTCTGGACAAGAAACTAAGATCTGCCTTCAGGACCACTCACTGCTGTCTCTCCTTGAGACCCAGCAGGCTGACTGTCACGCAGGTGCACGTGAGAGCCCAGGTGCGGGAAAGCTCTGGGTCCTAGAACAGGTCAGATGTGGGAAAAGAAACCAGATAACTGGTGAAAGGGAAACAAAGACTCAGAAGAACTGACCTGTATAAGTGATATAACCCCCTCTTCACGACCTCCCCGTCATTAGGGAGGACACACACCCTCTCTCTCACCAGGTGTATATTTCTGCCTTGATTCTGTCTTAAACAAACTGTTTCTCTGCATGCTTTCTCACATGTTAGGCTATACCTCTGATAATAAACTTTGAATTTGTTTCTACAGTGTTTGCCTCCTTGAGACAGTCTTGCCTTCAAACAGGAGAAAAAGCCAGGAAACTTTACATCTAGCATCTGGTCCCTGATGGGCTAGTGGCTAGGATTCCGAGTTTTCACTCAGGCTGCCCAGGCTCAATTTCTGGACAAGAAACTAAGATCTGCCTTCAGGACCACTCACTGCTGTCTCTCCTTGAGACCCAGCAGGCTGACTGTCACGCAGGTGCACGTGAGAGCCCAGGTGCGGGAAAGCCGGGGCTGAGAAGGGCAGGGAGGCCGTGGGCCAGGTCAAGTTCCACCCAGAAACGTGGAGGGAGGGGTCTAGCAGATCTATATTCAGTCCTGAGTTCCTAGAACATTAGGAAGGCAAACTTTTCAAGGTAGCAAGATAATCCATGTTTTAATCAACAGTTTGCTAGCTCGAGTTAAGAATTTTAAATATTTAAGCCTTCAGTAAATTGCCTGACCATCTCTGGGTCCAGCTGAGAACAAGGTGGCCGGGGTGTCAGGAGTGGGTAATGGGAGCTCAGAGGGGTGTTGGGGTTCAGAAGCCCCGGAGCACACCTGACAAGCTCACCCAGGCTGGTGGGCCGCCCCTGCTCCCCGGGAGTTCACCTCCCCAGCTCTGGAAACCACCTTGGCTTGTGACTCGGCGGTAACATAGTGGGTTTCAGAGACAGTGGGGTGTCAGGAGTGGGTAATGGGAGCTCAGAGGGGTGTTGGGGTTCAGAAGCCCCGGAGCACACCTGACAAGCTCACCCAGGCTGGTGGGCCGCCCCTGCTCCCCGGGAGTTCACCTCCCCAGCTCTGGAAACCACCTTGGCTTGTGACTCGGCGGTAACATAGTGGGTTTCAGAGACAGTTTTGCTCAGAAACATCACTGTGAGTGAGAAAGCCGGCATCTCCAGAGCTAAGGAGAGAATTACTCTGTGCAAACCAGCTGGAGCTGACGATCATGGTGCACAGGATCAAGATAGGTAGCTGGGACTGATGCATGAGGCCTGGAGGCTGCGATCTCAGGAGTGAGTGGCCAAGTCCATAGTAGCTGCAGACCTCTGCCTCCAACAGAACTTCCAGGATGACTCAGGGTTATCGACAGCGCCCCCGCACTCCCTCCATTGTTGGATGGCTCACCCTTGCTTTGTTGAAAGCAGGTCACTTGTGGACTTCCCCGGTGATACAGTGGGCAAGAATCCATCTAGCCATGCAGGGCATACGGATTCGACCCCTGGTCCGGGAAGACTCCGCATGCCACAGAGCAACTAAAGCCTGTGTGCCACAACTACTGAAGCGCTTGTGCCTAGAAACTGTGCTCTGCAACAAGGGAAGTCACTGCAATGAGGAACCTGCGCCCCGTGATGAAGGGCAGACCCCACTCGCCAAAGAGCCTTCAAGCAGCAAGGAGAGCCCAGTGCAACCAAAGCAAACCTAGCTCATAAGACTGACAGAGACAAACAGCATATGATATTGCTTGTAAGTAGCATTAAAAAAAAAAAAACAAACATACAAGTGGATTTATTTCCAAAGCTGAAAGAGATGCACAGACTCAGAAAACAAACTTTTGGTTACCAAAGGAAAAAGGAGGGTGGGGAGAGGAATAAGTTAGGAGTATGAGATTAACATATACACACCACTGTATATAAAATAGGTAACCAACAAGGACCTACTGTATAACACAGGGAACTATATATCTTGTAATAACTTATAAGGGAAGAGAATCTTAGAATATGTGTTTATTTATATTCATGTATAACCAAATCACCTTGCTGTATACCTGAATCTAACGTGATACTGTAAATCAACTATACTTCAAATAAAACACACACACACAGCTCAGTTCAGTCGCTCAGTCATGTCTGACTCTTTGCGACCCCATGAATCGCAGCACGCCAGGCCTCCCTGTTCATCACCATCTCTCGGAGTTCACTCAGACTCATGTCCATCCACTCAGACTCAGCCATCTCATCCTCGGTCGTCCCCTTCTCCTCCTGCCCCTAATCCCTCCCAGCATCAGAGTCTTTTCCAGTGAGTCAACTCTTCGCACACTTCATGGAAAATCTTCCCTGATGGTGGAACTCAGCCCGGTGTCTTCATGGAAACACCTTCCCTCCTGTGAACGTTTCTTGTGTGATTGACACATTTCCCCCAGATCCCTCTTAGTCCACTAATTCTGTAGCCAAGGCCATGACTCCTTGGTTGAACTAAAGTTACTAAATCAACAAGACAGAATCACATTGATTTCATAGCCTCATGCCTCACATTTTAGGAATGTTCCCAGTGGGAAGTGTGTCAGAGGCTCTCAAACCCTGGTGTGCTTGAGAGTGGCTAAAGTGGGTCCTTTAGAGGAGAAGCCTGGCCTCCACCTCAGTCTGCCTGTTCAGGCAGATGCCTGGCACCTGCCGGGCCAATCAGTACTGCAGGGGATTCTGACCGAAGCCACCTGGGGGCAACACAGGGAAATACGGGTGACAGCAACACCGGCAGAGCTTATAAGGTGTCCAGAGGGAGGGGGTGAAGGCACATTTGAAGTTTGTACTGGGTAACAAAGGATTATTTGGTTCTAAAGTAAGTGCTAAGATTAAAGATTTCAGAAGCATTTAAGTCTCATCACCTAAGTTCATAAAGATACTAAAAACCAACTTGAAACAACAAATCTATTAGACATTGGTGGACAGACCATGGTTCCAACAGCAAGGAGGGAATTCTGCAACAGTCTGGGTCAGCTTGGACGTTCATCCCTCCCGATCGAACATCTGGATAGAAACCCAGCCCCAGCCAACATTTTGACAGCAGCCTGGGGGCCCTGAGCAGATTCCTGACCACAGACACAGAGAGGAAAGCATCAATATATGTCACTGGGTTAAGTTTGTGGTCACTTGCTACCCAGTTGGGTTCAGTTCAGTCACCAAGTCACGTCCAACTCTTTGCGACCCCATGGACTGCAGCACGCCAGGCCTCCCTGTCCATCACCAACTCCTGGAGTTTACTCAAATTCATGTCCATTGAGTAGGTGATGCCATCCAACCATCTCATCCTCTGTCATCCCCTTCTCCTCCCACCTTCAACCTTTGCCAGCATCAGGGTCTTTTCAAATGAGTCATTTCTTCAAATCAGGTGGCTAAAGTATTGGAGTTTCAGCTTCAGCATCGGTCCTTCCAATGAATATTCAGGACTGATTTCCTTTAGGATGGAGTGGTTAGATCTCCTTGCAGTCCAAGGAACTCTCAAGAGTCTTCTCCAGCACCACAGTTCAGAAGTATCAATTCTTCGGCACTCAGCTTTCTTTATACTCCAACTCTCACATCCATAAATGACCACTGTGTCCTTCCAATGAATATTCAGGACTGATTTCCTTTAGGATGGAGTGGTTAGATCTCCTTGCAGTCCAAGGAACTCTCAAGAGTGTTCTCCAGCACCACAGTTCAGAAGTATCAATTCTTCGGCACTCAGCTTTCTTTATACTCCAACTCTCACATCCATAAATGACCACTGGAAAAACCATAGCTTTGACTAGACGGACATTTGATGGCAAAGTAATGTCTCTGCTTTTTAATATGCTCTGTAGGTTGGTCATAGCTTTTCTTCTAAGGAGCAAGTGTCTTTTAATTTCATGGTTGCAGTCACCATCTGCAGTGATTTTTGGAGCCCCCCGAAATAAAGTCAGCCACTGTTTCCACTGTTTCCCCATCTATTTGCCATGAAGTGATGGGACCGGATGCCATGTTCTTAGTTTTCTGAATGTTGAGCTTTAAGCCAACTTTTTCACTTTCCTCTTCACTTTCATCAAGAGGCTCTTTAGTTCTTCTTTGCTTTCTGCTGTAAGGGTGGTGTCATCTGCATATCTGAGGTTATTGATATTTCTCCCAGCAATCTTGATTCCAGCTTGTGCTTCATCCAGCCCAGTGTTTCTCATGATGTAATCTGCATATAAGTTAAATAAGCAGGGAGACAATATATAGCCTTGACATATTCCTTTCCTAATTTGGAACCAGTCTCTTGTTCCATGTCCAGTTCTAACTGTTGCTTCCTGACCTGCATACTGATTTCTCAAGAGACAGGTCAGGTGGTCTGGTATTCCTATCTCTTTCAGAATTTTCCACAGTTTATCATGATCCACACAGTCAAAGGTTTTGGCATAGTTAATAAAGCAGAAGTAGATATTTTTCTGGAACTCTCTTGCTTTTTTGATGATCCAACGGACATTGGCAATTTGATCTCTGGTTCCTCTGCCTTTTCTAAATCCAGCTTGATCATATGGAAGTTCATGGTTCACATACTGCTGAAGCCTGGCTTGGAGAATTTTGAGCATTACTTTACTAGC
>SJYX01002270.1:488776-563894 GCA_006410675.1 Oreotragus oreotragus
ACAAACAGAGATCATTCTGTTGTTTTTGAGATTGCATCCAAGTACTTCATTTCAGACTCTTTTGTTTACTATGATGGCTACTTCATTTCTTCTAAGGAATTCTTGCCCACAGTAGTAGATATAATGATCATTTGAGTTAAATTCATTCATTCCAGTCCATTTCCTAAATTGTCTGATTCCTAAAATGTTTATTCTTGCCATCTCCTATTTGACCACTCCCAATTTTCCTTGATTCATGGATCTGACATTCCAGGTTCCTATGCAATATTGCTCTTTATAGCATCAGACTTTACTTCCATCACCAGTCACATGCACATCTGCGTGTTGTTTTTGCTTTGGCTCCATCTGTTCATTTTTTCTGGAGTTATTTCTCCACTGATCTCCAGTAGCACATTGGACACCTACCAACCTGGGGAGTTCATCTTTCAGTGTCATTTTTTTTGCCCTTTTATACTGTTCATGGGGTTCTCAAGGAAAGTATACTGAAGTGGTTTTCCATTCCCTTCTCCAGTGGACCATGTTTTGTCAGAACTCTCCACCATGACCCGTCCATCTTCTTTACATTAAAGAAGTTACCAGCCACTGGAAAGGAAGAGGACCCTTTTCACAATCATCACCTAATTCTGCACTGAAGCCATCATTTGGCCACTCCTCATTTCATGTAATGAATGCGTTCAGGGTAGCTGACCTCACAGATTTGTTCCTTCAGGACAAATTTTCCTGCATTTCAATGTCAATATGCAGGGAAAAGTTTTCATGGGGAAAAAACATCAGTCCCTTAAACTCTAGTCCTATAGGACAGTGCCTTCCTGGTCTTTCGTAGCAATTTTGAGAGGTCTATGGCCTGGTCTATGGCCTTGGCATAAGAACCTAGTTCCCATGCACTTAGTCTCCTGTCTGTAAAGAAGGCAGTGCTGTGGTACCCCAACGTTGCCAGGTTCAGGGGCCCATTCCCATCCCCTAGGGGACCCCATCCACTGCTCAACCACGTGCCTTGCAGCATGCCTACCTGGCTGGACACTGGGCTCCCTCACTTGTGCATCGCCTCTCACAGCCCTGGATGCCCGGTGAGGCCAAGTCAGGTTAAGGAGCCTTCTTGAGGGGGCTGGGGCTCAGCCCCATATCAGAAAGACAGACCTGAACACTCTGGTCTCTGCTTGGTTGTGTCTATTTATCTCCATGGCAACGTTGGGGTACCACAGCACTGCCTTCTTTACAGACAGAAGACCAAGTGCATGGGAACTAGGTTCTTATGCCAAGGCCATAGACCAGGTGGACTTTGAACTCCAGGTCCTCATACAACCCCTGGGGACCACAACTCCTGAAGCAAGAGGCCTAGCACCAGGAGCAGACAGGGCTGGACAAGCTGAAGTGGTCACCACGCTGGTGGTGACAGCTTGGCCGATATCTCAGCCACCACTGCCTTCAGACATTCAGTAAGCTTTTCCACGGTGAGAAGGTCCAGAGCAAGCATGGAGGACTGTGGGAACTCCTTCCTCCGTGTATCCAGCATCGTGCTGGCCACTAGGAGGACACTAGTGACCTCAAGCATCTCCAGGGAGGGACCTTGGGAAATTACTAACTACCTGCTCCCAGGGAGAAGCCCCTCCACGTAGCAGTTGCGTCTCTCCTTGGTGTGAGTACCTCCATTGCAGGCAGTTTCCATCTGCCCAGCGATGTTGCCAAGCATGCAACAGGGAAGAGATGGGATCAGCAGCTCCCCTCAGCCAGGTGTCAAGCACACATGCAGGAAGTCCTAAAACAATCAGGACGTCAGAAACATTCACTAGTTAATGTAATTTAACTCTGCTTATAGTTTATTTTTGAGACCAGCTGTGTCTCTGTGGCTCTCTGTTTTACAGTCGTCTGTCACAGGCTAAGGGAGCCCAGACTCAGCTCCCAGGGATGGAGACACAGATGCCCGAAGTCTGGTCGGATCTGTTTTCATGCCAAGTCATGGCAGGGAGCCACGCCGGAGGGTGGAACGGTTCATCTTAAAACACGGGCACTGGGGACAGCGGGTGATCACTTAGCTGAACCTGCCCAGCAGACTGGAGTGGAAGCGATGTGGCCACATCAGCCTAGCGGGGACCCAGGTTTTCCTCTGCTGGTCCAGGGACAGGAGATTGTCTTGTTGCTTATTCTGTTAGTCACAGGCCAGGAAGCGGAGGTAGCCTTGCTCTTCTCGGCACCCATGACCCCCTGCCCTCAGCTTGTCTGCCGGGCCGGCTCGACTTCCTGTGGAGGATCTCCTGCCTGGACCGCTGCCAACCAGTAAGAGGGGCAGAGGTGATGCGGGAGGAGGTGACAAGGGTGCAGGAGATAAATCAGGAACATGAGAGTTCCGTGGCCCAGGGGCCTGGACACATTTTGAGATGTGGCCTGTGTCTGCACTGCCCTCACCAAAGGGTGCATTCGCTCTGTCCAGCTGTCCTCTCATCAGACAGCACCAAGTAGAAATCGTCAGGGAATTCCTTGGCCATCCAGTGGTTAGGACTCAGCGCTTTTACTGCCGGGTTCACTCCATGGTTGGGAAACCAGGATCCCGCAAACTGCACGTACAGCCCAAAATTAAATAAATAAATAAATAGAATCCATTCTCAGGGAAGGTAGGGGAGGGGAAATGGAACAAGGTGGTCAAAAGGCAAAATCTTCCTTTATATGAAAAATAAGTCCTAGAGATGTCAATGCAACAGGATGATTGTATTTCACACCTCTGTGTGGTACACAGGAAGCTTGTTGAGTCAATCCTATGAGTTATCACAGGAGAACTTTTTCCTTCTTTTTATTGCATCTGTAAGACAGTGGATGCTAGCTGGACNACAAGGGTGCAGGAGATAAATCAGGAACATGAGAGTTCCGTGGCCCAGGGGCCTGGACACATTTTGAGAAGATGTGGCCTGTGTCTGCACTGCCCTCACCAAAGGGTGCATTCGCTCTGTTCAGCTGTCCTCTCATCAGACATGGCACCAAGTAGAAATCGTCAGGGAATTCCTTGGCCATCCAGTGGTTAGGACTCAGCACTTTTACTGCCGGGTTCACTCCATGGTTGGGAAACCAGGATCCCGCAAACCTCACGTACAGCCCAAAATTAAATAAATAAATAGAATCCATTCTCAGGGAAGGGAGGGGAGGGGAAATGGAACAAGGTGGTCAAAAGGCAAAATCTTCCTTTATATGATAAATAAGTCCTAGAGATGTCAGTGCAACAGGATGATTGTATTTCACACCTCTGTGTGGTACACAGGAAGCTTGTTGAGTCAATATTATGAGTTATCACAGGAGAACTTTTTCCTTCTTTTTATTGCATCTGTAAGACAGTGGATGCTAGCTGGACTTCCTGTGGTCATCGTTTCACAATATATATAAATCAAACCATCACGCCATACATGTTAAACTTGCACAGGGATGCGTGTCAATTATTTCTCAATAAAGCTGGAGGTGGGGGGCAGGACTCTGCTTTCAGAAGGATGACTAGACTAGGAAGCAGAAATTCGTATTATACGAAGCTGGTGGCAATTGTAAGACTCTGGGGGGTGCTGGCTTCTACTTGGCCTGTGTCCACTGACACACATTTCCAGTGTTAGTCAGACCTATCTCCACGATGCCCTGAGAGTCAGGCTGGCAAGGTGGGGACGGTCCCTAAACTCAGTTGTGTTAAGACTTCCCAGTTATTTTCGGCCTTACCACCGTCCACATCTGAGTCACCTGCTTCTGACCTGGAGCACGTTTACTGAATCTCCCAGGGCTTCAGTTTTGGCACTTGACGTAGTGATAGCTCATTACTTGGGAAAGCTCTGGTGGGTTCCATCTGGTCCCATAATCCCCACCCCAGCTGGTGGACTCAGCCTTGCTGGCATGAGTAGCAGGGTGACCCCAGAGGTCCGGGCTCCTGCGCCAGAGGAAGGAATGGTCAGGCCTCAGAGAGAAGGACTGCAGGTGAGCAGTGTGGAGACAGCCAGTCATCCTGGGCATCAGGACTGGGGCCTGTCATGAGGAGTTAGGGTGCCGAGTTTGCAGGAAGGGAGGATTCTGAGTCCCTGGGAGAGACGAAGCCCCCCACTCACAATCCCTATCCTGATATTCCTGGACCAGAGCATGGGGGCCCAGCCCTGAAGCTGTTCACTGGGGCTCCTAAAATCCATGCTCACAAACCCACAACCACATCCACCTTATCGATACTTTGTAGCTTCTGGACTGGGAATTTCTTTTCCAGGTCTAAAGCAAGGTACATGGGGGACTTTGGAGAGCACTTCCATTTCTGGGCCTTCATTCAGGGCCTTGTGAAAAAATTGGGTCAAAAGTGAATGAAGGGACTTCCCTGGTGGTCCATTGGCTAAGACCCTGGGCTCCCAATGTAGGCGTCCTGGGTTTGATCTCTGGTCAGGGAACTGCATCCCACATGCCACAACTAAAAATATCTTGCATGCCACAACTAAGACCCAGCACAGCCAAAATAAATAAATATAAAAAGTGAATGAAAAGAGGCCTTGACAAATGATCTTCAATATTTCATGCTGTGCCAGGCGGCCTGGCGCAGCCCAGCTTCTAACCCCCTTCACCACCGTGGGGCATACTCAGGTCTGTGGGAGGGGAGCTTTGGAAAAATCAGACCAGGCCCACTTCGACATGGGTCTTGGACACTAGAGAATGTGCGGTAGAATCAAGCTTTTCTTCTGAATGCTCTCAGTGGTGGTTTTCAGACCACCGCCTTTCCAAGCCCGTGGCCCTCAGATCTGGGCATGAGGAACACAGTGTCTACTTTGAGAAATCCTGGAGGCACCAGCCATGCCAGGGTCACAGGCCGGGGAGTAAGCCTGAGGCTGTGCTATCTTCTAATTAGAAAATAAGGCAAAACTTAAGTGTTACGAAGTATTCTCATGTGGGTGGACAGTAGTACCTAGTTGTAATTTATAAACATACATAAACTGGGGGTGATATGAAAAATTGTTAAAAAGAGGAGCTTACTCACAAACCCTCTAAGGCCCACTCGGACACGTGTCCACCAAGGAAAGGGCCCCCACCCATCACATCCAGGCTCGCTCCAGCTAGAGGGAACTTGAGGTCACTTGCTCTGACCCTTCATCTTCCAAATGAGAGGATCAGATCCAGAAAGATTAAGTGGCCAAGGAGAAACATCTGGCTTGCTGTAGAAACCAAACTAAATCTAAGACACTTGTATGTGTATGCGTGTCTCAGTGGATACACATGCGTGTGTCTCTGTCTGTGTCTGAATCTGTGTGTTTGTCTGCATGTGTGCGTATGTCTGTGTGTAGAACAAAACCAGTGTTCTGCGTTAAGAACATGGAACCATTATTGAAAGAAATAAACAAAATATTGTCTCTATCCAACAAAAAGAGTCTGGTTAAGTAACCACATGATGACCTGCTGTGTGTAAATCATGTTCACAAAGAGTTTATGCTCAGAGACAGAAATGTCCATCTTTTAACATTCAAGGTTTAAAAGTCTCACTGATGGAACACAATTGTGTCTGAAACTGCAGAATTCCTGCTCTGCCCATAGGGAGCCTCTCTGGGTACTGGCACTTGGGTGACATTTTTGTCTTAAATATTTCTCTGTCTTCCAATTTTCTATAAGAAGTATTATACAGGACATTTTTAAAACTGAAAAGAAAGTAGGAATTTGTAACTGGAGGTTTGCATGGGAGCTTCCTGACCCGGAGCTCTTTCGGGTGACACTGCCCATGTCCCAGCTTCTGGTCAGCTCAGCGGGTGCTCCCGGCTGCCCCGAGGCCAAGGCAGGGCTGCCCGCCTAACCTGGCCTCTTCCTTGTAAAGTCCGATGTTCTGGTTCTTCATCGAGCTTGGGTCTGGAGTCCAAGGGTGGCTCCGAGGTTGAAAGTACCATTTCCCCTGCCTTCCACCTCCACCCTCTCCCTGCGCCACCTCTGCGACCGCACATGGCATCACTGTAGGGCTTCAAGCTTGTGAGCAAACTGGCTACCCAAGACAGCTGACCTTGAACTCTTCTTTATTTCCCTACAGTCTATGATGATGTGAAAGTTGGACCATAAAGAAGCCAGAGAGCTGAAGAATTGATGCTTTTGAACTGTGGTCCTGCAGAAGACTCTTGAGAGTCCCTTGGACTGCAAGGAGAACCAACCAATCCATCCTAAAGGAAATCAACCCTGCATATTCATTGGAAGGACTGATGCTGAAGCTGAAACTCCAATACTTTGGCCACCTGATGCAAAGAACTGGCTCCTTGGAAAAGACCCTGATGCTAGGAAAGATTGAAGGCGGGAGGAGAGAGGATAACAGAGGATGAGACGGTTGGATGACATCACAGACTTAATGAACATGAGTTTGAGCAAGCTATGGAAGAGAGTGAAGGACAAGGAAGCCTGGTGTGCTGCAATCCATGAGGTAGCAAAGAGCTGGACATTACTGAGAGACTGAACATCAAAAGCCTGGAGAAGCCACACACCCATGGCTCTGCTGTGACTCCCCTGGGCTTGGGACACACAGCCCACCAGGAAGGGAGCAGTCCCCACTCCTGGCCCCAGGCCTGCAGGGGAAACTGGGTTTTCCCCTTATAGAACAGTTAGAAAGTGGCTAGGGCAGATGCCGGCCACCTGCTGTCTCAAAACTGCATCCTTTTCTGAGGCCATTGGATGCGGGAAGTGGAGTTTTGTGAGCTAAACCACTGTCTTCTCTGCTCTTCCGTTCACAATGTGGAGGAACTTCCTCAGCGGGGACCCAGCTCTGTCCTTTGTCAGTCACCACCGTCTGTTCCACCAGGGCTCGGCTGGTCGAGGGAGGGTGAGATGAACCGCTTTCCTGCTATATCAGCAGGGCTAACCAGAGCTCTAAGACCCTGCGATAATAAACACCCTCACACTGCTGTTGGGGGAGCAGAAAAGGAGTTAATTTAAGTGCCAAGGAAGTTATTTGAAACAGCTTGACCCAGGCTGCTTTGAGAAAACCTGTCCACTGTGTTCGCCGCCCATCCCGGGCATCAGCACACAGCTGGACACCTCTGGACACAGAGCTTCTTATTGGTCCTCCTTTCATGTCCAGAAACTCAGACGTGTTTGCACAGGGCTGATCAGGTGAATGGGCTCCAGTGGGGTTCCAAGTAGAGCAGAGATAGACATGCAGAGTGTCACTACAGGCAGTGTGAGCAGTGCCTGGCATGCTCGGCAGCAGGGACTGCAACCTCCTCTGTGAGTGGAGCCCCCAGGTGCTGCTTGTTTCCAGGGCTTGAGGGCAGGGCTGGGTGTAAAAGCTGAGCTGGAGCATCCTGGGTCCCGGGGTGCAGGCAGAGGAGGGTGTGCATTTGCACAGAAGGGTGGGGCCCCAGGGGAGGAAAGGGAGGCAGGGTCTGGGGAAACTGGGAGATGGCACCTGCCAGGAAGGGTTGGAGGCCCACCTAGAAGGTGGTTTCTCCACTGCACGTCTGCGGTGGGCAGGGCTGACCTGGGATGGTCAAGGCAAGATTCAGACCTGGAGCGTCAGCATTACCCAGGCACCTGTTAGTAATGCTGATTCTTCACACCCCACATCTTGTGTTATTTTCATGGGGCACCTGTATCTCAGCGCACAAACAGAGGGACCTAAAATAACAGAAATTCTGTCACAGGTCCTCAGGCTGAAAGTCTTGAGTCAAGGAGTTCACAGGACTGTCCCCCCTGAAGGCTTCCAAGGAAGGATCCTTGCTTACCTCCCCCAACTTCTCACAGCCTTGCATGTCCCCTGGCTTCTCTGTGGTCACTCGCTGGATTCTTCCTGTTCCTCTGTCCACTTCTTATAAGGAGACCAGTCAGCTGGCCATGTCACCCCTTTCTCTGTGGTCACTCACTGGTGTCTCCCCACTCCTCTGTCCTCTTCTTGCAAGGAGACCAGTCATCCTGGATGATGGTTCACCCTAATAATCTCATCTTACCCTGATCACATCTGTAATTCATTCACAGGCTCTACGGGTTTGACCCAGAAGAGACACAGCCATCTTCGGGGGAGGCACAACCATCGGCAGGAGCGCAGCGGGCCTCAGCAAGCCCTCCCATTTGAGATGTGCTAGCCTGGACAAGCGGAAGCTGTCCCTGTACCTCCCTAGTCATGCCCCGAGCCCCAGGCTGCAGAACATGTCTGCTATTTGAACCTACAAGGTCAACCAGAGTCAGACTTGGGACCAGCAAGGGTCAGGCTCAGGGACCTGCTGAGTTTATCAGTAATAGGACTCACAACCTTCTCTCCACAACTCCAGATCACAGAGAGCCTCTGACTCCTCTACCTGTGTGGCCAGGACCCCACACAGCCCACATGAGACAAAGACCCGGATGCACAAATTACAACTAGATACTGCTGTCCATCCACACATGAAAACTTCATGTAGTTTAGTTTTTGTCTTATTTTATAGCTAGGAAAAAGAAGAGCCAGCTTCTTGCTCTCCAGAGTGTGACCCCAGCACGACTGGCACCTCCTGGACTTCCCAAAGCAGAGGCATGCATTCCTGGAGTCCAGAGCTGGCAGCCACAAGCTCAGGAAATGTGGCAGCTTGAACATCACAACTGAGAGTATCGAGAAGAAAGCACAATTCTACCACATGTTCTCGAATGTCCAAGATACTCAAGTGTTTCAGGTGAGGCTGAAATTGATGTCTGGACAGGAGGGCTTCATAAAGTCGGAGTGACCAGGAAGTCCTGACCTAAAAGTGATGGAGACGAGTGTCCTCCGGGCCAGGAACAGACCCTGGGTCCTTGTTCCAACAACTCCAGCTCTCCAGAGCTAATGTCTGCATCCCCTGGGCTTCCCTTCTCCTGGAAGAGTCAGGAGCTGACATTCCTGGGGGCTGCCCAAGCCAGTGGGAAGGGAGAGTCAGAGTCACCCAACCTTGTCAGAGCCACCCAACCTTGTCAGAGTCACCCAACCTTGCCACGTGGTGGCATGGTGGCCCAGCAGGACCAAGAACCCAGCAGAGCGCTGCTCCCTAAAGCACTTGGTCCAGCTTCCTCATCCCCCATTCAGCCCCTCACTCCCCGAGTTTGTCTCCCAAACTTATCTCAAGGGCAGCATATGGGGTTCTAACCTGAGGCACAGGTCCACTGTGATGTAGCCCACCCTGGACCTATGGATGGAGGTGGACGTAGAGGTCATATCCAGCCGGTCTCTAGAGGACGAATCTCTGGCTCACAAACAGGGCTGAGATGAATGTGATCATCACCCTAAGAGAAAAGAAGCAGGAAAGCAAACCTGCCCAAATGTTCACGAGGCTTGTAAAGCGTAAAGCTCCTTCTGCTTGCCCGGGGATTTGGGCTTCCTGTGAAACCACAGAACAGCTAGGAGCCCAGGGAGGTCTTCAAGTGGCCCCGAGCTCCAGGCTTCCCTGGTCACAGGCTAGGGAAAGCGTAGACCTGCTTGAGCTTTCTGAACAGGATGCAGAGATGTCTGAGAGGCCAAGAGACATAAATCCTAACAGATTTCCTTTCACTCCACTTCCCTGGTGAGGATCCAAATGCCACAGCATAAATCACACCCACGTGTGCCGCTAAGGACAACTCAGCCTAAAACAACCCTGTTCCAGCTTTTTCAGCATTATTTGGCAAGCCTTGGTCCCAGGCTATATATTTTTTACAAGTTTGCAGATTTTTTTCATTTATTAAACAGGACAGTCTCAGTGTTTCGTCAAATAAGTCTGGATCCAGCTGCATACTCAGCCCTGATCAAACATGTTAAAGGCACCAACAACTCTAATTAATAAAACTGCTTTCGTTTAAAGTAGTGGGCTTCCCTGGTGGCTCAGTGGTTAAGAGTCTGCCTGCAGTGTAGGACACCTGGGTTGGATCCCTGGGTCTGGAAGATCCCCTGGAGGAGGGCATGGCAACCCACTCCAGTATTCTTGCCTAGAGAATCCCATGGCCGGAGGAGCCTGGTGGGCTGCAGTCCGTCGCGTCGCCCAGAGTCAGACACAACTGAAGCAAGTAAGCAGCAGCAGCAATGGCCGTGTTTTCAAAGTCAGCGAACCGCTCAACCTTTTTTTTTTTTTTTAAGTAACATTTATGAATATCCTACAGGTCCAGGATGCTGGTTTGGGGAACCCTGGGCTTTACACGTCACGCCTCGCGTACCCTGCGTGACCTGTAAAGGGCTCAGGGTGGGTGATTGGAGCCGTCTGCAAGGTCTGACCCCCGAGTCTTAATCCAGACACCTGGCATCCTGAGACACGTGGAGAAGCCGGCATCCGCAGTCATGTCTGTGCTACTGAGCCGGGCGGGGATGGGAGGGACATCTCCCTCTATTAGGCGTTCTGAAGGTGCCCCGGAGGAGTCCAATGTTCTATCTTTCCACGACCTGGTGCTTATTTCTGCTGTCACCAAAAGGCCCAGCCACACCAGCCCTGCTTCTGCATGCTCGTGCAGCGGCCATTGCAGTGTTGGTCAGGCTGGGTGGGCATGGAGGAGGTCAGACTGACCTTAAACCTCAAGAACCTTCTGATCATCCGAGCACAAGCTGGAAACATGCCGACGGTCGGTCAGGCCTTCTGAGAATGCCAAAGAACTTCTCGTGACCTGCTGCCCCTGTGAGCCAGCAGCAGGAACTGTCAGCCCTGTCCTCCCTTTATCTGGTAAGTCCCTCTTCTTGTCATTGTACTATCATCACAAATTGTTTGCTTTCTGGTTGTGCGGATCATGCAGTCTTCAATTTCCTGGTTCTTATCTTTCTCCCCACACCCAAGAGAAACAAGTCCGCGCCTCCAGCCAGCCTCCGTAGGGGTTTACTCTGCTGGGAAAGTGGGTCCCAAGGAACACGCACTGAGCTCGTGGATGATGTGTGTTCTGTACCTGGGACATGCGGCTGAGATGTTTTTCATCCCTGTGGTCCTCAGGGACTAAGGCTCCACTCACTTCCCAGGGGTGGGAAGGAGCCTGGGGTCTTTGGGGCAGCTCTCCCAGCAAGGTCAGACCTAGAGCTGGGGCCCCAGGCCAGAGTTCCTGCCCCATTTGCACCTTGCCTAGGGGACAGGGGCTTCCTGGTGGCTCAGAGGGTAAAGCCTCTGCCTGCAATGGGGGTGACCCAGGTTCCATCCCTGGGTCAGGAAGATCCCCTGGAGAAGGAAATGGCAATCCCCTCCAGTATTCTTGCCAGGAGAATCCCATGGATGGAGGAGCCTGGTGGGCTTCAGTCCATGGGGTAGCAAAGAGTCGGACACGACTGAGCGACTTCACTTTCACTTTTCTCTTTCATGCATTGGAGAAGGAAATGGCAGCCCACTCTAGTGCTCTTGCCTGGAGAATCCCAGGGATGGGGGAGCCTGGTGGGCTGCCGTCTATGGGGTCTCACAGAGTCGGACACAACTGAAGTGACTTAGCAGCAGCACACATACACACGCTAATTGTGAGCAAAAACTCCAATTTTCAAGAGAATCAGGACCAAAAAAAAAAAAAATGCTTCTTTCAATGCATGTGTGAGCTGCAGCTCTGAGGCCTCAGGAAGCAGTAACTGTGCTCTACATCCAGACCCCTACGGACCCCATCCACAGGAGGAGACTGGGGGAGGGGGAAAAGTGAGCAAGTGAAGTCAAAGTGTTAGTCACTCAGTCATGTCTGATTCTTTACAACCCCATGGACTGTAGCTGGCCAGGCTCCTCTGTCCATGGGATGAATACTGGAGAGGGCAGCCCTTCCTTTCTCCAGAGGATCTTCCCACCTCAGGGATCAAACCTGGGTCTCCTGCACTGCAGGTGGACTCTTTCCCATCTGAGCCACGAGGGTGGCCTGGGGTTGGGAGTAAAGCTGGGATGGTGACTCCAAGCAGGTGGGTGAAGCCACTCCTGGTCCTCTGCAAGGAGACTCAGATCCAGCTGGCTGGCCTCGTGGAGCAGAGCCAAGTGGGCCCTCACGTACAAAGACCAACTCTGTGTTGCCCTGAGCCCAGCTTCGGGAACACTTGTCAACCAAATGAAGGATGGCAGGACGCTACCTTCCAGGCACCAAGGCAGGACAGAAGGAAAGACATTTCATTTGTCCTGAAACCTGGGCCCTAACAAGATAAGTCAGAGGCTGGACTCCTCCACAGGCTGCCTTCTCCGCTCACTCTTGTCCATCTGGGACAAGCCCAGATGGCGCTGAGGTGTGTTACCTGTGGGCTACCTGTGCAGTCACTGGCCGGGTTCAGAAGGGCCTGCGCTTGCCTTACTGACCTGCTGTCACTGTTTCAAATTTCTATGATTTGTGAACAAGAACCTTGGGGAGTCTGAGCTAGTTTTGGACATGGGGCCGCATTGCTCTTCAGTTGTCACCTGTGAAGTGGGGTGATGACCTCAGCTGTCCCACAGGTTGTTGTGATAACTAAATGAGGGGGATGGGGGTCAATTTCTTCGCAGCATCTGGTGTATAGTGAAAGGTGTTGGCTTTCAAGAGCCTCTTTTCCTCTTTCTCTGTTTTTTTTCTTTTCTGGTTTTCATATCAAAGATCAGGAGCTTCCCAGAGAGGTGTATAGTTCTTCACTCTAAAGGTTTCCTTTTGGAGGGCTGGGGACCAAGAACGTGAAACCATCCACCCCTGTAGGGCCTGGGCTTGTATCCACATCCTGGCAACCAAGACCAGCAGAAGTAAGCCCCCTCCCTGTGGGCCCCGAGACTGGTGGGGCTCCAGGTCATGCAGCCCTTCTCTCAGCACACAAGTACTAATGCCAAGGGACCCGGCCACGCTCAGGTTTCCAATGGGATTTTCCCAACAATTCCTGGAACTGAGAAGTCAGTGGGGAAGGTCATGGGTAGAGTAAGGTCACTGGCCTGGCTCCAGAAACGTGGCCACAGATAAGTCCCCTGGGTAGGAGCTCCCCAAGCCACAACGCCCACACAACCCTCCCTCAGGACTTCCGCTCGGAGCTGCAGAGTTTAGAGAAGCAGGGAGGTGACAGCCTGGACAACGGAGGGTGGGTCTACTCCACCCCTAGAAGCTGCTGCCTTTGCCTTGGAGATAAGGCTTCTGAGGACACCGCGTGAGGCCTCCAGACACTTTCAATGACAGGAGAGCATCGCCCTGTGGGAACCAGGATGCGTGCCATCTGCAGCTTCTGGTTCTCGATCTTAATCATCTTTGCAGATGGAAAAGGGTGCAGACCCTTAGAAAAGGGTCTGATTTCAGCTAAGGTTTTTGTTTTTTTTTTAAATGTCTGTTAATCCATCAATCAGTTTCCTCCAACTGCAGACTAAGATGGGCCAGGATTTAAGGAATATTCAGTTCAGTTCAGTTCAGTTCAGTTCAGTCGTTCAGTCATGTCCGACTCTTTGCGACCCCATGAATCACAGCACGCCAGGCCTCCTTGTCCATCACCATCTCCCGGAGTTCACTCAGACTCACTTTCATCGAGTCCGTGATGCCATCCAGCCATCTCACCCTCTGTCGTCCCCTTCTCCTCCTGCCCCCAATCCCTCCCAGCATCAGAGTCTTTTCCAGTGAGTCAACTCTTCGCATGAGGTGGCCAAAGTGCTGGAGTTTTAGCTTTAGCATCATTCCTTCCAAAGAAATCCCAGGGCTGATCTCCTTTAGAATGGACTGGTTGGATCTCCTTGCAGTTCAAAGGACCCTCAAGAGTCTTCTCCAACACCACAGTTCAAAAGCATCAATTCTTTGGTGCTCAGCCTTCTTCATAGTCCAACACTCACATCCATACATGACCACTGGAAAAACCATAGCCTTGACTAGACGGAGCTTAGTCAGCAAAGTAATGTCTCTGCTTTTGAATATGCTATCTAGGTTGGTCATAACTTTTCTTCCAAGGAGTAAGCGTCTTTTAATTTCATGGCTGCAGTCACCATCTGCAGTGATTTTGGAGCCCAAAAAAATAAAGTCTGACACTGTTTCCACTGTTTCCCCATCTATTTCCCATGAAGTGATGGGACCAGATACCATAATCTTCGTTTTCTGAATGTTGAGCTTTAAGCCAACTTTTTTGCTTTCCTCTTTCACTTTCATCAAAGAATATTAGAATCAGTTTATGTTTATTTTATCATATTTGTCTGATGCAGGTGCCATCAACAGTGAAGATTCACTCTGAATGCCAATGAGTGTGGCTGTGAAGTTCTCAGCACCCTCACTGGGAGGTATGACACTGGGGCAGGCTATGGGGGTGGCTGCAGGCGCCACGGTCCTGCTCTTCTGGCGTCCTTCATGAGACGGACCCTGCGAGGAGCTGACCTCTCTGGGTGAGGGTCTCTTCTCTGTAAAAGCCTGAGCCCTGAACCAAGCCTGTCAAGGTTCCTCCAGCTGCACAAATACAGGGTTCTAAGATCTTGAGGACACAGCTAGACCACTCTCTCCACACCCATCTCCATGCCCATCCACACAGAATATACTAACAACAAACAATCTGATGAAATCAAGAAAACAACTCAGTTGACAACAGCATCAAAGAGAATAAAATATTTAGAAATACACTCACCCAAGGAGATGAAAGACATGTACACTGAAAACTACAAAACTTTGCTGAAAGAAATGAAAGAAGATACAAATAAATAGACAGATGTCCTGTGCTCCTGGATGGGAAGACAACATTTTTAAGATGTTCATACTATCCAGAAAGATCTACAGATGCAACACAATCCCTGTCAAAATCCTAATGGCATGTTCTTCAGAAATAGAAAATTTTATTCTAAATTTTATATGGCATGAGGGACACTGAATAGCCAAGACAATCTTGAAAAAAGTGGGAAGTGTCACATTTTCTGATTTCAAAACTTGTAACAAATCTATAGGAATCAAAACAGTGTGATAATGGCAATAAATAGACTGGAGAGCCTAGAAGTGAACCCACACACATAAGAACACAGGACTTTCAGCAAAGGTCCCAAAACCATTCAATGGGAAAAGGAGAGTCTTTTCAACAAATTGTTAGGAAAACTGAATATCCACATACATAAGAATGATTGCCTTGCCCTACATATACAATTATTTCAAAATGTATTGAATACCTAAAACTATGAAATTCTCTTAGAATAAAACATGCAGGAAAAGCTTCATGACATGATATTTGGTCGTGATTTCTTAGATGTGACACCCAAAGCACAGGCAACAAAATAAAAGTGAATAAACTGGATGATACCAAAATGAAAACCTGCAATCGATCAGAGCACACAGCTGACAGTGAGATGACAATCTGCGGAAAGGGAGGAAATAACTGCAAACAGTATATCTGATAAGGGGTTAATATCCAAAGTGTATGAAGAACCTCTACAAGTCAACAACAGAAAAACCCAATTAAAAATTGGGCCAAGGACTTGAATAGACGTCTCTCCAAAGAAGACATACACCTGACCAATGAGCATATAGAAAGATGCTCAACATTGCAAGTCATTGGGGAAAGGCGAATCAAAACCTCACATCCACGAGTACGGCTACTATTCCAGCAAAAAAAGAAAGGAAAAAGACCACAACAAGTCCTGGAGAAGATGTGGAAAAATGGAAACTTGCAGATTATGGGAGGAATGTAAGCGGTGCAGCCATCATACAAAACCGTGTAACAGTTCCTCAAAACGTAACTCTTTCCTCATAGCTCAGTTCGTGAAGAATCTGCCTGCAATGCGGGAGACCTGGGTTCAACCCCTGGGTTGGGAAGATCCCCTGGACAAGGAAAAGGCTACCCACTCTAGTACTCTGGCCTAGAGAATTCCATGGACTGTACAGCCCATGGGGTCACAAAGAGTCGGACACAACTGAGTGACTTTCGCTTTCAAAATATTAAAAATTAAATCACACAGCAAGCATTTCTCAACAACGTGAATGGATGGTACTAAGCCCTAGAATTCGCCTGCCAATGCAGGAGACACAGGTGCGAAGCTTGGGTTGGCAAGATCCCCTGGAGAAGGGAATGGCAACCCACTCCAGTATTCTTGCGTGGGAAATCCCACGGACAGAGGAAGCTGGTGGTCGCAAATGTTCGGACATGACTGAGTGACTAAACTGCCACCACTAAGCCCTGCTGAGCTGTGCACTTCAAAATGGAGAAGATGGTGAGATTCATGCTATGTATGCTTTGCCACAATGTGAGAAAATAAAAGCTATAAATACCAAAAAAAAAAAAAAAAAAAGAAGAAGAAAGAAAATTAACATAGAAGCCTTGTCATTTAAGGAAGCTCACAGTGCTAGTGGTGAGTCGGACATGACCTCAGGCTCCGTACCTCGTGGGCCAGGCCCTCTATGTGGTCGCAAATGTTCGGACATGACTGAGTGACTAAACTGCCACCACTAAGCCCTGCTGAGCTGTGCACTTCAAAATGGAGAAGATGGTGAGATTCATGTTATGTATGCTTTGCCACAATGTGAGAAAATAAAAGCTATAAATATCAAAAAAAAAAAGAAAAGAAGAAGAAAGAAAATTAACATAGAAGCCTTGTCATCTAAGGAAGCTCACAGTGCGAGTGGTGAGTCGGACATGACCTCAGGCTCCGTACCTCGTGGGCCAGGCCCTCTGTGGACGCCTGTCCTGGCCACTCTGGGTCTCCCACGTGGTTTCAGTTGTATACGAGCAGAGCTGGAGCCACCCAGAGGCACGGCCAGGAGGGGGCCTCTTTCCTTCTCCAGATTTGGGGCCCACCTTCTCCTTAGGCCTCCCTGCACAGCCTCTCCTGTGGCCTCCCCAGCAGGGTGGCTCAGGGGTCCCAGGAGCAAGGGCTTCACGCAGCCCTTAAAAGGCAGGTCTGGAACAGCAGGACCTCACTACTGCCAAGCCCCACGGGTCAGAGTGAGTCAGAACCCAGCCCAGATTCCTCCCAGCGGGGACCGTGCAAGGGCGTGAACTCTGGGAGGTGTGCTTCCCTGCGGCCCCTTTGGTAACTGGTCCCCACCCCTCCAACAGCTGCAGCCCTGGCCTGGAGGGCGGCGCCTGCCCTGGGGAACCGGCAGCCTCATCTCCTCTGCTGGGCCCGCAGGAGCTGGGGGAGAGAGGTGGTCCTTTCTCTCGGCCTGGCGGCCTTCCTGCTCTCTTCTCCATCTGCACTGATGACAAGACAAACAAGAACCGGTGCGGGATTTGTCTGCGGTCACAGGCAGCAGGCAAACTCCAGCCACTGAGCCATCCCATCCCTCACCTTGCTGGGTGTGCTGTCAAGGGGCCCCCCAGGAAGCACGGCGATCATGGAGAATGAGGGAGCCTCCCGGCCCCACGACAGGCTCCTCGGCAAGGGCCAGATCTCCCAGAGAACAAGGGAGCGGGGAAAACACGAGGGGAGGACTTCTGGGTCTCCCACGTGGTTTCAGTTGTATACGAGCAGAGCTGGAGCCACCCAGAGGCACGGCCAGGAGGGGGCCTCTTTCCTTCTCCAGATTTGGGGCCCACCTTCTCCTTAGGCCTCCCTGCACAGCCTCTCCTGTGGCCTCCCCAGCAGGGTGGCTCAGGGGTCCCAGGAGCAAGGGCTTCACGCAGCCCTTAAAAGGCAGGTCTGGAACAGCAGGACCTCACTACTGCCAAGCCCCACGGGTCAGAGTGAGTCAGAACCCAGCCCAGATTCCTCCCAGCGGGGACCGTGCAAGGGCGTGAACTCTGGGAGGTGTGCTTCCCTGCGGCCCCTTTGGTAACTGGTCCCCACCCCTCCAACAGCTGCGGCCCTGGCCTGGAGGGCGGCGCCTGCCCTGGGGAACCGGCAGCCTCATCTCCTCTGCTGGGCCCGCAGGAGCTGGGGGAGAGAGGTGGTCCTTTCTCTCGGCCTGGCGGCCTTCCTGCTCTCTTCTCCATCTGCACTGATGACAAGACAAACAAGAACCGGTGCGGGATTTGTCTGCGGTCACAGGCAGCAGGCAAACTCCAGCCACTGAGCCATCCCATCCCTCACCTTGCTGGGTGTGCTGTCAAGGGGCCCCCCAGGAAGCACGGCGATCATGGAGAATGAGGGAGCCTCCCGGCCCCACGACAGGCTCCTCGGCAAGGGCCAGATCTCCCAGAGAACAAGGGAGCGGGGAAAACACGAGGGGAGGACGCGAGGGGTGTGCCCAGCCCCCAGCCCCACAAGCGTTCCTAGGAAGTGACATGTGGGAGGGGCGTGTCCAGAGCCAGGCTTCGTCTGTGGGAGAAAGAGAGGGGACGTCCCCTCGCGGAGGGAACCAGGAATGAAGGATGAACGAGAGGGAGGCCTGAATCCTTCAGCGTAGGAAGGGCGTGTGGGGCCAAAGCCTTGAACGTGGGTACGAGCGCCCAGGAAGACACCTTCCTGCCATTCTCTGTTTCTAGGAAGGCCAAGGAAAGGCCTGTCTGAATCCACCCTCTCTCTGTCTTTGGGCAAGGGATTTCTCATGAGGCTGCAGGGTAGATGTAAGCAGCTGAGCCCCTGTGGGCTGGGGGACCCTCTGTCACGTGTCAAATTTAAAAGGGCTGAGGGATTTCCCTGATGGTCCAGTGGCTAAGACTGTGTGTTTCCTATGCTGGGGGCAGTCCGGAGGGACAGTCAATTGTGGGAAGTTCTGGGGAGGGGTTGAGATTGGGGAACTGGCTTTCTATCGCAGTCTTTATAGGTCCCAGTCATCATTCTAGCGTCCTGGTCTCTGTCTGAGGTCGGATGTAGATTCTCAGGCTAATATTTCTTAGCCAAAAGTCATCACCCAACCCAGAGTCAGCCTGATTAGACCAGTTTGCATTTTTTATGATCTAACCCAATAATAACAATAACACTTAAAAAAACAAAAACAAAAAAACCCTTTAGGCATCCAGACAAGCAACTTTGCAAAATCAATGCTAAAAATGTCAGAGCAACTTTGCAAAACTCACACTAGGAATATTTCTTGCATCTCCACCCATCTGCTGAGGGCTTCCAGGTGTGTAGCCACAGCAGCCTCACCTGGCTCACCTGAGTCTCCAAACGAACTGTCTGGTTTCTGAGCCTCTCAGGCTTTTCAGGACACCCAGCTGAGGCTGAAGCCCAGAGTCGCCCCCAGGTGAAAAGGGAGAACTGGGCTGCTAGGGGGACACGGATGAAGATGTCCTTTTTATGTCTCCTGGCAAGTCCGCTGGCCTGACGGCTACAATGCTGTCAGTTCCCAAAGCCATCTGAGGACCCCTAGTCAAGTGGAATCAGGTCAAGAAGAGAGGACACTCAGAGCCCCAGAGCAGCCAGGCAGGCCCGCAGGTGACAAAAATGCGGGCACAATGGTGGCTTAGATGGTGAAGAATCCGTCTGCCATACAGGAGACCTGGGTTTGATCCCTGGGCCTGGATGATCCCCTGGAGAAGGAAATGGCAACCCTCTCCAGTATTTTTGCCTGGAGAATTTCAAGGACAGAGAAGCCTGGTAGGCTACAGTCCATAGGGTTGCAAAGAATTGGACACCACTGAGCATCTAACACATACACCATATTCTCTCTCTGCTTGACCTTATTGCATAACCAGAAGCCAAGACACACATTTGATGTATGATTAGCACAACAGCCAGGAGTGAGTTAGAAAATAAGACCATTGAAGGGTGCTAGTCGTGTCCACCGAAGGGTTCTTGTGACAAGGGACCAGTTAGATGGTGTTTCAGAACTTGGAAGCCACAGTGGCCTGGTCTCCTGTGCACACAGGTAGGAGCACCAGGAATATCCTCTGTGGCTTTTATGAGGAGGCTGGTGTAGGGTACACACCTCTCTCCCCCTGGCTTTTCTGTCTCCTGATTTTCATGCTCGGTGAGCTGAGTCCTGGCTGATCCATGTGTCATCATACTGGCTGTTGTAGACACACAGACCCTTGTGCATGTGGGGAAAAAGAAAAAGAAACGAAAGATAGTGATAAGTCATGTCCGACTCTTGCGACCGCATGCACTGTAGTCCGCCAGGCTCCTCTGTCCATGAGATTCTCCAGGCAAGAATTCTGGAGTGAGTAGCCTTTCCCTTCTCCAGGGGATCTTCCCAATCCAGTAATTGAACCCAGGTTTCCTGCATTGTGCGCAGATGCTTTCTTGACTGAGATGTGCAGGAAGCTTGTGCACGTGGGGACAGAACAAGAAAGATCCCAACAGGCGCACCTGCCCTGCAAGAGCAGTGAGCACTTTCTGTCCTGGCAGATGCTGCCAGTTGCCCCACATAAAACCTGTGATGCCTGCACTGCCAGCTCAGCTCTGTCCCCTGGGAATGAAGCCTTCTCATAGGTCCTGACCTACAACATGAAGCACGACCTCCTCATCTCATCACAGTTCCTGTGTAAGAGGCGATTAGCCCTCTGCCTCTATCTGCTCTGTCCATCAGCTATGGGAAGGTCGGTCTTTTCATCACCCATGTGTCATGGTGAAATATGAAGTGAAGAAACTATCCCCTTTAAATCTGTTTTAAAGTATTTATTTATTTGACTGTTCTGGGTCTTAGCATGTGGGATCTTTCTCTTTAGTTGTGGTATGTGGGATCTAGTTCCCTCACCAGGGGATCAACTTTGGGCCCCCCACATTGGGAATGCAGAGTGCTAGCCACTGGACTATCAGGGAGGTCCCCTTTAAATTTGATATGTGATGCAAATGTCATTCACACTTGGTTATTCTTTTTGAATTGTAATCATCTTTTTTTAGAATATGATTACTGTACATAGTCTGCGTAGAATTCTTTTATGGCCCCCTGAGCCTTAGCCATGTTTCTCTCCTTCACTCCAAAGTTACTTATTTTTATAACTCTCCCACATTTTCTTCTAGTAGTCTCATGGTTTAATTCTTAGGGGGTTGGTGTTTTACATTTTAAAAACTTTAATTCAGCCCAATAGAATTTTACAGCCACTTGTTCTTAGCTCTGCCCTNCCTTAGCCATGTTTCTCTCCTTCACTCCAAAGTTACTTATTTTTATAACTCTCCCACATTTTCTTCTAGTAGTCTCATGGTTTAATTCTTAGGGGGTTGGTGTTTTACATTTTAAAAACTTTAATTCAGCCCAATAGAATTTTACAGCCACTTGTTCTTAGCTCTGCCCTCACAGGTTTTTTGGAGGTTCGCCCTTTCTCTCCCTCTCTCTCCATGGTTTGTATTTTGTGCTTTCTTTGCTTTGGGTGCATGCGTTGTTTCTGATTGTTCAAAATTGTGGATTTTGTTTCTGGTTCATCTCATTGGTTCTGGCTGTGTTGCTCTAATGAGGGGCAGGATGAGATTCACTTTCACATTCCTCCCTAACCCAATTTTTGTTGATTGTGTTATTATTTTTTTTAACGCTTCTGAGTTTTACTTCTAATTTAAGTATGAACTGATGTTCTTAGCTTTTGAAGATTTCTTTCAAACCCCAGGATTCAGCACAGTGATTTCAGAGATGTTTGACTTGTAACCAGGAACCCACAGGTTGTTTATTTGAAAGGAAAACCCCAAAATGTACTTTTAAAAAATGTAAAACTGGGAGGCATGAGCCATTATGGCATAAACCGAATGACCTCATATTATTAGCTGGGAGGGGTCCTCGGTATCAGATATTCCAGGAAACAGCACTGGCCCGGTCTCCTCCCCAGTGAGGCGATCTCAGGGATTCTGAGTCCACCCGAGCTGAGTGTCATCTTATGGGGACCAGACACCCCGGGTACCCCATCCGCTGAATTCCCTGACCCCCCGGCCCCCAGCTTGGTGGCTTTGAGTCATCCTAAGAGAGCTTCATCACCATGCTGCCCTGTGGCCCGCAGAGGGGAGGAATTTGGGAACACTACACTAAACGAAGGCCCTGCCCTTCTGTTACGGAGGCCCAGACTGCAAATGCTTGCTGGAAGACAGTCCCGGCAAGCCATTTCCCTTCCCTCCATCGGACAGCAGCTCTGGTCCAGGGCCAGCGCAAGCCTGTGGGTACGTGCTGAGTATCTGCGTCCTGGGCACAGGGGTGACAAAGACAGTGGGGCGTGCCCTGTATCCCGGGCTCACAGTATTTTGAGAACAGACACTTGAGTAAGAGACTGAAGGCCAAAGGGGTAGCAGCAGGTGCGGGGCAGGGACTCTGCTTCCAGGGGACACCGAGGATGAAGGGTTCCCAGGGCCCAGGCTGAGGACAGCAGCTTCTCTGCCCCTGCCATGCTCTAAGCGCAGGCACCCCTACCCTGACCCTGTCCCCTGCTTCCTGTAGCCCCTGGTGGATCCTTGACACTGGACCCTAGTAGAAAGCACTCACAAGGCCCCAGCTACCCCCAATCCTCCTTTCCCAAGAGTCCCTCACCTCTACCTCACAGCCAGGGCGAGTCCACGTGGAACGTAGCATCCATGTCTGCACCGGCCGCCCTGGTATATTGATCAGTACCCACTGTGACACACTATGGACCCAGCGATGAGCAAAATGGGCCACTGCCTGCCTTGGGCTCACCTTCCTGTGGGACAACCAACGTGTCACTAGACGTGGGTGTGAGATCGGGTAGGCAAGCACTGTGAACAAAAATGCAAAAAGGCAGAGGGCTCCAGAGGACTGGCCACTGATGTTTTGGGCAGGGTGGTGGGGAAGGCCTGAGGAGGTGGCATGTGGGCTGTAGGTGTCCAGAGGCGACAGAGCAGGCTTGACTTTCTAGAGTAAGGAGCAAAGTTTGCTGAAAGAGCTAAGTTCCAGCCTCTTCAAATTGAGTCTTATGAGATACCAGGCTTCCTAAGCAGGAGATGGTCACAGAGCGTGGGCCAGGCACGAGAAGACACTTGGCGACGGGCCTTAGGTCAGCAGATGCCCATCCAGGGAATAGGCCAGAGCAACACTACTGGCCAGACTCCAAACCAGCCAGCGCAGGGTCCAGCCCAGCCAGGGCAGCCCGCCAGCCCGGGCGGAGGAAGGTCCTTGGAAGGCCTTTGCAGGAACATGACAACGAGACTCCCAAGGTCATCCTGACCCTTAGTAGACGGACCTGTGAATATTTGCTGGACAAGCAAATGCCAGGCTTTTCTCCTTTCTTCCAAAACACATACTTCCTCCACTGCAGCCCATCAGTAAGAGACAAAGTCCACACCAGCTCAACACCGTGTATGGTGCTAACTTTCACCGGTTTCTGGTAACAGAATGAGCCAAGAAAACCTGGCCCCTGTGAAGGAATGGGGCCCCTTGTGCCTCCGTGGCAGGAATTATGAGCCCCGAATTTCTGTCTCCTTAAATAGTGATGCCCTTCTGGATGGTCAGATGTCTAATATCTCCCTCTTCTAGGTGTACTTATCCAGTTTGCCTGAATTCTTTATTTCAGCATTTATTTATCATTTGATCAGAAAGCTCTTTTCCTAAACATAACAGTCCTGATTTTCATACAGCAAAATTCCGAAGCAGGAAATGGCATCATCTCTGCTAAGCAATCAGGAAAAACCTTAGAAGACTTGGCATCAATCAAGAGGGTTCCTCCAGCGTGTGGGGACACCAGCTGTCAGCCAGGGTTGAGAGCGTGCACATGCGTGCTTCCTAGGAAGGAGGGACACAGGAGTCCAGACAAAAGGGATCTTTCCAGGGACAGAACACCACAAGCTCATGGCATTTTGTAGGTGGGGAACTGGGCCACCCCAGAGGGCACCAGCCTCACACACAAACTCCAAATCCTCCTGGAGCAAAGCAATGTGTCCACTGCATCACTTCTCTCCTTCAAAACGGGCTTGGTCAAAGTCCGCTCCATAGAGCAAAGTCCTTTGCAGTGCTCTGGGGGATACAAAAAGTTCCTTAGCTGGAGAATTTTGGTAAACACACATTCTCTGGGTGAGAGAGCCAGCTCCCACCCGAGCCTCATTCAGGCTCCAAAGAAATCCCCTCCCGGGCTGAAATCCCATTGCCCCACCACTGCTGCCATCCCCTGTCACTCACACTGAGACCTAGATGCTGCTCCGGAGGGGCTCCAAACACTGTCTCATCAGAGCCAGGGAGCAGACCAGCACCCAGGGGGAGGCCTGACCTGACAGCAGGTGTGTGTCTGCCCTGCTGGTTGGTCAGAAAGAGTGGAGGCTTAAAAAATGTGACACGGACAACCCACATGTCTCCCAGCATCCAGGGGTGCCCCCTGATCCTCGGAAGAGACTGGGAGCCAGGAAGGCCTTGAGGAGACTCCTGTAGTAGGACATGCGGGAGGTGACAGGGTCAGGGTCGAAGGTATGGCAGGTGGGAAAGAGCCGGCTGGGAGAGCTCATGTGCCACCTATGTGCCCAAGAGCCAGGGGCACCAGCAGATGGGCAGAGACAGTGTAGGATCCTCTCCTGCAGCGTCGTGGGGGTGCAGGGGGGCTCTACGGCCCATTTGACCTGACGCTGCACCACATAAGGGCTGCCCTCGTGGCTCAGCAGTAAGGAAGGTGCCTGCCAACGCATGAGATGCAGGAGACGTGGGTTCAATCCCTGAGTCGGAAGGATCCCCTGGAGCAGAAAATGGCAGCCCGCTCTGGGATTCTTGCCAGAAAAAAATCTCATGGACAGAGGAGCCTGGTGGGCTACAGTCCACGGGGTCGCAAAGAGTCAGACACGACTGAGCATGCATGCATGAGAGCAAAAGCACAATAAAAAAAGAAAATCAAATTAAATTAAAATCCAAGCAAGAACACCTTGTTTAAGAAAACAGAAATGCACCATTTGTTCGCAAGAAAAAGTCTCCATTAAAAATGCTTTTACAGAGACGGGAAAGTTTGATCTAAATGAAAACTGGACTTATGAAAACCAGATTTTTAATGAGTAATGAATAACTATTGTTTTATCTAGTCTGTTACGTATTAATGGCAGATATAAGTTGGTTGTCTTTCATTTGAACCATTTTGAGTCATGTCTCTAATTCCCTGGAAAAGGACACAGGATGACCACGATGAGTCAGCCAGTCCCTCTCTCCAATCCATGACCACCTACTGCTCTGTCCACATCCACCCAGCGTTCCACAGATGTGTGATAAACGTCACTGGACAAAGAAAAGCACTCTTCCAAAACCTCAAAGAAGTAATAGATCCATCTCAAACTGTCCCTTTATCCTTGATGATCAGGTTGTTTGTCAATGGCTCTTTCACTTCTCAGAAGCCAGAAGTCTGAGCTCGGGCTTGCCTTGTTAGAGCCAAGTCACCGACCAGGAGAGCCAAAATCAACCCAAAGCAATCGCCANAGAAGTAATAGATCCATCTCAAACTGTCCCTTTATCCTTGATGATCAGGTTGTTTGTCAATGGCTCTTTCACTTCTCAGAAGCCAGAAGTCTGAGCTCGGGCTTGCCTTGTTAGGGCCAAGTCACCGACCAGGAGAGCCAAAATCAACCCAAAGCAATCGCCATGAACTTGTCCATTCAGACCACACAGACTCGCAAAATCTTCCTCTCAAGGCCCAGGGAACATCTGTTCCAGCTAATCAAGCCATCAGTTAAAGGGCACACACACCGACCCCCCCAACCCCTACCCCAGCATTATCACTGTTTTTCCTGTCTTTTCTCTACTGTCTCCTTCCTGGCTTGGGGACACGGCAGGTCTCAGGGGATGGACAGCCACTGAGGGTCAGGGCCTGGGCTGGGGCTTGGCCAGAGGCTGTGAGGACATGGGTAGGAGAGAACATTCTGGAAACAAAAGCAAGGAGACACATTTATCAGGTGGAATCACAAAGGCCAAAGAGAAACACAAGGAAAGAATTTTGTGTGAAATATGGGGAGATTGCAACCCACTCCAGTATTCTTGCACGGACAGAGGAGCCTGGTGGACTATAGTCCATGGGATCACAAAGAGTCAGACACAACTGCACACACACACGTGTGCGCGTGCACACACATGCAGGGAGATAAGCACCCATTCGCATCAATCTTCTCCCTCCCGTTTTCCCCGTCACCCCTGACCAGGCATCCAGCAAATAGTGCAGGATCAAAGTGCCTCCTGGTCCACGGTTCGGGAGAAGGAGCCGTGAGCGTTTTCTCCTGTGAGCACTGGGGTGCTGTTTTACGAGCATGTCAATGAGGCTCCCCCTCAACTCATTCCAAGCAGAGGAGTCGGGGTGGGCCCTGGAATCTCCTGAGGGCCACTCCAGGAGACATGGGTGCCGGCTCCATGTCAGGTGCAATTCTGAGAGTCCCTCCCTCCTGTCCCACTGATTCTCCCCTCTCCAAAGAACAATCGCTGGTGTGGCCAGCCCTGCAGAGTTTAAGTGACCCGGTAGGGAAGGACCAAGTCCTGGAGTCACCATGCCTGTGATAAGCCCAAAGGCCCTGTACATAATAACCAGGTGGGGTCGGTCCCGGGGCCCATTCCTCAACAGCACACAGACATCCCTTTTGTGACCCATTCTTTTTTTTTTTTATTAAACTTTTTTGTTTTATATTGGGATATAGCCGGTTAACAATGCTGTGATAATTTCAGGTGGACAGCAAAGGGATTCAGCCATACATATACAAGTATACATTCTCCCCCAGACTCCCCTCCTCCCGTTTTCCCCGTCACCCCTGACCAGGCATCCAGCAAATAGTGCAGGATCAAAGTGCCTCCTGGTCCATGGTTCGGGAGAAGCAGCGTTGCCGGAGTGGAGCCGTGAGCGTTTCCTCCTGTGAGCACTGGGGTGCTGCTTTACAAGCATGTCAATGAGGCTCCCCCTCAACTCGTTCCAAGCAGAGGAGTTGGGGTGGGCCCTGGAATCTCCTGAGGGCCACTCCAGGAGACATGGGTGCCAGCTCCATGTCAGGTGCAATTCTGAGAGTCCGTCCCCCCTGTCCCACTGATTCTCCCCTCTCCAAAGGACAATCGCTGGTGTGGCCAGCCCTGCGGAGTTTAAGTGACCCGGTAGGGAAGGACCAAGTCCTGGAGTCACCGTGCCTGTGATAAGCCCAAAGGCCCTGTACATAATAACCAGGTGGGGTCGGTCCCAGGGCCCATTCCACAACAGGACACAGACATCCCTTTTGTGACCCAGTCTTTTTTTTTTTTTTATTAAACTTTTTTGTTTTATATTGGGATATAGCCGGTTAACAATGCTGTGATAGTTTCAGGTGGACAGCAAAGGGATTCAGCCATACATATACAAGTATACATTCTCCCCCAGACTCCCCTCCCATCCAGGCTGTCACATAACATTGAGCAGAGTTCCCTGTGCTACACAGTAGGCCCTTGTTGCTNTTTCAGGTGGACAGCAAAGGGATTCAGCCATACATATACAAGTATACATTCTCCCCCAGACTCCCCTCCCATCCAGGCTGTCACATAACATTGAGCAGAGTTCCCTGTGCTACACAGTAGGCCCTTGTTGCTTATCCAGTTTAGATATAGCAGTGTGTACATGTCCATCCCAAACTCTTTAACTATCCCTGCCCCGCATCCTTCCCCCTGGCATCCATAGATTTGCTCTCTAAGTCTGTGAGTCTGTTTCTAGTTTATAAGTTCATTGGTATGATTTCTTTTTAGATTCCAAATATAAAGTCTCTCACGATCCATTCTAATTCTGGATAAAATTCTTCCGATCTCCAAGCTGAGGCCTGGCCAGGACTGAGACAGCAAGGAAAGTCCCTGGCCCCCGTTACAATGTGCTTCCCTGACTCAGGGAGGAGAAAAGAAGTCTAGGGCACAGCTGGAGGCTATGTGGGCCAGGGAGCCCTGTGGGGAAGACTTCCCCAGGATAAAATCCAGAATATTCTCTAGAACATGCCTCAGGGCTGTCCAGTTGCACACCTGGAGCTCTTCTCTCTACCTAACCCCTCCTTATGGAAACTGCACATGGGGTTCATTGAACAACGGTGAACCCCGGGCACCCGGAGTTCAGCTTGTGTCATGTTCCCACTCTGCTTGGGAAATCAGAAGCAGGAGGGCATGTGCTCTGACTCGTTTTAGACAGATTTCTTTTAAAGTAGTCACAACTTAGAAAAACTCTACACCTGTGCTCGTAGGGTGCTGGGTGGCTTTAAGATGGGTGAAGTAAACATATTAACATAGAAAGACCTTCACAAGGTTATCATATATGAAAAAGCACATCGTGATTGGGTTTTACAGTGTGATTTTATTACTGCAGTAACACACGTGCTCACACTCATACCCACACCAATACCCAGAAAAGCCCACAGAGTTTCTGGGTGATGCTGTTTAAGGGAATTTGTGGACAGTGTATTGGTTTTGCTTGTCTGCATTGCTAGTATGCCTCTTGACAAATGTGTGTCAATTAGGGAATAATTCATTTTTTAAATAAATAGGACCAAGTGTAGGTCTTTTATGTCACCTGTTAAAGAGGTTAAATTTGAGTCATCAAGAACATTCATTTGTCTGAGAGATTGACCCCCACTCCTCGGATAACCCCTCCCTGGGATGATCCCCCTGACCCCAAGCCCCGCGATATCCCTGTGATGAGATGTTTGGGCCCACGAAGCCCCGTGCTGTATCTGGAGCCCAGTGATTGACGACTCTGACAGCGGTGAGGGGGTAACACATGAACCGGAAGTTGCTGCGCCCCCCTGGGATCTCGGGTGTGTCTGCACAGTCAGGGTTCCTGGCCGGTCTCCCTCTTGCTGCGGAGATGTCAGAAGCCAAGGCTGGAGTCTGATGCAATGATGGGTGGTAGTCACCCTGGGCTCTAGGCTTGGTCGTTAAAACACAAGCAGCAACCAGAAAAGCAGCACCAAGGAAAGACTGCAGGACTGACTCCACTGAGTCAGAGGAGTGACTGACACCGTCGGGACGGAGCGCTCACCCCAGGCGTTACTGTCACGCGTCGCCACCAACCCCGCCTGGCTTTCAACACCACGTTGCTCAACGAGGGAGTGACCTCAGCCCAACCCCTACCCAGTGGGGTCATTTCCTCTGCAACCTGCCTGACTGGTGGTTATGCAGCTTCCTCTTGCGTGCTTCTGGAGAGAGGGCACTCACTACTGTGTGTGAAAAGCAGAGCAACCTGATGGCCGCATCTGTAGAAAGACTGTCCTGTAACAGCCATCCTCAGTCTGCCAGGGGTTTGGTTCAGTGGTGCTGCTGTTGCCCACTTCCCTCCTCCAGGGACACTCAGGTCTTTGCCACAGCGACACCTGCTGCCAGGCCTCCAGTGGCCCCACATGGACATCCCACATTCCCTGAAGGTTCGGATCGGGTGGTGAGAGGCTAAGGGGCAGGACCTTAGAGGGACCAGGACCAACCACAGGGACCTGGGGAGAGGCTGCCCCAAGTGCAGCCCCTCAGCAGCCCCCTGTACTGCAGTCTGTGCCCCTAACTCCCCTCCCCAAGCATGGCCCTGCTCAGCCAGCCAGAGGCCTCCCTGAGGGGCATGCTGGGGGACTGCAACATGCCAAGTCAGGAGACAGTGGACGTGGGTGTGTCCTGGGGAGGGGTGGTCCCAGAAGGCAGTCTGCATGCTTCCGGAGGGCTGGGACCACTCACCCTTCACCTCGTTCCTTGCCTGACCCCCGGCCCTTGCTTCTGCTCCCCCAATCACCCCCAGGCTAAAGGGCCCCCCATTCTGGCTCAGCAACTGTTGGCTAAATGAGTAAATGGAATGGAGATACAGATGTAGACAACAGACTTGTGGATGCAGCGGGGAAAGAAAAGAGTGGGACAGATGGAGAAAGTAGCATTAACATGTACACTACTGTGTGTGAAATACTCAACCGGTGAGGAGCTGCTGTACAACACGGGGAGCCCTCTGTGATGGCCTAGAGGGTGGGATGGGGGGAGGGGAGGGAGGCTCAAGAGGGAGGGGCTATATGTATAATTATGGCTGATTCACATTGTTGTCTGGCAGAAATCAACACAGCACTGTAAAGCAATTTTCCTCCAATTAAAAAATAAATTAAAAATAAATAAATGAGTGAATGATCCAGCCAGAGACCAACATCGTTACCTAGGAAACAGGTCATCCCAGACAGGCTCCCGCCTGCACCAGCACTCGTGGGTCCAGACGTGAGTCACCACCTCCAGGCAGAGAGGCCGGTCTAAGGCTCACAGTCCCAGCTGCAAGTTGGCTCACTATCCTGGTCTGTTTCTGACCCCAAGTTCACCATCTTGGCACCGTATGGTCATTGAGACCCACACCTGGGGGAGACAAGCCTGGTTTTCATGTAAGACCCGCACCTGGGGGAGAAGAGTCTGGCAAGATTCACAGCACATCCTCTGTCATCTCAGCTCCTCCTCCTATTTCCTGTGCCCTAGAAAGAGGTCCATATAGTCAAAGCTGTGGTTTTTCCAGTAGTCGTGAATGGATGTGAGAGTTGGACCATAAAAATGGCTGAGCACTGAAGAACTGATGCTTTCAAACTGTGGTGCTGGAGAAGACTCTTGAGAGTCCCTTGGACAGCAAGAAGATAAAATCAGTTAATCCAAAAGGAAATCAGTCCTGTATACTCATTTTTAAGGACTGATGCTAAAGCTGAAACCCCAATCCTTTGGCCACCTGATGTGAAGAGCTGACTCATTTGAAAAGACCCTGATGCTGGGAAAGATTGAAGGCAGGAGGAGAAGGGGATGACAGAGGATGAGATGGTTGGATGGCATCATCGATTCAATGAACATGAGTTTGAGCAAGCTACAGGAGAAAGTGCAGGACAGGGAATCCTGGTGTGCTGCACTCCCTGGGGTCACAAAGAGTTGGACATGTCAAAGACTCAACAACAAGAGAGAGGAGGGTGCTTTTTGGGTTTCCAGCTCTGAAGCTTCCATATCTGCATCAGTACTGCTCACATACTTCTTGTCAAGTGTGACTCAATGCTTCAGAATTTAGCTTCTGAAAATGTGTCTTGGTTAATAAGCATTAATCATGTCCTATCTGTGTGTTTGGAGAAGGAAATGGCAACCCATTCTAGTATTCTTGCCTGGAAAATCCCATGGATGGAAGAACCTGATAGGCTACAGTCCATGGGGTGGCAAAGAGTTGGATGTGACTGAACGACTTCACTCTCACTTTCTTATCTGTGTTTTAAACTAGGAATAAAATTCAACCATTGGACTATGGTTTGTTGCCTACTTAGCTGAATATGCGGGCTTCCCTGGTGGCTCAGGCAGTAAAGAATCCGCCTGCAATGCACAAGACCTGGGTTTGATATCTAGGTCAGGAAGATCCCCTGGAGAAGGGAATGGCAACCCACTCCTGTATGCTTCCCTGGAGAATTCCATGGACAGAGGAGCCTAGTGGGCTATAGTACATGGGGTCGAAAAGAGTTGGACATGACCGAGTGAGTAACACACACACTAGCTGAATGTATAATGTCAGCTTATTCTAAGACTGTACCCCCACTTAATTTACTAAAATATTCATTTTAAGTAAAGTGCTCACTGTGTATAGGAATTTCTTTCTTGGAGGTTCTTGATCTATCTACAAAGAAAAATGTAGGGATTACTCTATTATATATGTACTCCTGTGGCTGATACAACAAAATTCTGTAAAGCCATTATCTTTCAATTAAAAACAAATAATTTTTAAAAAATGCTCCAGAAGTCTCAATTGTGTTTATTTTTTTAATGTAATTTTAGACTAGTGTGCATGAAAGTGATTAAGATACATCAATATTGTAGTTTAGAAGTTGTACATGATGACATATTTTGCTTTTACTTTGTGGTACTGAATAATCTATTCCTCATCCAAAGGCAAGCATGAATAAAATTAGGTTAAATGTAAAAAGAAAAAAGAACAAGCCTTGAGATATGTAAGCAGTATTCTGTGATGCTATATTTCTATTTGGAAAAAGAGTATGTGCTTAGGACTTAACACAGGGACTTGGGAGAGTGCCTGCAATGTTTCTAGGTGGCAACATGGAAAGAGGGTTTTGGAGAGACCTCACCAGACCACCATTCTTGCCACCTCTGGCAAATATTTGCCCATAGATAGAAAATGCCTTTTTTTTTTTTTAAAGTAAACTTAAAGTTTATATCAAATTTCAAATTGTGCTAAAATTTTCATGGATGAACCAAAGAAACACAATGAAAAGCACAACTACCTCCCAGAAATGGAGGTTTTTGGTTTTTCTTTTTCAAGAGGTGGGATATAAATAAATCACACAAGGAGACTGTCACCTGCTGCTGCCCGCACCATACGCCTCCACTGGAGCCATCAAATCATTCTCCATGTTAAGGGAATCAATGGCCCTTTTCCTCAGAAGACCTTAGGAGTTCAAGATGCCTTTCCTATTCAATCACAATGTTAAGAGAAGGAAACTGAGCCCCCAGCCCCCTCATGATGACTGGACTCAGGCTGACATCTGTGTTCACGAAGAATCACAGGGGACACCAGGCTTTAACCTCTTTCTCCCTCCCGGGGCCTGGGCACAGCCACCCCAGGGCCCACTCCTGGGGCAGGGGAGGGGCTGCAGAAGAAGCAGGCTGAGGTCCATACCGGCTTCCCTGAAAGAAAGGGCCCTCATTCCTGAGAAGCCGCTTCCGTCCATGGGCGGCTGCAGCTCTAGGTTGGGCTGGAATGAGCCGAAGCCCTGTGACAGGCAGCCCATCCACAGGACTGCTCTCCTAGTGAGAGGCGGTGCCATTCGAACCACTGGGTTTGAGAAGGGGGCGTTCCTGTGGGCAGGCAGCTGCAGGTATGGATGGGAGGCTGAAGCCAGTGCAGGCCCAGCATACCTTGGCTGAATTTAAAGGAGCCAGTGTCCCCTGGGGAACAGGCATGGACTGGGCCCTTCCAAACTCCCAGATGAGGCTAAAAACTAGTGCATTCACGGCCCATAGGAAAGGTTTTGAATCAGAGACAGGTTTTGAATCTGCTTGCCACCAACCAACAAGAAAGACTGAGAAGACTTGTCTTTCCACTTTCACCTCCATCTGGCTCCCAAAGTGTGGGAGAGAATGTGTTTCCTCGCCTCTTTATAGGTTGGTAATCTCATCCTCTGTTACTGAGTTTTCAGCTGGAGGGAGGCGGGGCCCAAGGCCTCCAGCCCTGGCAAAGAACCAGCCTCAAGCAAGCAGCACAGGACAGAGCGGGCTTGCTGGGGACCACACTGGTCTCCAAGGGCATGAACACCCACTCTGCTGCTCACAGGTACCAGGAAGGGCTCATCAAACCGCATGGAGAGAGCTCATTGTGGGGAGGGGCTCCCTGGAATGCTTTGGAAACAAGCTCCCCGTCACCCTGACCCCAGCCTGTTGTCCGATTTCACGTCCCTGTGGCCAGGCTGAGTCTGAGTTTGGCAGGAGCTGCAGCAAGTACACCTCAAGGCAACTAATAGGCTGTAGTGACTCAAGTGCTGGGCACCGCTGGACAATAAACATGGGTGACTATTTGATTGAAATACGAATGCCTGGGCCCCATCCCTGGACCCTAACAAAACCAAAACAGGAGGTGGATCTAAACCAAGAACCTTCAGGAAGTCTCTGCAGCATCAGCAAGAGGGACGTGCAGATGGAGGGGGCAGGAGGGAAAAGGATACATCCACCAAGGGCTCCATATTGTGTGTGCGTGTGTGTGTGTATATATGCTAAATCCCTTCAGTCTCTGAATCGGACATGGCCATTCAGGGCTGCACCCACCTGCCCTCATCACCCTCAGGAAGGATACCCCTCGTGAGTCTCCTCAGTGGAGAAGACCAATCCCAGGGTCAGACTCTGTGCACCACCACCCACCCATCCCCCTCAGCTGCATCTCTCTGGGTTTGAAATCAGCTGTTGTAATTCTCTGCCAGGCAGGGAAGCAATTCTGGAAGAGTTACTTGGCGCCAGTGCCAACATTTGTGGACGGTACATAGCAGTGGTGCCCAAAAATCGAGGACAAGAACTGCATGAGCACCCAAAGTTTGCCTTTGGCACTGTGTATGTTTTAAAGAAGAAATGGAATCTGAAATAAATGAAAGTGATGTTTTATTTATTATTTTTTTGCAGTTTCATTTCAATATGAGGCTGGAAGCTATTAAGCTGTCGCCACATGAAAAATGACTAAAGCTTGTGTTTGGGGTGACCCCAGACTTTGCCCCGGGGACAGGGTGTGTGGGGGACCATGGGGGCACGCCCCCACCGAGGCATCTGGACTTTCCCTGGACAAGCTGTGGGATGAGTGGTGGGTTCAGCGCACCTCATTGTTGAAACACCTGAAGTAGCTCTTTTCCTTGTGATTGTGAGTTAGCGAGTGAAGACAAAAAGCTTCGTGTACCGTTTCTCTTCCTCGGCTGGAATCCTTCATGACCAGGAAGACAGGAAAGTGGTGAGGCCTGGCTGGAGAAAGGAAATGCAGAGGAAGTGGGGGCCGGCACAAGCGGGAGAACCGAGGAGGGAGCACTGAGAAGCCGGCCCCAGCGGGCCCAGGAAAGGGGCGGGGGTCCTAGCCTGGGGACAAAGGGGGAGCCACTCCCTGGGTTGTTTTCCAAGGACGATTTACAGTCTCCATTGTTGGCCTTTCCTCTTGTTAATTAGGCATGAAACAGCAGCCACGGATGCCCATCCATCTTGTCACTGTGCTTCACTTTCCCTGGCACGTCAGCTCTCAGCTGCCAGGCAGCTGCCCTGTCTGTTAACCCCGGGGAGTTGGACCATGCTGGTCTATATTCGTCTCACCCAGAGCTCAGCTCAGATCTCATGGGGCTGGAGTGTTTGGGGGCTGTCTGCAGCAGATGAGGGGAGGGCATCTTTTTTTTTATGATTTATTTCTGAAGCAGGCTGCACTGGGAAATTTAAACAAGAGACGAGACTTCCTTCCTTGGCTGGGCATCCTGCTTTCTAAACGCAGCTGCAGCACACACACCTTTGCCTGGGAAAGAAGGATAGATGAGTCAGTAAAGGGAATAAACGAGGACCTTCTTCCATCTGTGAGACAGAGATGGGAGCTTAATAGACAAGTGTGCTGTCAATGAATGTGTTCGTGTCATGATGAATGATCCCAGCTTCTTTCTTAAAAGTGAATTTCTGAGATGTGCTTCCAGATTGTGTGTGAATGTGCCTGTGCCTGCGTGCTAAATCCCTTCAGCTGTCTCTGAGTCTTTGCAACCCTATGGACTGTAAGCCACCAGGCTCCTCTGTCCATGGGAGTCTCCAGGCAGGAATACTGGAGTGGGTTGCCAAGCCCTTCTGCAAGGGATCTTCCCAACAACCCAGGGATTGAACTTGTGTCTCCTGTGGCTCCTGCATTGCAGGTGGATTCTTTACCACTGAGCCACCGGTGAAGCCCATGTATATGTGTGAGTGTGTGTGTGACCCAAATATAAGCTGGAGCTCCTTGTGGCCCAGTCCATACATGGAATCATGTCTACAGAAGCACTGCACTAAAACCCAAAGTATGAAAAGTCAGTTGCAGTTTTCGTTTGAGGGTCTGGAGAAATGCCAGTGGAGATCAACATATGGAAGATCAACATACGGGCCCAAGCAACACTTGTTAAAATCCTCCCTGTTGGATTCTCTGATTCCTCCAGGATTCTGTAGCCTCTCTTTTAATGGCAAAAGCTCTCTCTGCTTCCAGCCTCTCCTGTTTCAATCCCATGGGTGCTTTTGGTCAGCATTTCACACTGAAAAGCTGTGCCTCCTCTTTGTCCACGACCTGAATCCTTCAGGGCTTCCCAGGTATCTCTAGTGGTAAAGAACTCGCCTGCCAGTGCAGGAGATGGAAGAGACACGGGTTTGATCTCTGGGTCGGTTTTCTGGAGGAGGGCACGGCAACCCACTCCAGTAATCTTGCCTGGAGAATCCCACAGACAGAGGAGCCTGGCAGGCTACAGTTCATGGGGTCACAAGCAGTGAGACATGACTGAGAGACTTAGTGTATGAATTCTTCAAAACAAAGGGAGTCTTGGAGGCTGACTCTCCTCCCTCCCTGTCCCCCACCCCAGGCCTGTCTTCCTTTCTCTTCTCTCACCAGTTTTTGTCCCCCAAACCTGACTGGCCAGCCCCTAGCCCTCCTCCAGAACAAGAGCTGAAGCTGAGCTGAAACACCCGGGAGTCTCTTTCTTAAGCCTGTGGGGCCAGGAGAGCAGGGACATACGGTTTGGAACCTCATTCCTCACGGGAATTAATCTTGTCGCCATCACACTTTCCTGGCCCAGCTCTCCCCACTCCTGCAAAGAAAAGTGCTGACCAGGGGCCTCCTCCACTCACAGTCAAGCCCTTCACGCCCAGGAACCCTTTCCCCAGGAATGGGGTCCCCTCTGGGGCCTCTCTGAGACCCTCCGGAACCCCACCTTCCCAGGGCTTCCCACACTTTGTCATAAGCCTCAGGGCTGTCCAGGGAGACTCTCCAGGGTCTCTCTGCCTGTGAAAACTCACAGAAGAGGCCATGCCATCGAGAAAGCCCTGGCTTCCTCCTCCTCTGCTGGCTGGTGGGGGTGGGGGGGGGGTGGGAGGAGAGGAAGCGGAGCCAGTGATGCAGACACGCACGCAAGGCTCCGCAAACACCCTGGGCTGAGGCCAGGGCGCCTGCACCCCACCGCCCATCAGCCGGCTTTCACAATCAAGGACTCACATTCTGTTGAAAAAACAGGGATTCCGACAGAGGGTGAATTCTCTGTGACTCCATGTTTGGAGGCTCTTGAGCAACCCTAGTGCACAGGAGCAANGGGGGTGGGGGGGGGGGCGGTGGGAGGAGAGGAAGCGGAGCCAGTGATGCAGACACGCACACAAGGCTCCGCAAACACCCTGGGCTGAGGCCAGGGCGCCTGCACCCCACCGCCCATCAGCCGGCTTTCACAATCAAGGACTCACATTCTGTTGAAAAAACAGGGATTCCGACAGAGGGTGAATTCTCTGTGACTCCATGTTTGGAGGCTCTTGAGCAACCCTAGTGCACAGGAGCAAACCCTGGGCCTGGAGGTTGGGCCGCCCCCACCCAGGCTGGGAGGACGGTGCCCAAGTGCCCCAGCTCTCTCCATGCTTGCTCCCACACAGGTGTTTCCCCTAATGAAGTCAGGGCACCTTGAATTTCCTGTGGCATCTGTTTGGCTCACTGGGGACCCCCTGGGGATCCCTGCTGTGCTGTTGGAACAGGAGCCTGATAAACGGATCCCAAGAAACACTGACACTGAAGCACGGCTCATAGCCAATGCAGAGAAAGCAGAGACACATAGGAGACTTAATGATAAGAACAGGGATGGAGGCTTCTGGGACCAGCATGGCGGGGACGAGGGTGGGGGTGGGCACCCTCGGGGCAGCTTCACAGCAGAAAGGACCTAACTCAGGCAGTGAGGGGCAGGAGAGGTGAGGCCAGGCCATCCTTGCCGAGGGGACCGTGGCAGCGAGGTGTTACCCCAGGTGGAGTGGGGTCAGGCCCCAGCACTGAGCCTTTTGGGGGGAGGAGGGTCTCGTTGAGCAGGCCCCCAGCCCTGGAGTTGGGAGGACCCCACCTCTCCTCCCTCTAGCGCCCGTTCATGTTTTCTCTGTGCTCACGCTTGTCATTTGGCGTAGCTGATGCAGCTGTGTGCTGAGTGTCTGCCTCCCCCATCAGCACAGCACACGGGCCAGTGCGGCCAGTGTCCGGTCCCGGGGTTGGCAGGCACGTCAGAAAGCTCAGAGTCTATCAACACAGACACAAAACACCTAGGCTGCCGCTTCTCTGCCCGCCCGGCCCCTGCAGACTCAGAGGAGGTCAGGTCTCTCCCTGAACTGTCCCAGCCACCGTCTCCAGACAGACAGAATTCCAGCTGGGTCCTGGATTGTTTCCAGGATGGAGGGGCCTGGGCCAGGACCGACAGCGGCAGCAACAGCAGGAGGGTGTCTGGGCCCCTACTGCCTTGGGAAGTTCTGCTTTTGGGACTCACACCCCACCCCCCGCCCCCGCCACGGGGAGTGAATTCCCTCAGGGACCCCTGCACCCCTAGTCAGCTACTGCCAGCCAAACCTTCTCTGCAGCTCCCGACAGCCCAAAAGGGTTAACCTGGAGCAGCAAGGGCCTGGGAGGCTGCTCTGGGCCTGACCCCCAGATGGAGGGAACCATGCCCTCTGCTGGCCAGGCCTCACAGAGTCCGGGAAACCAGCAGCCAGAATCTGGAGCCTTCTGTAGGAGCATCTGTAAAGGGGAGGAGGAGGCAGCCCAGCTGCCCAACTGGCTTAAACTGATGGGCTTGGAACCCTCACCTTCAGGGCAGGTAATCCCCTGTAGGGGGCCAGGGAGGTGTAGCAGGACGGCCAGCCACATATGGACTCACAGCACCTGCCCTTCCTCAGGTTGAGGCTGGAATCGCCTCAATCACAAGCCTCAAAGGAGACGGGACATCGATCCTTTATGACCAAACTGCCTGTCTTTCCCAAAACAGCATTACCCAGCCAGCCTGACACTCCATTCTGTATGGTGGTTTCCAGCCTTCAAGGATAAAGGCTGAGACCACTGGGGTGAGCATTCAAAAGAAGCTACAAGTCTGCCAGCCAGAGCCAAGGGGCTCTGCAAGCACAGTGACCGCTCCTGGTTGCCCCTTTAAGCCCCCACCCACATGGATGGCGGTGCAGGGAAAGCAGTGATGCTGCCCACGAACCAGAGCCCCCAGCTGGATGGCAGCTGGAAGCCACATCTGGCAGATGGAGCCCCTCAGTAGAGGAGGGGTCCGCCCCAGGCTGATTGGGGGTGGGAGAAACAGACCCCTAGGGATGGTTCAGGCTGAGGAGACCCATTAGGAAGCCTCTTCTCTGTGGATTGGGTATGAGTCCATTCTTCAGTCCACAAGGATGTATTGAACATCTCGTGTGAACAGATGCCCTCCGGTGTCGAGGGTCCAGCAGCAGACAGGATGTCAGCTCTCACGCAGAGGAGGGGCTGCTGCACTGAGATGGAACCAGGGACAGCAGGGGGTGAGTGGGATGCTGGGAAGGGGGAGCTGCACCCTCAAACCCCTGAGCAGTGCAGTGAAGAGTGGAGAGGAAGGCTCCATGGCTGCAGGAGGGAGAGCAGGCAGGGACCAGCGGGCGGCTGCAAGCGACCAGAGCCCTGGAGGCCATCTCAGCACTGGGGCTTTGTCCTGAAAGCCAGGAGGGGTGGGGACATATGTGAAGATAGGGGGTGCTCAGAGCGGGGATGGATGTCCACGGTGGTGATGTCACCAGACACTGAGGGCAGCAGGGCAGACTAGAGGGTCCACGGACAGCTGGTGACCTGGAAACTGAGCCCCAGAGGCAGGCTCAGTTCTTCTTCCCTCATAGACTTAGTCCCAGCAGGTCTGCTTGTCAGGATCACCTGGCAAGCTGTGCCGAATGCTAATGCCCAGGCCCCGCCCCCAGAGACTCCAGTTTCTTGGGACTGGAGAGCAGCCTGGGCTTCTGCATTTAACCCAGATGATTCCAGTGAGGGCTCTGCCCAGAGTCCTCTGTTTCCTCTCCCCTCCAGTTCAGTTCAGTTCAGTTGCTCAGTCGTGTCCGACTCTTTGTGACCCCATAGACTGTAGCACACCAGGCCTCCCTGTCCATCACCCACTCACAGAACTTACTCAAACTCATGTTCATCGAGTAGGTGATGCCATCCAACCATCTCATCTTCTGTTGTCCCCTTCTCCTCCTGCCTTCATTCCTTCCCAGCAGCAGAGTCTTTTCCAATGACAGTTCTTCATATTAAGTGGCCAAATTATTAGAGCTTCAATATCAGTCCTTCGAATGAATATGCAGGACTGATTTCCTTTAGGATGGACTGGTTGGATCTCCTTGCAGTCCAAGGGACTCTCAAGAGTCTTCTCCAACACCACAGTTCAAAAGCATCAATTCTTTGGCACTCAGCTTTCTTTATAGCCAACTCTCACATCCATACGTGACCACTGGGGCAACTGAGCAGTGCAGCTGGGGTGGGGGGCAGGCAGGCCGCCCCTGGTGGCCCCCAGGGCCACGGGGACTGTGGGCCCTACTGTTGACTGTGCACTCAACAGGACTTAGCATCCCCTCGCCATTCCCTCCCTCCCACTCCCTGGAGCCTGTCTGGGGGCAGAACAGCAACAAGAGGCGGGAAGCAAAGTTCAAACCAATCAGTTCCCAATTCATCCTGGGAGGTGGTCTGGCTGATGAGTGGGGCTCACATGTGGCCCCCACATCCTCACAGCGAGGGGCTGGCCACGAGCTTGTGTTGCTATCCAGGATGCCTGGCCTTCCAGAAATGCCTCCTTCCCACCTGTTGTCTTCGGGAGGGTAGGGGAGGGGGTGGAAGAGGGCCCCTTCCCTCCCAGGAGGCAGCAGGTCTGCCCTTGGGCCCTGCCCCGGCGTCAGACAGTAGCAACCCTGAGCGTTTTCTTCCCAGTTCTGTCCATTCAAGACCTAGTCCAGGGAAAAGTCATCAGCTATGAGAAAAAGGGCACATGTAGGAAAAATCAGTACATGAGTTTACTCCTTTAACACTGGACCAAAGTGCACAGGAGCTATAGTTGGTCATTTCTCCCTGGCCTGTCCTACTTCCAGCCCCTTCCTCTGTCCCCCACAACCTATGTATCCCCTAGCCCACTCCTAGCTCCACCCCAGGCCTTCCCTCTCTCCCCTCACTGAGCTCAGCCTGACAGAGGGCTTCTTAAGTTTATGTCTCAGCAGGACTTCCCAGGCGGCCTAGTGGCTAAGATCTGCACTCCTAAAGCAGGGGGCCCAGGTCTGATCCCTGGTCAAAGGAATAAATTCCATATGCTGCAACTCAGAGTTCACATGCCACAGGGAAGATGGAAGATCCTATGTGTTACAATCACCCAGCAGAGCCAAATAAAGTATTGTTTTTTAAATCCTTTAAAAAAAAATTGTCTTAGCTCCTTTGGACTCGGGGGCTTTGAGACCTGAGTAGCCCAAAACTTCTCATCAGAACCAGCTTGCCTGGCCCTCCCCGTGGGAGGCCAGGGACTGGGTCACCTGGCATGCTTCTCCAGGAGCCCCTGTCACTCAGCAACCCAGGCTGCCAGCACTGATGCCCTTGAGGGCAGGCTGCCGCCAGCCTTTCTGGCGACAGGCAGGAGAGCAGCCTCAAGGGCAGGTGAGCTGTGTGCTTGAACCCGACAGCTCAGGAAGAGGCCTACGTCGGTGCCGCCTGCTTGTTTCCTGAAGACCCGCAAGTCTGTGTTTAATATACTTTAGAACAATGTCTGGAAACTGCACTTTGCTTTTTCAAGTGTCTTGACTTCAATCACGTGGACGATTTTACTCATGACCCAAGAATGCCAGACAGGGCACCTTACATGCCATGGACGTGCCGCCGTGGCTGCTTCATCTCTGGGCACACAGAGAGCTTTGAGAAGCCGGGTCTGGGTGCGTGCAGACACTCATGGCTGGCACTGTGCTGGGTGCCAGCGTGGAGACACAGAAACAAATCAAGTCCCTGCGCTCTAGGGGCCTGTGCTCTGGGTGGCATGGCGGGGGAGGTAGGCAGACCTCAAATCAACAACTAAAGAGGAAGAATTCCAGCTCCACGGCTGCTGGGTGGGTGCCTCTGTGACAGGACGGCCAGAAACAGAATGAGCTGGCCTCTGACTTGGCCTTCGGGTGGAGCTGGCTGCAAGGACCGTGGGCAGGGCTTTGCATGGGGGCAGGGAAGCCAATGTTCCTGGAGCCCAGTGAGGCCTGAATGTGTGAGGAAGAGAAAGGCGTCAGTGTGGCCGAGGGGAGCCGGGCCAGGGGGCAACGGGAAGGCCTGGGGATGATGGGCATAGCTTCCATGGGAGGTGCTGGGGACGTGTCCGTAGGCTGACATGCCACATTGAAGCAGGCGTAGCAGGACTGGAGGTGTAAAACGTTTGCTCTGGGAACTCTGTGGAAAATAGGACACTAATGCATCCTTTTGCTCTTTCTTCCTCTAGGTGGTAGAGGTCAGGTTGGGGGGGGGGGCCACCTGTGGGTTGGGGGGCAGGGTGTCACCAGACAGGCCACCACAACCAAGCCAGCACAGGGGATAAGAGCCCATGTTCAAGGTCATGTGGACAGGAAAGGATGTTGAGGGCTGCCACTCAGAACTTCTGCCTCCCTATCCGGCCCCTTCATTTGTATCTCTCTAGGCCTGGACCACACGCAGTGTGCGGAGGCTTCATCGCTGCCTTGGGGATTTGAGGATGGTCTTGCCAATAGCCACCCTGAAGGCCAGCCACCCAGGAGACCCAGACAAAGACCTGCCAGGGACCCAGAGAGCTCTGGGGAGCCCATCAGAGAGCCTGAGGGTGACCAAGGACTAGCCCTCCCTCCCAGAGGAGATCCACGCAGCAGCTGCAAACAGCTGATGGAATGGAGAGCTTTCCCAGCCAAGCAGGCCTGGTAAGCTGTCCCCCACGTGCGTGTCAAAGGAAAAAGGAAAGAGAGAGAAAATGGAATTCCACTTGTGGTCGGTCACAGGGCCCAGCTCTGGAAGGGGGGTTCAACCCCCTAGTGTCTCAGAGGCCAGGTTTGCAGGACCACTCCCCTCCCTTCCTGCTTGAAATGACCCTCAAGCTGCGTACTTGCGGTCATGCCCGAGTCTGGCGTTGCTCGTGGTGACTATGTGTGCCCCCCTCTGTACCCTGGAATGTTTAATGAGCTCACCTGCTGTGCTTGGTAGCAAGATTTGCTTCATGACTGAATTGTCGTTGTTGGAAGTACTGTCATCACATGTGGGATTAGCATCCTTCACAGCAGTCCCTACTCACTATGCTGAGCTCACATCCCAATTCTACACAATACAGCCCTTGTCAGTCAAGCTCCGTCACTGTCCTAAAGCTGGGAGGGCGTCTTACAGGGGCTCTGTGTCTCTGACAGAGAGACCCATATGCTTGCTGCTTGTTGAAATCTGCTTTTCTGTGTCACCAGGAAGAGGGACACTCTCTACACCTGGGTGGGTTTCCTTGTTACCAGTTTCCTGAAAAGGGCCCAGACCAGCCAAAGGAGGACATGAGCGAGGGCGCTCAATGGGCCTCCACCAGCCCTCATGTGCCCACCTGGCCCCACGTCCCCTCTGCAGACCCTTCCTCTTCCTCAAAGCATCCCAGACCAGAAACACCAGAAACATGATTTGTCATGTGGCTCAACCTTGTGTGTGTTGCATGCTCAGTCACTTCAGTCATGTCCAACTCTTTGTGACCCCATGGACTGTAGCCCACCAGGCTCCTCTGTCCATGGGATTCTCCAGGCAAGAATCCTGGAGTGGGTTGCCATGCCCTCCTCCAGGGGATCTTCTCAACCCAGGAGTATCCTGCATCTCCTGCCCTGCAGGTGGATTCTTTACCACTGAGCCACCAGGGAAGACCATGGTCCAACATTAGTTGTGGTGAAATTATATCACTCACAGCAGTTTAATGGACAGAGACTCTGAACGAGGGCACATCACGAAGATGGTTGTGTTAGCCACTCAGACAGGGTCAGAAAGGTCATTCATGGCAGGCGTTGAACAGGAGTTCAGGCAAAGCAGGCAAGGAGGAAAAGGTGAGGGCAGCAGAGAAGGAGGTGGGAAGGTCCAGGGGATAGAAACAGTGTGAAGCTGGAGTACTCTTGCTGCCCAGGAGGAGGCGAGGGAGGAGACAGGGGAGGAGGTGGTGGGGAGGTAGGGGAGAGGTGAGGGACTCCCAACCTCCACCCATGCCAGGGAGAGCCACACCAGGGGTACTGGCTCCAGAAGGCCAGCAGCATCTTGAGATTATAAATCATGATTTTTGCTTTTTAACAAAAATGGCTTTGATGCATAGACATGATCAGTTCCAGCCCCAAGTCCCACAAGCTCCACAGGATTTCTGTCCATCCCCCAAATCTAGAAATATGATTTTAAAACTCAACATTCAGTTACTAAAATCATGGCATCCAGTCCCATTACTCCATGGCAAATAGACAGAGAAACTATGGAAAGTGACAGACTTTATTTTCTTGGGCTCCAAAATCACTGCCGATGGTGACTGCAGCCATGAAATTAAAAGATGCTTGCTCCTTGGAAGAAAAGCTATGACAAACCTAGACAGCATATTAAAAAGCAGAAACATTACTTTGCCAACAAAGGTCTGTCTAGTCGAAGATATGGTTTTTCCCATAGTCATGTATGGATGTGAGAGTTGGACTATAAAGAAAGTTGAGCACTGAAGAACTGATGCTTTTGAACCATGGTGCTGGAGAAGACTCTTGAGAGTCCCTTGGACTGCAAGGAGATCCAACCAGTCAATCCTAAAGGAAATCAGTCCTGAATATTCATTGAAAAGACTGATGTTGAAGCTGAGACTCCAATACTTTGGCCACCTGATGCAAAGAACTGACTCATTTGAAAAGACCCTGATGCTGGGAAAAATTGAAGGCAGGAGGAGAAGGGGACAACAGAGGATGAGATGGTTGGATGGCATCACTGAATTGACGAACATGAGTTTGAGCAGTCTCCAGGAGTTGATGATGGACAGGGAAGCTTGGCGTGCTGCAGTCCATGGGGTGGCAGAGTTGGACACAACTGAGCAACTGAACTGAACTGAACTGAGCTGGCTCTGAGATCCTGCTCTGGAAACCCAGGCTTCTTTCATCCTTTCTCTTTATGTGGCAAATGGATGGAGTGCCTGCTGCATACTGGGTGCAGGGCATGGTTCACATAACAACAATGAAGGGATAAAGAAGGCCTCTTTCATGGGGCTTCCATTCCACTCGAGGCAGAGGAGGTAAGGAGAGACAGATGGCAAACAAAGCACAGTTATTGAATATCCCATGAAGATGATTGCCAGGAAGAAAAGCCAGTATGAGGGTGAGGATGAGTAAGAGCTGAAACTCAAAGATACCCATCATCCCCTGCCCTTCCCCTCCTTCCTCGCTGTTGCTTTTGATGCAAAGCTCGGCTTCCTCTGCTGAGCCTACAAGTACATCTCTCCATGCCTGCTAAAGTGCTGAGCTCAGCTTCTGTGGGACTACTGTTGTCTCTCATTACTTTTCCCCAAACTGCCTTCTCTATAAATAACTCAGGCAATTAAATTGTTTAGAAAAACCTTGAGGATTTGCCGAGAACGAACATCATAATGTTTGCATTTTAACTGGAAAGATTACCAAGTGATTCCTGTTTTCCCATCTGATTGTTAAATTCTGATAAGTCAGCTTATTTTTGTTAACAAAATCACTGGATTCCTCGTACTACGTGGTATTCAAGTGAATTAACAGAGACTGGAGGCAAAACTTGGATAGGAGGAGTAGCTGCGCTCACAATGAGTTTCTATTCACAGTCTCATTAAAGCCAGCCTTAATGGTTTTAGGAAACGTGGGCTCATCTAGGTGTGCAAACAAGGCCTTCTGGCTCATGGAACAACTAAGAATAGCTGCGCTTGGCCGCCCTTCTCATCACATTGTTCAGCTTCAGGAAAATATTTTTGTTTTGAAGATTTCTAATCTGCTTTTGCTCTGGGCAGGGGTGAAATTATAGAAATAGGCTCTTTTCCCCGTTAACACTTCAAAGCTTCCCCAAATGGTCCTTGTGGAAAATACAGGGGCACCAAAGAAGAAAATAACATGATCATCTCCCTCCCATCTGTGGATTCAAAGAGATGAGTCCCCAGAACTCTGTTCTCTGGGTTGGAAAGCTTGCCTGGAATAAGGTCACAGTTTGGATATGCTTTGGATGGGTTAGCTCCTGAGCAGGTTTCTATAAATCCTTGGAGACATTCAGAAAAGTATTTAAAATGTGCAAAAAGGGCCAAAAAGTGGGTGGCAGGAACTTTCATTACCACCCTGGGTAATGTTTAACAAGACCACCCAAGGATTCTTCAACTGTCTGGGGAGGGGAAAGGGCTGTGTTTGAACTGCCATGTCCTTTGATTTGAAGTTAGACACTGTGAAATTATATGGTTCATTAGAGACCAAATCTAGGACAGATGCATGTGATTTCTGCTCTGGAGGAACGTAATCCCAAATATTACAGTTTTTATTGCCCCCAAAGGCATTAACCAGCCAGGGTTGACCCTGAGGCAGTAAACTTATCTTAGGATGATGTCTGAGGAACCCTGATCCCCTACTCCTTTCTGAATGAACTTCCCCACCTGATTGACTCCCTCAGTGGTGAGCTAAATGCGGTACTCGGCTTATGTTCCACCTGCATCTGTGTGAGTCTCATTATTTTAACTCTCGGAAGATTGGATCTTGACGGGAAGGACAATTACCAAGGTGATACCGTGTTGACTATGCTGAGCCGCCCTGAGCCTGCTGCTTCTTTTAAGAACTCTCCCTCTCTCTGTTCCTTGTAGGGGCCCGCTGCAAAGACTCACCCCCACAGGGATTAGACGAGATGCCCAGATACCCTCCCTGCTCGCCTGGGATAGGGCCACACACCAACCCAATGCCCAGTCGTGTCCTGATTAATAGTTGAGTTGCTAGTTGCTGCTGGACCAATCTAGACAAATACCTGCTCACCTGAATTTCCAAACTTTAATGAAGCTTCTCCTCCTTCCCTGCCAGGCCCCTGGACTTTAGACCAACCCAGCCTGAGCCCAGCAGAATGTGGGCACCCCTCACCAGCACCCCACTTCAAGGCCCCCGGCCAAGAACTGGGCTGTCAGGATACCTTCCTGTCTTGCCACCGGCTCACCCCCTGCCCCCTCCCCACACACAGGTCCTTGCTGGCCTTGCTGACCCTCCCTTTCAAAGAAGATGCCCCCCCACCTGCCCCCGGGGTCCCTTGCAGACCTCACAGTCTGAGCGTCTCCCTGTTGTACCGGCCCCTCCCTTACTGAGCAGAAGGCCCTCTTGGCCCACATCCAGATCTGCTTTGATTCGCCCCCAATCTGATCCCATGAGGAGGAGGGGCCCAGCCTGAGGCTCCCTCACAACCTATTTGTCCTGCCCTACTTGCGTCTCCTGCCCCACCACAAACAAGCTGGGAGACCGTCTCCAGGGCCAAGAGGCAGAGGATGGGGGACAATGGGGCAGAGACCAGGTTTGCAGCATGGACGGTCCTTGGATGCCAGCCCCAGAAACTGTATTATTAACCAGTTAACCACTGGAAAAAATATATGCAATTTTTCCAGATCTTCTTCCTCTCAGCAGAAATCTGGGATGTGTTATTTTTCTAGGTCCCTTTCCNCATGAAGATGATTGCCAGGAAGAAAAGCCAGTATGAGGGTGAGGATGAGTAAGAGCTGAAACTCAAAGATACCCATCATCCCCTGCCCTTCCCCTCCTTCCTCGCTGTTGCTTTTGATGCAAAGCTCGGCTTCCTCTGCTGAGCCTACAAGTACATCTCCCCATGCCTGCTAAAGTGCTGAGCTCCGCTTCTGTGGGACTACTGTTGTCTCTCACTACTTTTCCCCAAACTGCCTTCTCTATAAATAACTCAGGCAATTAAATTGCTTAGAAAAACCTTGAGGATTTGCCGAGAACGAACATCATAATGTTTGCATTTTAACTGGAAAGATTACCAAGTGATTCCTGTTTTCCCATCTGATTGTTAAATTCTGATAAGTCAGCTTATTTTTGTTAACAAAATCACTGGATTCCTCGTACTACGTGGTATTCAAGTGAATTAACAGAGACTGGAGGCAAAACTTGGATAGGAGGAGTAGCTGCGCTCACAATGAGTTTCTATTCACAGTCTCATTAAAGCCAGCCTTAATGGTTTTAGGAAACGTGGGCTCATCTAGGTGTGCAAACAAGGCCTTCTGGCTCATGGAACAACTAAGAATAGCTGCGCTTGGCCGCCCTTCTCATCACATTGTTCAGCTTCAGGAAAATATTTTTGTTTTGAAGATTTCTAATCTGCTTTTGCTCTGGGCAGGGGTGAAATTATAGAAATAGGCTCTTTTCCCCGTTAACACTTCAAAGCTTCCCCAAATGGTCCTTGTGGAAAATACAGGGGCACCAAAGAAGAAAATAACATGATCATCTCCCTCCCATCTGTGGATTCAAAGAGATGAGTCCCCAGAACTCTGTTCTCTGGGTTGGAAAGCTTGCCTGGAATAAGGTCACAGTTTGGATATGCTTTGGATGGGTTAGCTCCTGAGCAGGTTTCTATAAATCCTTGGAGACATTCAGAAAAGTATTTAAAATGTGCAAAAAGGGCCAAAAAGTGGGTGGCAGGAACTTTCATTACCACCCTGGGTAATGTTTAACAAGACCACCCAAGGATTCTTCAACTGTCTGGGGAGGGGAAAGGGCTGTGTTTGAACTGCCATGTCCTTTGATTTGAAGTTAGACACTGTGAAATTATATGGTTCATTAGAGACCAAATCTAGGACAGATGCATGTGATTTCTGCTCTGGAGGAACGTAATCCCAAATATTACAGTTTTTATTGCCCCCAAAGGCATTAACCAGCCAGGGTTGACCCTGAGGCAGTAAACTTATCTTAGGATGATGTCTGAGGAACCCTGATCCCCTACTCCTTTCTGAATGAACTTCCCCACCTGATTGACTCCCTCAGTGGTGAGCTAAATGCGGTACTCGGCTTATGTTCCACCTGCATCTGTGTGAGTCTCATTATTTTAACTCTCGGAAGATTGGATCTTGACGGGAAGGACAATTACCAAGGTGATACCGTGTTGACTATGCTGAGCCGCCCTGAGCCTGCTGCTTCTTTTAAGAACTCTCCCTCTCTCTGTTCCTGGTAGGGGCCCGCTGCAAAGACTCACCCCCACAGGGATTAGACGAGATGCCCAGATACCCTCCCTGCTCGCCTGGGATAGGGCCACACACCAACCCAATGCCCAGTCGTGTCCTGATTAATAGTTAGTTGAGTTGCTAGTTGCTGCTGGACCAATCTAGACAAATACCTGCTCACCTGAATTTCCAAACTTTAATGAAGCTTCTCCTCCTTCCCTGCCAGGCCCCTGGACTTTAGACCAACCCAGCCTGAGCCCAGCAGAACGTGGGCACCCCTCACCAGCACCCCACTTCAAGGCCCCCGGCCAAGAACTGGGCTGTCAGGATACCTTCCTGTCTTGCCACCGGCTCACCCCCTGCCCCCTCCCCACACACAGGTCCTTGCTGGCCTTGCTGACCCTCCCTTTCAAAGAAGATGCCCCCCCACCTGCCCCCGGGGTCCCTTGCAGACCTCACAGTCTGAGCGTCTCCCTGTTGTACCGGCCCCTCCCTTACTGAGCAGAAGGCCCTCTTGGCCCACATCCAGATCTGCTTTGATTCGCCCCCAATCTGATCCCATGAGGAGGAGGGGCCCAGCCTGAGGCTCCCTCACAACCTATTCGTCCTGCCCTACTTGCCTCTCCCGCCCCACCACAAACAAGCTGGGAGACCGTCTCCAGGGCCAAGAGGCAGAGGATGGGGGACAATGGGGCAGAGACCAGGTCTGCAGCATGGACGGTCCTTGGATGCCAGCCCCAGAAACTGTATTATTAACCAGTTAACCACTGGAAAAAATATATGCAATTTTTCCAGATCTTCTTCCTCTCAGCAGAAATCTGGGATGTGTTATTTTTCTAGGTCCCTTTCCATTGAAACGTGTGTGTTTTGAAGGAAACATAGCCCATATGTTGCTTATTCATGTTTCATGCAAAATGCTCTTGGGGAATATTTACCCAAGGTCCAAAACAACTTCCATTTGTTTGTGTTTTTAAAGAAATTTCCTGAACTTAAAAGCAGGAAGTCCTTGCTGGCCAAGTATATGAATGTAAGCTCTACAGGTTTGGTGGGCTTGGGATCAGGTGTCCATGATGGGTCAGGAGGTCTCTCAAGCCAGAGGATTAGCATTGGCCTCCCGGGACCTGATGGACAAGCTCAGAGCTGTTGAGCAGAGACCAGCTCCACCATGAACACGGCGGCTGAGCTTGCAGATGGCAATTTCCAGGGGAGGACGGGGAAGGACCAGGCCTTGTGAAAATCAGCCTGACTCACGGCCCCAGAAGGTTTGACCCTGAATGCCTGTCATTCTCTGCTCAACCCCCCTCCCCTTCGCCCCCCCTGGAGAGGGAAGGGACAGGGCATCTTGGAACTCATTCTGGCTATCAGGGCAATGTTTTGTTGCAGAAAGAGGAAGAAAACCCTGCCTCAGTGGGGGTGTCCCTCCCACTGCCAAAGAGAGGAGGAGCAGGCAGCCAGTGGGAGGAAGCGAGATGGGGGCCAGGGACTAGTGGACAGGCTATGGGGGCAGGGCCGCCCTGCCGTTCTCTGCCCTGCAGTCTCAAGCCCACCATCTGTGGGATGAGAACAAATGCGCTCGCCTCACCAACACACACACATCAGAAACACACATCTACGACTCCAAGCACACCCCTGGTGACCCATCAGCAGACCACATGGCAGGTCTGGGGGGACCTGCCCTGTCAGTGTAACAGTGCTGGCCACACCTGCCCTGACCAGTGTGCCCGGGAGTTTCTCGGCCAGTTTCCAGAGGACATGTGCGCAGGCACAGCTCGGGCCATAGGATCTGGAGCTCCTTCCCACTAGCACTTAGCCTGGATCGGGGGTTCCCAAAGTAGACCACATGACCCTAGGAGTGTGTGAGATGGTCCAGCAAGGCCTGGGAAGGACACCAAGGCTTTCTTTAAATTAATGTCACCAGAACATAAGAAAGAGCATCTCCCAGTTCTTAGAGTAAGGGCTGACACTCACGGACGAGCACTGCCCTCACAAAAGTCCGAGAGCCATCAGAAAGTGCAGGCACTCAGCAGGGCTCCACCCAATGTTTCCATGGACCTGCTGTATGAATACAGACCCAGGAGGATCTTGGAAGGACCTTGACATGAGAGGGGGGTGACTATGCAAAGTGTTACACCCCTCGACTGGCGTGGATCCATGCACTCAGATGATTCTAGAGACTAAGTGGGTGATTCTCTTTCACAAAAAGGTGGACACTTCTTTAGATGCCCTGTCCTCTGTGGGCAAAGCCTGCTCATCAAGGGCAGCCTAGCAAACTTTCTGAAAAAAAATCAATAAACCCACTGAAGCTGTGTTTTCAGGGGAAAGGTAAAATTTTCACAGAGGGAGAGAAAGAGACTGCTTTCTACAGAAACTCGTCCCAAAGAGACTGAAAAATGTGGAGTGTTTTCCATCCTTACGCGATTTCATTACCGGAAACGTATAACCATATTGTTTATAAAAGTATTATATCTGTGTACTGAGAAAATTTGCAAACAGAATCATGTCCTTGTGTCTCCAGCTGGGGCAGGGTCTGTAGCACCAGATCCCAAAATGCCTCATGCTCAGAAGCTCGAATCACTGCTTCCAAAAGCGTGGTCAGGATTTATAAAATCCATAGCACATGTTCAACCATATTAATGCTTCCAGTACCATTTTAATAAGAAAAAAAAAATTGTGTCCACAATAAAAATAACACAGATTATTTTAAATATTGTGTATTTCATCTTCGGTCTGTTATCTTTTTATTTTGAAGGATATTCTATTATTCAGATAACATTCCACTTCAGTGTCACAAGTACAGAAAATGTGTGGGTACATATACATACGTCATGTGTTAGCATATTTGGGTGATTTTTTAGATTTGGGGTGATCATCCTGTCCTAGATGGTCCCATTGAGCCAGGTGGTGTCCCACTGAGCCCCAAGGAGCCAGGTGATACCAGCCACAGCCCACAACCCGACGAAGCCCACCTCTGCCCACTAGCCTTCACCTCACCTGAGAGCTGGACTTTCTGTTCCTTACCTGCTTCTGCCTGGCCTCCCTGGAGCCTGTCTCTTGGTGAAAGGGCCAATGTAGAAATGGCACCAGAGCGAGATCCTCAGACATGAGCCAAAGTAAACTACTGCAGGTCCCTAAAACGAGGCCTGGGAAGGCAACTGCTCTGCGTGTCTGCAGAGGAAGCCCCCGCCCCTGCCTCCTGTCCTCCATCGCACCCACATGCACTCCTGGCTGGGGGAAGCATTCCATATGTGTGCACACAGGCGCACAAAACACATGTATGCACACACACACACACACACACATGCACGAATGTAACACTTAGCAAGTCTGTTGGCATCTGACGAGCAGATACACTTCATCATAATTTTAATTGCCCAGAGAATTGGCAATGGGATAGCACAATAACTGAAGAAAAGCAAGAAAAATACTTGAAACTTGAACATTCACTGTCTAAATGGAGGGACGTATACTTTGGACATCAGGGCAGCAAGAAGAGGATTAATACTTCTTGGGTGAATAAAATAAAACCAAAATTCAGGCATAGCCCCAGGGCCAGGCTCCAGCAGGCATGTGGTTTAGGCTGATGAACGATGAGCCAGTGCCCGGGTGACGGGGAGCAGATGCCTGGCTCCCTGCCCCCCACCCCCGACCCCGTGCACAGCCCTGCCAGCGCTGCCAGCCCCAGCAGGCCCTGCTCATAAACACCCCTGCCCCTCTCACTTCTCCTCCTCTGCTTTCAGGGACTCCCAACTGTCCCCCCTGCCTCCATGTCCTGCCATGGCTCTGCTTTCAGGGACCAGACTAGACACAGGCCACCTGTCCAGGGGGCACAGCCTCACACCCAGTGGCACCTGCACTGCAGTCTGAACGACAGGCATTTCTCATTCTTCCAAAAATGAAAACTAATGCTACCTGTGGCTTCCCCATGACTCGCTCTGCATCTCCTGGGAGTGTGAGCGCCAGATCTGGGGACCTGAGGTTGCATCCACGCCACCAGCTCCAGAACATGCTGGGCGGAAGGAAATTTTGGAAGGACCATTTTCTGGCAGGAAATGGTCCACCTTGTTTGAGAGACAAGCTTCCTGTCGCTGGCCCCATGGACCCTGGGCACCTGCTGTGTTTTCCATCCAGGCCTGTAGTCTCAGTACCAGGGTTCGTTGCCAGCTGCTGGCTTGGGGCTGCTTCCAACACTGTGAACTACCTCTGACCCATACAGCCCGGAGGGAGGAGGCCAGGTGGTCATGCATTAAGATTCCTGAGACCCGGGCATCAGCACATTCAGAGCCTGAATTCCCTGGGCTTCTTTGCTCCACTGACCAGACACACTCCAAGTCTCCCCTCCCCATCTGTCACCTCTGTCCTTGTGCAGAAATGAAATGAGGCCTCAAGGGCAGCGAGAATTACCACNACACTTCTTTAGATGCCCTGTCCTCTGTGGGCAAAGCCTGCTCATCAAGGGCAGCCTAGCAAACTTTCTGAAAAAAAATCAATAAACCCACTGAAGCTGTGTTTTCAGGGGAAAGGTAAAATTTTCACAGAGGGAGAGAAAGAGACTGCTTTCTACAGAAACTCGTCCCAAAGAGACTGAAAAATGTGGAGTGTTTTCCATCCTTACGCGATTTCATTACCGGAAACGTATAACCATATTGTTTATAAAAGTATTATATCTGTGTACTGAGAAAATTTGCAAACAGAATCATGTCCTTGTGTCTCCAGCTGGGGCAGGGTCTGTAGCACCAGATCCCAAAATGCCTCATGCTCAGAAGCTCGAATCACTGCTTCCAAAAGCGTGGTCAGGATTTATAAAATCCATAGCACATGTTCAACCATATTAATGCTTCCAGTACCATTTTAATAAGAAAAAAAAAAATTGTGTCCACAATAAAAATAACACAGATTTTTTTAAATATTGTGTATTTCATCTTCGGTCTGTTATCTTTTTATTTTGAAGGATATTCTATTATTCAGATAACATTCCACTTCAGTGTCACAAGTACAGAAAATGTGTGGGTACATATACATACGTCATGTGTTAGCATATTTGGGTGATTTTTTAGATTTGGGGTGATCATCCTGTCCTAGATGGTCCCATTGAGCCAGGTGGTGTCCTACTGAGCCCCAAGGAGCCAGGTGATACCAGCCACAGCCCACAACCCGACGAAGCCCACCTCTGCCCACTAGCCTTCACCTCACCTGAGAGCTGGACTTTCTGTTCCTTACCTGCTTCTGCCTGGCCTCCCTGGAGCCTGTCTCTTGGTGAAAGGGCCAATGTAGATATGGCACCAGAGCGAGATCCTCAGACATGAGCCAAAGTAAACTACTGCAGGTCCCTAAAACGAGGCCTGGGAAGGCAACTGCTCTGCGTGTCTGCAGAGGAAGCCCCCGCCCCTGCCTCCTGTCCTCCATCGCACCCACATGCACTCCTGGCTGGGGGAAGCATTCCATATGTGTGCACACAGGCGCACAAAACACATGTATGCACACACACACACACACACACATGCACGAATGTAACACTTAGCAAGTCTGTTGGCATCTGACGAGCAGATACACTTCATCATAATTTTAATTGCCCAGAGAATTGGCAATGGGATAGCACAATAACTGAAGAAAAGCAAGAAAAATACCTGAAACTTGAACATTCACTGTCTAAATGGAGGGACGTATACTTTGGACATCAGGGCAGCAAGAAGAGGATTAATACTTCTTGGGTGAATAAAATAAAACCAAAATTCAGGCATAGCCCCAGGGCCAGGCTCCAGCAGGCATGTGGTTTAGGCTGACGAATGATGAGCCAGTGCCCGGGTGACGGGGAGCAGATGCCTGGCTCCCTGCCCCCCACCCCCGACCCCGTGCACAGCCCTGCCAGCGCTGCCAGCCCCAGCAGGCCCTGCTCATAAACACCCCTGCCCCTCTCACTTCTCCTCCTCTGCTTTCAGGGACCCCCAACTGTCCCCCCTGCCTCCATGTCCTGCCATGGCTCTGCTTTCAGGGACCAGACTAGACACAGGCCACCTGTCCAGGGGGCACAGCCTCACACCCAGTGGCACCTGCACTGCAGTCTGAACGACAGGCATTTCTCATTCTTCCAAAAATGAAAACTAATGCTACCTGTGGCTTCCCCATGACTCGCTCTGCATCTCCTGGGAGTGTGAGCGCCAGATCTGGGGACCTGAGGTTGCATCCACGCCACCAGCTCCAGAACATGCTCGGCGGAAGGAAATTTTGGAAGGACCATTTTCCGGCAGGAAATGGTCCACCTTGTTTGAGAGACAAGCTTCCTGTCGCTGGCCCCATGGACCCTGGGCACCTGCTGTGTTTTCCATCCAGGCCTGTAGTCTCAGTACCAGGGTTCGTTGCCAGCTGCTGGCTTGGGGCTGCTTCCAACACTGTGAACTACCTCTGACCCATACAGCCCGGAGGGAGGAGGCCAGGTGGGCATGCATTAAGATTCCTGAGACCTGGGCATCAGCACATTCAGAGCCTGAATTCCCTGGGCTTCTTTGCTCCACTGACCAGACACACTCCAAGTCTCCCCTCCCCATCTGTCACCTCTGTCCTTGTGCAGAAATGAAATGAGGCCTCAAGGGCAGCGAGAATTACCACGGTCCCTCAGGCTCCGTCCTCATCCCCCATCTGCTGTCCTTCCCCACCTTGCTCTTCGTGACTCGCCATGAAGCCATGAGTTGGTGCCTGGGTCTGCAGATTCTAACTCCAGCATCTCCTCTAGAGCTGCCCCAGGGCCCCCTCCTCCACGGCCCTCCCTTCATGGCAAATAGATGGGGAAAAAATGGAAACAGTGACAGACTTTATTTTCTTGGGCTCCAAAATGACTGCAGATGGTGACCTTTGCAAAGTCAAGTTGCAAAGGTGTGGATAGAGGATGGGGGTAGGACTGCAGCCCTTTCTGCAGCAGTAATGGTCTAAAACCACTGCAGACTCTGTAATTCCCTGCATGGTCATTGAGAACCTACCATGGGCTCTGCTAACACACAGATAGCCAGCCCCCCACTCCCAGGTCACAAACAATCAAAGATCCCATGAGAGCTCCCTGCTCCTGAGCATCCTGTGTTCCGAGACCACTGCACACCCACACCCTGCCCACCTACCTACCCTCCCTGGTCCCTCCTCCCAACCAAAGCTGCTGCTGCTGCTAAGTCACTTCAGTCGTGTCCGACTCTGTGCACCCCACAGATGGCAGCCCACCAGGGTCCCCCATCCCTGGGATTCTCCAGGCAAGAATACTGGAGGGGGTTCCAACCAAAGCTAGCCCCCATCAAAGCCAGAGCCATGCCAACATCATGGAGACCTGTCGCATCCCCAGGGAATCAGCCTTCCCCATGGGACTTCACGGTCACAAGTCAGCCTTCCCTCCAAGTTCAAGGAGCCCAGCAGGTGCCGGCCAGTGTGGGGCCCGCTCCATACAGCCACAGAGAGACGCACAGTCTGCCACAGTGCCACCGTGTGGCAGGACGGGGGAGAGTAGCGAGGTCTGAGCAGGTGCCAACCATGGCCCTGGGAGAGGAAGGAACTCTGTCCCTCCCCAGCTTGTCTGTAAGGACTTCCTGCATTTAAGGCATTAAGGCAAACAGGACAGGAAGCAAGCAGTGATCACAAGATGAGTGGCAAGAGTCTTCTTGCCCCCACGCGTGGGAGCGGGGCACCTGGTCGCAGCCTCTGTCCCCAGCACCCTCCTCCTTGTGACTTTCTACTTTGATACAATTTCAGATGTTAAAAGCTTCAAGAACCGTACAAAGAACTCCTCTTCACCTTTTACCCAGATTCACCAGTTAATTATATGTTGCCTCTTTTCCTTAATCATTCTATCACTCTGATATAAATATATATATACATACATACGAATTTATATGAAGTTTTTTCCAAGTTGTTTGAGAGCAATTAGGAGAAAGTGTCCTCTGTTTTACTACTAACTTCATTGTGTAGTTCATAAAAACAAGAATAATTTCTTACATACTTATACAATATGTACATCAGAAGATTTTACATTGATACAATTCTATCATTTAGCACAGAGTCCATATTCAAATCACATCAATTGTCCCTATAATGTCCTTTAGAGTAACATTTCTTCCAATAAACTTTTTAAACATCTTAATGCCTCAATTCATAAATTCACTTAAGAGTAGTTGACTAATAAGTCAAACTCATGCACACGTTTCACCCAGCAGCTCAGGTAGAAGAGACTTCGCCCTGTGATGTGGTTGGCTGAAGAGGCCTGGGGTCAGGAATAAGAACAGGTGATTGGCCTGGACTTAAGTCACACGGATGATAGTGGGTTTTTTTCATTGTTAAACCTTTGTGCAAGCCTGAAATACCTCCCAAACCCCTGCCCCCAAGGGTCTCCTGGAAGGAGAAGAATTCCAGGTAAACTTAATAAGAGATATTGCTCCAGATAAACTCTCCCTGGCTGTGGGGACTACAGGGAGTGAACAAACAGAGCTGAGGATGTACAGGGAGACAAAGAAGAGACAGGGATGAGGGTCGGTGGGCTGGGCTGCCTGGACGCCGCGGTGGTGGGAGAGCCGGCTTCCCACTCGGTCCAGATCTTACTTTCTGCCTTATGAATATGGAGTCGCTGTTCAAAATGAAAAAGGCCGGGGGCAGAGGACGTCCTCGGTGGTTCAGCGGTTAAAAGTCCACCTGCAGCGGTTAAGAGTCCACCTGCCACGGCAGGGGACACAGGTTCAATCCCTGGTCCGGGAAGATCCCACATGCCTCAGGGCAACTCAGCCCGTGCATCACAACTGCTGAGTCCTCAGCCTAGAGCCTGCACGCCCCCAGAGCCCACGATCCACACCAAGCAAAGCCACTGCAGTGAGACGCCCATGCGCCCTAACCAGAGAAAGCCCAGGGGCAGGACAGCCAAAAGTAAACAAACAAATATCCATCTAAAAAGTAGTTTTGTAAAAAGGCGGGGTCATGTTTGGCCACGACGGTGCTGATACATGGTGATGACATTTCCATCAAGAACCCACTGATCTTGAGAACAATGCAAAAGGCATCTTGGGTGAATTCTTCCAGAAGCTGACTCTAGATTAAGAATCCAAGTGTAAATTTATTTGGACAGTGAGCCCAGGAGCCCAGGTAAGGGACTGAGAAATTGATTCAAAGAGAGGCAGCAAATAAAGGTGTCCCATCAATCAAAACATCATGTGGGCAATTGCAGTGTAGCCCTTTGGGAGCACTTGTAGAGCATGCCTTGCAATGGCCCTGAGACCAGAGAGCTGGGATATTAACACATCTATCCTGCACTCCAGCCCTGGGAAGAGGGTTGCTCCTGGGCTTTTAATGCCCTGGCACTTCCAGCCTACAGTGGCAATGAAGCTGTGTCCGGTGACCAGAGAAAGTCTTCAGGCTAAAAAATGTCCAGGCAGGCAGCTGAAGACAGGTGTGCCCTGAAGAGTTCATGACAGTCTGCCACAGTGACATCACCACATGTGACCTGATTCATCCTTAAATCAGGAAGTGCAATTAAATCTCAGCACAGATGGTTACATTGCTCACAGTTTGTCTAGTAGAAAAGTACATAAAAAGTCAGGGGAATGAAAAGGCAACGCCACCAGCAGTTTTCAGAGAGAGTCCCCTGCAGGAGGTGGGTTCAAAACTGGAGTTTGGGGGGAGCTGGAATGGCCCACGCTGCACACCAGCGGGTCGCCCTTGTTCTCTGTGAGCTGGGTGGGGCTCAGGGTCCCTGCATCAGAGAGCTCCATGGGCTGGAACACTAGGTGAGCCAGGCTTTGCTGACAGGGTCAGTGAAGACACAGAACAGGATCAGATGTTCTGAGCTTGTGGGGCAGGACTGCCTCCCCCAGCATACTCCATGTCCCCATAAGGCTGACTTCAGAAGGTTTCTTCAAGGTGTAGGCAAAAAAAACAATGGAATTGTCAAGCTGCTAAAACCCTGCCAGACAGATCACTGGGGAGCAGTCTACAAAATGTCCAAGGGGTGGCTGCCAGCCTGTGTCCCACCCAGAGAAACCCTGCCCTCCCCAAGGAGGGCAAGACCTAAGATTCCTATCCACACACTGTGAAGGAAACAATGAGCTCTCCACCATCTTCACTATTAACATTCTTACTGTTATTATAATGATCGTGACAATATATTGGGCGATCATTATAATAATCCGCAGAGGTCGTCAAAGGATGAGATGGCTGGATGGCATCACTGATGCAATGGACCTGAACTTGGGCAAAATTCGGGAGACGGTGAGGGACTGGGAAGCCTGGCATGCTGCAGTGCACGGGGTCGCGAAGAGCTGACATGACTGAGCGACTGAACAACAGCAGCATATATTGGGCATGTCTCCATGCTGCCCATTTTCTCCTTTTCTTCTCAAAATGTCATCTCATTTATTCCTTAAAACAAATCCTTGGGGTGAGTCCTGTTGAAACCCCTCACCACCAATGCAGAAACTTTAGCTTTGACAAGGTGGGTTCCCTGCTCACAGACACCCAGCTGTGACAATTCCAGAATTCCAGCCCATTGCCCATCACTTTCAGTCCTCAAAACCACCTCCTGGTTATGCCATCCTGCCTCACCCACGCCCTGTGCACTCCCCACCAGGAACGTATATGCTCCCTACCTGAAACACTGCCTGGAACCGAGGGAGAAAATTCACCCCCTTCCTGTTTCCAAACGACTACGGGTCAGTTAAGTGATCCTAGGATGATTTCTACCACGAGCCAGTACTTACTCATCTGACAGTAGTTCCTTTAGACCCCTGCTCCCCTCCGGGGAAGCCATTGTCCAAGGTGGCACATCTTATGAGGAAACAAGTCCTCGCCTCAGGTCACTTTGGGCAAAAGCCAGGTTGTGTATCCGTTCATTTTCTTCTGACAACAAGCCTCATTTATCCCCTAAAGCAGGGTGTTTACTGTGAAGAAACAGGCCGTGTGAGTGAAAACAGGAACCGCTGTGTGGCCACATCAAGCCTTAACACAGCTGCTTCTGTGGCCTGCCTTGGGCAGGGAGCCTGTGCCCGAGGCCAGGGCAGCCCACGCGCAGAGTTGCTGCAAGGCTGTCTTGTATTCAGACCCGTTGTGACTGACCTACTTTCCTACTTCCTCTTGGTTTGTTGTTGCTGTTGCTTTTTCCTATTTTAATGTCTTTCCTACGATCTCCAAGCATCTGGACAGATGATAATGTGATCATTCCTGTATTTTTTAAAGACACTTTTTGCAACAAGGAGAGACCAAAATAATGTCAATATTCACCAACTTCAAAATAGATAAAGTGTGGTACATTCATTCAGTGGTCCACTCAACTGTGGTTAAAATTGACATGTTAACTGTATGTTTTCACCAAGGCTAAATCTTTAAAAACAAATGGTGCTAGGGAGAGAGTGTGGAGTTAGTGTCTGATGGGGACAGAGCTTTGGGCAAGATTTAAAAAGTCAGGGGGTAGATGGTGGAGATGTTTGCCCAACAATGTGAATGTGATAATGCCATTGAACTGTACCTTTAAAAATGGCTAAAAGGGCTAAATTGTACGTTCTGTGTATTTTACCACAATTTTTTTTAAAAAGCACAGAACTTCCCTATTGGTACAGTGGATAAGAATCTGCCTGCCAGTGCAGAGGACACAAGTTCAGTTCCTGGTCTGGGAAGATCCCACATGCCTCAGAGTAATGAAAGCCCGTGAGCCACAGCTACTGAGCCCAAATGCCTACAGGCTGTGCTCCACAAGAGAAACCACTGCAGTGAGAAGCTCACACACTGCAACAGAGTAGCCCCCATCACCGCAACGAGAGAAAGACCGTGCTCGGCAATGAAGACCCAGCGCAACCAAAAATAAACAAAATCACTTTAAAAACACCGTGTGTGCTATTCTTAGTCACTTAGTTGTGTCTGACTCTTTGCGACCCCATAGACTGTAGCCTGTGAGGCTCCTCTGTCCCTGGGATTCTCCAGGCAGAAACACAGGAGTGAGTTGCCATGCCCTCCTGCAGGGATCTTCCCAGCCCAGGGATCAAACCCAGGTCTCCCGCATTGCAGGCAGATTCTTTATAGTTTGAGCCACCAGGGAACACTGTAAAACACTGTAATATATATATATTAAAAAAAAAAACCACAAGGATCATTTGTAAATAATCTGAGGTAATTATGTTTCTGATGTTTGAAGTACATCATAATATAAATAAGTACATAAATAACAACAGATGAACATGTTTACCTCACCCCGTACGCTAAGAAATCCTTTAGGTAAACAAGCATCTTCTAAAGCACAGATTACTGGGAGTTTTGGAGTCCATGGTCATGAACGTCAGTGCCCACCCCTGGCTCTTTTCCACCAGGCTGGTGGGAAGTAGATCACACAAGTCAAGTCCATGGGTCACAGCCCAGAGGCAGAATATTGGGTTGACCTGGTGTCCAAAGGGAGCATGCAGGTGAATGGTGGGAGGGACAGGAGCCCCCCCACCTGACACCCCTGTGCCTGGCTAGTCCTGGGGGTTGTCCTCTTCAGAAGCAGGGAACACCGGACACCCACGCACAGCCCAGGTTCATGAAAGCAGGGGTCACTCGGACACCAACTCAAACTCACTGACCACCACAGGACCACATGAGAGTCCATTTTTCCGACTCTCAGGCTTTTGTGAAAGTAGTGAGGAAATCACCCAAAAGTGGACCCAAGGTGGACTCTAGATGCAAAGCCATCCCACTCGTCAGAAAGACCTCCTTAAATTGAGTTTTTCCCAAACAGTCCTGGGAGCCAAGGGTGAAGGTTTCCAGTGACCGGCAGGGTGAGGAGGGGTCGTCAAGGCCCCCAGGTCTCCAGATCTGTGTTTGTCCTGCCATGAGCTGCCCACTTCACTCCAGGTGCCTGGCCCCCTGCATTGCGAGCCCCCACATTGTGAATCGTCTGGTCTCTGTCACGCTGGTCACCAGCAGCTGAGGTGAGAATGCAGACACAGGCAAACGCAGGCAGGTGGGCATCTCTGTGTGCCAAGAAAATGGGGTTTATGGGCACTAGACCTTGAATTTTCCATGTCAGCAATATTAATATTATTTTGAGTTTTTCCCCCAATCATCTAAAAATGTAAAAATTGCAACAAGGCAGGACCCTTTGGGGCCTTCCCGGGAACAACCCTGCCCCCACATCCTGGGCCTGCCTCTTGTTTGTAGAAAAGCTGGTCTCCCAGGCTGTCCTGAGTCACCAAGGAGCTGGCTCAAGCACTTAACGATCAGGACGACAGATTCACAGGAGGCCTAGCTCCTGCCTGAAGGACACAGATAGCAGTATCCCAGACACATTCCTAAACTGTCTGGGAGACACAATAACCACCACCAGAGGATAAAGAGCTAGCTGCATGATGGCTAGACTGTAGCCATGACACTGGCTGAATATCCCAGCAGCCCTGAATCTGTGACCTGCGTGATTCCCAGAACTGACCTCAGGGAAACGGGAACAAACCGACCCTGGAGTCGAAGATTAACTGCACTTAGAACAATCAAGATGATTGCTGAGCTGCCTGTGCTGTTTTGCACGTAGCCCCCACCACACCCCCTGAAACTTCCCGAGTTTTCCTTGTAAAACCTCTTTCCCTGAAACTGACAAAGGGGAGACAGTTTGGGGAATGCTATTCCACCATCGCCCCAGGTTGCCAGCTTCCTAAATAAAATATCCTTCTTTTCCCACCAGTTTTTGTTTCTAGAACATTGACTTAAAAAAAAAAAACAAAAACAAAAACCTTTTTATATTATATTGGAGTATAGCTGATGAACAATGTCGTGATAGTTGTAGGAGCACAGCAGAGTGACTCTGCCATATATATACGTGGATCCATTCTCCCAAAAAGTCCCCTCCCATCTAGGCTGCCATGAAACACTGAGCATTCACTTCTCTGTTTTGTTTTTTTTTTCTAATTCAATTCATTTTGTAAAATTTATTTGTAACTGGAGGACAATTGCTTTCCAATATTGTGTTGGCTTCTGTCATACAACAACATGAACAAGCCATAAGCATTGACTTTGGATTGACGAGCATCCTGAATTCATTTGCAGGTCCAGCCAGCAACCTCAGCCATGCATGACCAGGTGAAGCCTGGTTTGTTCCAAGCGTCACAGGCTGCCCCCAGCCTAGACACCCAGAAAGATCCTTGAGCCAACCCTACGAGATGCCTCCATGAGGGCATGGGAGGAACAGCGGGAGGGAGAAAAAGGAGGAAGAAGAAGGAAGAGGGGCAGGCTCTCCCTGGGGACACTGCCCAGCCCCCTGGTCAGGATGGGCATTTCACTGTCNCCCCAGCCTAGACACCCAGAAAGATCCTTGAGCCAACCCTACGAGATGCCTCCATGAGGGCATGGGAGGAACAGCGGGAGGGAGAAAAAGGAGGAAGAAGAAGGAAGAGGGGCAGGCTCTCCCTGGGGACACTGCCCAGCCCCCTGGTCAGGATGGGCATTTCACTGTCCACTCAGTTACAGCAGCTGAAACGGAAGCATCAGCTCCAATAGCGACACTTCTCCCAGCTCCTGTAGGGGGCACCTCATTGGTCCTCCCAATCACTGAGGCCACTGCGCTTTATCCTGTCGTTGGGAGGAGAAAACCGGGGCATGGACACCAGAAGGAAGCTGCCCAGAAGGACAACAGGGTGGGCTCAGCAGCCAGCACGGGCATCTGGTCTCAGCCTCGGAGCCCCCGGCCCAGTGAACCTGAGTGCTGGCCCCGGTGGTACACATGACACCTCCTTCTCACCCTCTCATCCCCACCCTTCTTCATACATCACTCTGTCCTTGGCCTTCCAACCCCAAACACAGGAGCACAGGATTTCCCACCCTGAAACACCAAGGAAGCCCTCCAGGGAACAGCCTGACCTCATCTCCCCCTGCAGCACTGCCCTGCTTCTGTGAAAGTCAAGCCCTGGTGTTCTCGGTCAGAGTTACAAGCCCCGTGACCAAGAGACCAGTAATTAAGTTCATGTAGAACCAGGCCGATCTGGGCCAACAGTGATGATAACCAACAGGACACAGGCCCTCATTTGAGGACCGAAGAGGATGGCCAAAGCATGCCTTTCTCTGGAAGGCGCAGCCGTGGACGTGGCAATGTGCTGGTCTGAACTGTGGTGCTGGAGGAGACTCTTGAGAGTCCCTTGGACTGCAAGGAGATCAAACTAGTCAATCCTGAAGGAAATCAACTCTGAATATTCATTGGAAGGACTGATCATAAGGCCGAAGCTCCAATACTTTGACTGCCTGAAGTAAAGAGCCAACTCATTGGAAAAGACCCTGATGCTAGGAAAGATTGAAGATGGGAGGAGAAGGGGAGAACAGAGGATGAGATGGTTGGATGGCATCACCAACTCAATGGACATGAGTCTGAGTAAATTCCGGGGGTTGGCGATGGACAGGGAGGTCTGGCATGCTGCAGTCCATGGGGTCGCAAAGAGTCAGACATGACTGAGCGACTGAACTGAACTGAACTGAGTCTTCTATTTTGTCAAATTTGGCACGGACCATTTAGAATATGTGTCATTGTTTACAGCTCTCAACAAGCAAGATCTGTATGTTTCGTGAAATTGTTCAGGGTGAAGCAAGAGCTGAGTGACCCAAAGGCATAAACTGCCAATATCTGGGGGACCCAGGAAGGGAAGGGGGCTGAACTATCACATCACAAAGAAAGTCACCTGTCCTCCCCTTCACTGATCCCTCCCACCTCAATCAGCTCCAAAGCCATCCATCCCTGACCCGCCCAGTTCCCTGTCCCTCAGTCCCAGCCCAAACAACCATCCAGCCAGACTTCTGTAGAATCTTCCCCCTGGGGCTTCATGTCCCTGCTGCTCCCCTACAGGCTCCACCCCAAGACCAGAACCCATATCTGCCCATGGGGTCCAGCTGAGATGGCCCTGAGAGATGGAGGGTGGGGACTGAGTTCTCTGAAGGCCTATGATCACTGCTGACATGAGCTGGTAGACTGTCCCCCTGGGCAGCGGACCCCTCAGTGGTCATTCTTAGGTCGTGGGGAGATTCCCACAGCCCCTGTTCTCCATTGATCTGTGCCCACAGTCCCCTGTGCCACCCCTGCCCAGGTCACAGGGGCAGAACCAGACTGCAGCAGACCACTGTCAGACACAACATCTTGTCTGTATGGGGCCCCAGCACCATGCCCGAATCATAATCAAATGAAAAGCTGTGGAATCTGTAATGGAGAACTTCTAAAATAAGTGATGTTGGACCTCCCTGGTGATCCAGTAGTTGAGACACGATGCTTCCAGTGTGGGGGGCACCATGGGTTTGATCCGTAGATGGGGAACTAGGATCCCACATGCCATGCAGCACAGTCAAAAAATAAATAGTGGACAGCATGAGACACCTGGCTGCGGAGGCTCCTGCGCCACAGAATCACAGTTATCTGGCACCCTGGGGAGGTGCCGGGGCTCGGCCTGTGGCCCAGCATCCACAGCGTGTGCATCAGCTGGGCTCTATCATGGCTGCCTCACGGCTTGAAGGACCACTTGATTTTTCATGAAGGACTCTAGGCAGGGCGGGTCCTTTGAACCATCACTCGCCACTGGAGCTTGGCCAGGACCCTTCAACCCGACGCCCCTGCCTGCTGCTTCTCCTTCACCCAGAGGCAGCTTTGACTGCTGTTGGCAGAATCAGTCCCAGGGTCAGGACCTTGAACTTAGTCTGGAATTTGGGGCTCCACCTCTTGGCAGAGGACCATGGGAGTGGCCTGTGGTCCACCCTCAGGGCCTTCTGCCTCTGTGTTTTTAGAAGGAACTGCTGACTCTGCAACAGCCCTTCTCCCACTGACAGCTGCCCGTGTGCCAGCGACATTGGCACAGCCGGTCACGTTTACCACAAGCGATAAATAGTGTCTGCCCCAGTTAGCGCCAACACTTTGAGAAGTGTTTTCTCTCTACAGTTTGCATTTCAGAGAGTTTTATTTTCTCAGCTGCTGGAACCAATGGATTCTCAGTGATGGTCAGCCCTTCTTATGCTGGAGAAGGAGACACAGCCAGCCTCAGGTCCCAACCACACAGCTAGAACACGGTTCTGGTTTTCAGTAAATCTCCTGGAGCCAGGAAACAAAGAAGTCTCGCCCCATCAGCCAAATTTCTGATGCCACCTGTGTGTGTGTGTCTGTGTGTATGTAACCACCCCCACATAGGACTCGGGGGTCTCAAGTTGTAAAACCTCTTGTTTAGTCAAGACCCCAGATCAACATGTCCTTTCATCAGTGCTTGAGTGGTCGACCTGAGCCCTGGAAATCTGGAGTCCAGAGGCTGATGCTCCCTCCAGTCCTAGCTGGATAAGCAAGAACCGATTCCTGGGCCCATTTCCTCCTCGGAGGGCATGAATGTGACCCCAGCTTGGTGGGTTGTGGGTGCCCAGCGAAGGTTCAGATTCCAAGAAATTGAGTGCACCTGGAACCCCAGCGAGTGCACGGCCAGCACTCTGGATTCAGGCCCCGAGTCCCCCTGGACTGGCTGAAGAGCCTCATACAGCTTTGTCCAGACTCCCAGCAAGTGACATAATGGTCTTGGGAAAGTATCCCTGTGGGCCATTGCATGCTAAGTCACTTCAGTGGCATCCAAGTCTTTGTGACCCTACAGATGGTATCCCACCAGGCTCTTCTGTCCATGGGATTCTCCAGGCAAGAATCCTGGAGTGGGTTGCCATGCCCTCTTCCAGGGGGTCTTCCCAACCCGGAGATCCATTCAGCTCTGCTTCATCCCATCCCTGTCTGAGCGGCTTCCACACAGAACATTCAGGCTCCCTGCAATGACCCAAGGAGGCAGTGAGGGGGGTGATGATGTCCTGACTCAAAACCATCCACAGTGGGCAACAGGGGTGGTTGTGGTGCCCTGTGTCCTGCTGCCTCCATCTGGGTCCTGTCAACCTCAGGATGGTCCACCTTGGAGCAACACATCTGGTTTGCTATACTTAAGACCTCCCCAAACCACATGGAGAGTTCCAGCGAACAGCAGAACCTGCAGAAGAACTAACCCCAGGCACATGGCCCCCACGTAGCCTCCATGCTTATGGCGAGGGAGTGAGGGGTATGCCCTGNGTGTTGGCTTCTGTCATACAACAACATGAACAGCCATAAGCAATGACTTTGAAGTGACGAGCGTCCTGAATTTATTTGCAGGTCCAGCCAGCAACCTCAGCCATGCATAACCAGGTGAAGCCTGGTTTGTTCCAAGCGTCACAGGCTGCCGACCCCAGCCTAGACACCCAGAAAGATCCTTGAGCCAACCCTACGAGATGCCTCCATGAGGGCATGGGAGGAACAGCGGGAGGGAGAAAAAGGAGGAAGAAGAAGGAAGAGGGGCAGGCTCTCCCTGGGGACACTGCCCAGCCCCCTGGTCAGGATGGGCATTTCACTGTCCACTCAGTTACAGCAGCTGAAACGGAAGCATTAGCTCCAATAGCGACACTTCTCCCAGCTCCTGTAGGGGGCACCTCATTGGTCCTCACAATCACTGAGGCCACTGCACTTTATCCTGTCTTTGGGAGGAGAAAACCGGGGCACGGACACCAGAAGGAAGCTGCCCAGAAGGACAACAGGGTGGGCTCAGCAGCCAGCATGGGCATCTGGTCTCAGCCTCGGAGCACCCGGCCCAGTGAACCTGAGTGCTGGCCCCGGTGGTACACATGACACCTCCTTCTCACCCTCTCATCCCCGCCNGGACACCAGAAGGAAGCTGCCCAGAAGGACAACAGGGTGGGCTCAGCAGCCAGCATGGGCATCTGGTCTCAGCCTCGGAGCCCCCGGCCCAGTGAACCTGAGTGCTGGCCCCGGTGGTACACATGACACCTCCTTCTCACCCTCTCATCCCCGCCCTTCTTCATACATCACTCTGTCCTTGGCCTTCCAACCCCAAACACAGGAGCACAGGATTTCCCACCCTGAAACACCAAGGAAGCCCTCCAGGGAACAGCCTGACCTCATCTCCCCCTGCAGCACTGCCCTGCTTCTGTGAAAGTCAAGCCCTGGTGTTCTCGGTCAGAGTTACAAGCCCCGTGACCAAGAGACCAGTAATTAAGTTCATGTAGAACCAGGCCGATCTGGGCCAACAGTGATGATAACCAACAGGACACAGGCCCTCATTTGAGGACCGAAGAGGATGGCCAAAGCATGCCTTTCTCTGGAAGGCGCAGCAGTGGATGTGGCAATGTGCTGGTCTGAACTGTGGTGCTGGAGGAGACTCTTGAGAGTCCCTTGGACTGCAAGGAGATCAAACTAGTCAATCCTGAAGGAAATCAACTCTGAATATTCATTGGAAGGACTGATCATAAGGCCGAAGCTCCAATACTTTGACTGCCTGAAGTAAAGAGCCAACTCATTGGAAAAGACCCTGATGCTAGGAAAGATTGAAGATGGGAGGAGAAGGGGAGAACAGAGGATGAGATGGTTGGATGGCATCACCAACTCAATGGACATGAGTCTGAGTAAATTCCGGGGGTTGGCGATGGACAGGGAGGCCTGGCATGCTGCAGTCCATGGGGTCGCAAAGAGTCAGACATGACTGAGCGACTGAACTGAACTGAACTGACTCTTCTATTTTGTCAAATTTGGCACGGACCATTTAGAATATGTGTCATTGTTTACAGCTCTCAACAAGTAAGATCTGTATGTTTCGTGAAATTGTTCAGGGTGAAGCAAGAGCTGAGTGACCCAAAGGCATAAACTGCCAATATCTGGGGGACCCAGGAAGGGAAGGGGGCTGAACTATCACATCACAAAGAAAGTCACCTGTCCTCCCCTTCACTGATCCCTCCCACCTCAATCAGCTCCAAAGCCATCCATCCCTGACCCGCCCAGTTCCCTGTCCCTCAGTCCCAGCCCAAACAACCATCCAGCCAGACTTCTGTAGAATCTTCCCCCTGGGGCTTCATGTCCCTGCTGCTCCCCTACAGGCTCCACCCCAAGACCAGAACCCATATCTGCCCATGGGGTCCAGCTGAGATGGCCCTGAGAGAGGGAGGGTGGGGACTGAGTTCTCTGAAGGCCTATGATCACTGCTGACATGAGCTGGTAGACTGTCCCCCTGGGCAGCGGACCCCTCAGTGGTCATTCTTAGGTCGTGGGGAGATTCCCACAGCCCCTGTTCTCCATTGATCTGTGCCCACAGTCCCCTGTGCCACCCCTGCCCAGGTCACAGGGGCAGAACCAGACTGCAGCAGACCACTGTCAGACACAACATCTTGTCTGTATGGGGCCCCAGCACCATGCCCGAATCATAATCAAATGAAAAGCTGTGGAATCTGTAATGGAGAACTTCTAAAATAAGTGATGTTGGACCTCCCTGGTGATCCAGTAGTTGAGACACGATGCTTCCAGTGTGGGGGGCACCATGGGTTTGATCCGTAGATGGGGAACTAGGATCCCACATGCCATGCAGCACAGTCAAAAAATAAATAGTGGACAGCATGAGACACCTGGCTGCGGAGGCTCCTGCGCCACAGAATCACAGTTATCTGGCACCCTGGGGAGGTGCCGGGGCTCGGCCTGTGGCCCAGCATCCACAGCGTGTGCATCAGCTGGGCTCTATCATGGCTGCCTCACGGCTTGAAGGACCACTTGATTTTTCATGAAGGACTCTAGGCAGGGCGGGTCCTTTGAACCATCACTCACCACTGGAGCTTGGCCAGGACCCTTCAACCCGACGCCCCTGCCTGCTGCTTCTCCTTCACCCAGAGGCAGCTTTGACTGCTGTTGGCAGAATCAGTCCCAGGGTCAGGACCTTGAACTTAGTCTGGAATTTGGGGCTCCACCTCTTGGCAGAGGACCATGGGAGTGGCCTGTGGTCCACCCTCAGGGCCTTCTGCCTCTGTGTTTTTAGAAGGAACTGCTGACTCTGCAACAGCCCTTCTCCCACTGACAGCTGCCCGTGTGCCAGCGACATTGGCACAGCCGGTCACGTTTACCACAAGCGATAAATAGTGTCTGCCCCAGTTAGCGCCAACACTTTGAGAAGTGTTTTCTCTCTACAGTTTGCATTTCAGAGAGTTTTATTTTCTCAGCTGCTGGAACCAATGGATTCTCAGTGATGGTCAGCCCTTCTTATGCTGGAGAAGGAGACACAGCCAGCCTCAGGTCCCAACCACACAGCTAGAACACGGTTCTGGTTTTCAGTAAATCTCCTGGAGCCAGGAAACAAAGAAGTCTCGCCCCATCAGCCAAATTTCTGATGCCACCTGTGTGTGTGTGTCTGTGTGTATGTAACCACCCCCACATAGGACTCGGGGGTCTCAAGTTGTAAAACCTCTTGTTTAGTCAAGACCCCAGATCAACATGTCCTTTCATCAGTGCTTGAGTGGTCGACCTGAGCCCTGGAAATCTGGAGTCCAGAGGCTGATGCTCCCTCCAGTCCTAGCTGGATAAGCAAGAACCGATTCCTGGGCCCATTTCCTCCTCGGAGGGCATGAATGTGACCCCAGCTTGGTGGGTTGTGGGTGCCCAGCGAAGGTTCAGATTCCAAGAAATTGAGTGCACCTGGAACCCCAGCGAGTGCACGGCCAGCACTCTGGATTCAGGCCCCGAGTCCCCCTGGACTGGCTGAAGAGCCTCATACAGCTTTGTCCAGACTCCCAGCAAGTGACATAATGGTCTTGGGAAAGTATCCCTGTGGGCCATTGCATGCTAAGTCACTTCAGTGGCATCCAAGTCTTTGTGACCCTACAGATGGTATCCCACCAGGCTCTTCTGTCCATGGGATTCTCCAGGCAAGAATCCTGGAGTGGGTTGCCATGCCCTCTTCCAGGGGGTCTTCCCAACCCGGAGATCCATTCAGCTCTGCTTCATCCCATCCCTGTCTGAGCGGCTTCCACACAGAACATTCAGGCTCCCTGCAATGACCCAAGGAGGCAGTGAGGGGGGTGATGATGTCCTGACTCAAAACCATCCACAGTGGGCAACAGGGGTGGTTGTGGTGCCCTGTGTCCTGCTGCCTCCATCTGGGTCCTGTCAACCTCAGGATGGTCCACCTTGGAGCAACACATCTGGTTTGCTATACTTAAGACCTCCCTAAACCACATGGAGAGTTCCAGCGAACAGCAGAACCTGCAGAAGAACTAACCCCAGGCACATGGCCCCCACGTAGCCTCCATGCTTATGGCGAGGGAGTGAGGGGTATGCCCTGGCTTCAGTGCACCTCTGGGCAGTGAAGTGGAATCTGGACACCTTACAGTGGCCCCCAGAGCCCATGACACCTCCCACTGTGACTGGCCGCTGCCCCTGGAATGAACGCAAGTGAGATCTGCCCAGAATGTGGCCACATCCGAAGTCCACGGCGCTCAGATATCACCACAGGGTGCCGCAGTCCATTACAAAGAACTTTTAAAAATCCATTACAAAGAACTTCTGTGCTTTTGTAGAAAAATTAGGAACTCAAGAGAAGTGAAACCAAAGATTCTCAAATGATCTATGATTCTACTTTACACAGTGTTTTGTGTATGTTTCGATGTCTTCTCTCTGATATGTATTAAATGGATGTATATTATCCCATATGTAGCACACATCTCTCTCTGCTCTCTGTTCAGTTGTGTTTAACTCTTTGTGACCCCATGGACTGTAGCCCACAGGCTCCTCTGTCCATGGGACAAAAACACTGGAGTGGGTTGCCATTTCCTCCTCCAGGGGGTCTTCCCGCACCAGGGATCAAGCCTGCATTTTCTGCATTGGCAGGTGGATTCTTTACCACCGAGCCAGCTGGGACGCCTGTATCATACATGTGTGTGTTAGTTGCTCAGTCACGCCTGACTGTTTCCAATCCCACAGCCTGTAGCCCACCAGGCTCCTCTGTCCATAGAACTTTCCAGGCAAGAATACTGGAGTGAGCTGCTGTCCCATTCTCCAGGGGATCTTCCTGAACCAGGATTTGAACCCTGGTCTCCTGCATTAGCAAGCAGATTCTTTACCATCTGAGCTACCAGGGAAGCCAGTATTATACATATGTCCACATATAATTTTTGTTCAAAAACGTTTGTTTCATAATCTTTCTCACCTGTTAATTTATCATTTTAAATCAGTACCTGAATATATTACAAAAGAATCAATGTGAAAATAGATTCCCTCCACCACCATCACCCTCCCAACCTCTGCCACAACCCCCTGACCACCCCCCGAAACCCCCATTTCAGCCCTGTAGCCCAAGCTCCTGTCTGGTGACAACACTGCCATGAACATCTTCCATCTCCAAGTGAATCTGTTTCTCTAACGTGACATGGAGCAGTGGAATCGCTGAGCCAAAATCTGTGCTTACTCTTTATCTTAATAAATACATCAAATTGTTCTCGAAATAGCTGTACAGACTTGTTCTCCCCAAATCAGAACAGCTGTTTTCCCACATCTGCTAACATTTGAAACCATCGCACATCTTACTGTTTGCCAGCCCAATAGGTGAAAACTATTATCTCACAGTTGTTTTAGTTTGGATTTCCCTGAATAGTGCTGGTGTTTACATTGGCTGGTGAGCTTCCTCTGAACAACCCAGTCATATCCTGGCCCCTGTGTTGTTAGCCTTTTGGAATGATTTTAGAACTTCTTAAATGACATTTTTCTCCCGGTTTTTTTTCATATGTTTAAAAACTTTGCTTATGATGCCTTTATCATAGAAATTATTTTTATGTCCCCCAAACTTTCAATTTTCTATAATAACTTTGTGGATTTTGCTTTATTGCATGAATATTATACATGGATATTGCACATGAGTATTATCTATGAATATAATATGAGTGTTATATGCATACCAACAACAAGTTGGTTCTTATGTTTACTTCTTTCTCAAAAATACATTTCACAGATAGTAAAGATATTAAAAAGGAGTCTAATTTTAACCAAATATCCAAGTATTGTAACTGAACCCAGTGTCATTACTGAATATATCAACATTCCCACGTATTGGAAAGCTGCTTCCCCATATATATCACTGGCAGCACTTTGTGCATGTGCTGAAACCACATGCTGTTGGCTGTGTTTTCTTGCGTGACACCTTCATTCTTCATTTGTTGAGTCCACTGCCTCTCTACAGCTCTGACTCATCATGTGTGTATTTGAAAATCCTTTCTGGCTGCTCTGAGAAGGGGTAAAGCTACTCAGGGTCACAGTGGGTTAGACAGGCAAGCATTAAATTCAGATGGCTCCTTCTGTCTTCGTGGGCCAAGAGGGCTTCTTTTGGTCACCTGGGACAGCCTTCTAGACCATCAAAGATGTCCAAAAGTGCATAGAATGCCATGTCTGGCTTTTCATGGCCACGCCTAAGTCATCTGGCCAGGGAATGACCTGAGGGGCACTGTAGGCACCCACCCAGGGCACCTGGGTGTCTCCACGGTATGTGCAGGGTGTTAGGACAGAGCCATCAGTTTCATGTCACCGATGCTGTATTTGACTTTCTAACAGTTTCTTTATTTGCTAGTAAAGTGTGCCCAGGGGAATAGCTACTGATCAAACGGAAGGGGCACATACTGACTGCAGAAGAGCTACGAGATCCAGGTGGAATTTTATGAGGATGTACAGAGAATGGCTCCCGTAATGGGACATGTTTTGAGGACTCAAAGTGAGAGAAACATAATCGGAGATCATAAAAATCGTCACTGAGTAATTGCTGTTTATGACTCCATCCTGAATGGGTAATCAGTGGCAAGATTCTTATAGATGGTCTATTTGTTTCTTGCTAAATTTCATTCTCTGCAACAGCATATGTACAGAGAATGGCTCCCGTAATGGGACATGTTTTGAGGACTCAAAGTGAGAGAAACATAATCGGAGATCATAAAAATCGTCACTGAGTAATTGCTGTTTATGACTCCATCCTGAATGGGTAATCAGTGGCAAGATTCTTATAGATGGTCTATTTGTTTCTTGCTAAATTTCATTCTCTGCAACAGCAGACACTAGGTTGGCAAAGGAGTCTTGTCTTGTTTTTCACTGTAAACAGGTTATCTACCATTTTGCTCTGTATGCAGGCAGTCTAAGTCGATTCAGTCATTTCTGACCCTTTGTGGTGCTATGGACTGTAGCCCACCAGGTTCCTCTGTCCATGGGATTCTCCAGGCAATAGTACTGGAGTGGGTTGTCATGCCCTCCTCCGGGGATCTTCCTGACCCAGGGATCAAACCCATGTCTTCTGTGGCTCCTGTATTGTAGGCGGATTCTTTACTGCTGAGCCACCAGGGAAGCCCAACAATTTGCTAAATACAGTCTATTTTGAAAGTCCCAAGGAACGTTGCTCTTCGGAGGTCTTATCCCATAAAATCACGTATATGGTGTTTGGANTCCTGACCCAGGGATCAAACCCATGTCTTCTGTGGCTCCTGTATTGTAGGCGGATTCTTTACTGCTGAGCCACCAGGGAAGCCCAGCAATTTGCTAAATACAGTCTATTTTGAAAGTCCCAAGGAACGTTGCTCTTCGGAGGTCTTATCCCATAAAATCACGTATATGGTGTTTGGATGAAGTGATTGACCTGTAACTGGGAATAAAAGGTAATAGGTCAGTTAACAGAATCAACACCACTTAAGTCTCAAGACTAAAGATTAAAAAGACGGGCCAAACCAACCTGACAATGTTATACAGGACCTCTGCAGTGTATGGGGGAGACCCTCAAGTAGCAGAAAGTGTGCTTGGTGAAAAGAAAATGCACCGCTGGGGAGGAGCAGGGTAGAAGTTTCTCTGCACCATCTCTGGGAGCTTTAGCATCTGTCTTTAGGGACAACAAGGCCTCATGAAGGGAAGGTCTGAAAATAACCTTACACCACGAAGGTAACCTTAATTTCATGTGAGTGACAAGAGAAAGCTACAAAGAAGGCTGGGATCTGAGAGCAGATGGCAGGATGAAGGTTCTTTCTCTTTAGGGCAAAGCTAATTTAGTCTTAACAGTTGTGATTTCCCAAAAAGGAGGTATATACCCATCCCTCCCTTGTTCCCTGATGTCTCTCTCTCTTCCATCCAAGGGCTTCCTTGTCGGCCCACCAGCCTGGGGTCCTCAGAGAATGGGCTCTTGGACCTCCCCTGTCACCTGTCTGAGGGGGTGGTACCTGCAGGAGAAGCCACTGGGAGGCCCTTCCACCTGCAGGAGAAGCCACTGGGAGGCCCTTCCAAGGCCACATACAGGTCTCCCGGGTGATGCTCGGAGCCTCTGACACCGGGTCCAGGAAGCTCCCTCCCTTCCAAGGAAGCAATGGAAGGACTCACCCTCCCAGTACCACAGGAAAGGCAGCCCGGGGCGGTGACCAGGCCCAAAGGCAGATGTCGCAGGAAGGAAGTCTTCATCCAATGTGACCCCACAGGTCTGCGGTCTAACAGGTCATCTGCAGAAAGTGCTGAGTGTGTGGGTTCATGTCTCAGGGCGGCTGTGAGAAACCACCATGCATGTATAAAGGGCAAGAATAACAGGAACCATTCTCTCAGAGTCCTGAGGCCACACTCCTCCCATACCTCCTCTGAGGCTCCAGGGAGGGTCCTTCCTGCCTCTTCCAGCTTCTGCCCCAGTGGGCCTGGGCTGGTGGCCCTGCCACTCCAGCCTCTGCCCCTCATCCCACCACCCCCTTCTCTCTGCACGCCTGCCTCTGTTCTCTTCTTAGCAGGACACCGGCCACGCAGGATTCAGGGCCTGCCCGCCTCGGGATGCTTGCTCCTGACGAGTTACACAGCAGTCAGTGGTGACTCTGAGATGTGGCCCTCTCCTTTGGACACAGTCAGAGGGCGTGTGACTGGAGAGGGATGTTGCCAGCCCCGGACAGCCCAGAGCTCAGCAGCGCACAAGGTCACACAGGTCACATGAGGAACCATCACTCTCAGCAGAAGGTGGCCGAGATTGCTGTCGCTCCTTCTCTCAGCCGTGTCCAACTCTCTGAGACCCCGTGGACTGCAGCACGCCAGACTTGCCCTGTCCAAGACGTCCGCCCTCAGAGTGAAAGAGTGCGGACCCAGGGTCTGACCCCCACCTTCTAACTCCAGGCCCACCACTTGACAACTGCCTGACCTTGTCAGCTCTCTTCCTCTCCGCTAA
>SJYX01002270.1:570420-588952 GCA_006410675.1 Oreotragus oreotragus
CCTGGGAGCCTGTGTCCTCACGGAGGTCACTCTGCATTTGCCATTAGTAACCACTCGGGAAAGCGAATTTGAGAACTCAGGCCTGGAAGGCTCATTCCAGGTACTTCCCACCTGCTCCTTCAAAGAGCTCACTGTCCACCCCCCACCCCCAGCTGGTCCCTTGTGGTACTCATCGCTGATGGGACCCGGAAGGCATTGCTGACCTGGGGGCGCTAACTTCCCGGACACGGTGACAATATCTGTCCCAGTGAAAGGGGGCGGCAGTGAAAGAGGACATGGGCCCGGCTCCTCCCGTTTCCTCCAGACCCGCCCTCCCTGCAGGCCAGAGCACAGCGGATACCACACCCGCCCCAGGGAAGAGGCCCATTTCCACACTGGCCTCTGAGACACGCCCCTCTCCTTTCTCCGCAAGGCAGGGGTCCTAGCATCAGTCCAGGGAAATGCTAGTCGCTCCTTCTCATCAGCAAAAATGAAAGTCCTAGCGCTTAGGAGGGCAGGAAACCCACACAGCTACCTAAGTGAACAGGACGGGGACAGCCCTTCTCGTGTCCAGGTGGCCACCACCAGCAGCTGCAATCACGTGGAGCTCACGGTTTCTAAAATCTTTAGCAAGGACTTCCCAGATCAAGACAGGCTTGATCTCTGGTTGAGGAACTAAGATCTTCCATGCTGGAGGGAGCAGCCAAATTTTTTTTTTTTTTTTAATGGATACTTAGCAGACAGCATGCTCCTCCTCCGCCCCGCCCTCCCCCTCCACGGCCCCAGGTTCTCACAGAGGAAAATCTGAGGTTCGGAGCAACTGCCTGGTGAGGCTACACTGAGTGTCAGAGCCTGGACTCAGATTCAGCCTGTAATCCAGGCTGGCACCCCCAACTGGCCCAGGCCACCTAAGGAGCAGGGGGTTTGGTCTGAAGCGGACACAGCCCTTCTTCCCTGCAGAAGTGACCCTCCAGCATGCTCTGTTCACAGGCTCCCACAGCTTCTCTTGTATGTCAGCACATATATTTGCACCTGAGGACCAGGGGGCAGTGTGGCCCAGTGGAGAGAGCTGGGGGCTTGGATCAAAAAAGACCCGGATGTGAGTCTGATCTCTGCTGGGCTATGGGCCTGTGGGTCTGATCATCGTTGTGGGGTGGGAGTGGTGACACTTGCCCAGCACAGTGGTGCAGGGCTAAGGCTATGGCCCAGCGCCATCCCTCTCGGCGGGCAGCCACCCTGTCACCCCACCAGAGATTGTCTTCAGATGGGAAAGAACTACATCCTCAGTGACACAGAGGTTGGCCGGAGTTAAGNCACTAATTTTCCTACTACACTATTCTTTCCTAATCTAATCTTATATTTCTAATTAAATAAATCTCTCTTTGCCGACTCCATCCACCCTTTGAATTCCCTGGATCCACCTGGGCTGGACCCCGGCACCCACTTCCTCTCCCCCAACCAGCTTCCCATCTTAAGTAGCCAGTCGCCCATCTTTGGGGAAATGTTCTTATCCAGAGGCTCCAGCCACCCGAGCCCCTGCAAGGCCAGTGACTCTGTGACACAGGAATCTGTCTGGACGTGCAGGGGTCCCAAAGCCAGACTGGCCTTGCCCCAGTGGGGAGCCTCTCTCTCTGGGCTCACCTTATGCCTCCCTGGCAGAACCATGCCCAGGGTACCGCTACCCCTGGTCCTGGGAGAGGCAGGGTGGTTCTTGGAGACAGGCAGTCACTTTGGAGCTGGGACCCAGACAGGGACAAGTGGCGTATGGAGGGCAGGAGGAGCTGTCTGCATGTAGAGACCCAGCTGGTTCCACCCCGGCATCTGTGAGTGTCCAGCCTCACACCATCAACGGTCACTGCCCTGGCCTCACTGACCTTTGACAGAGGGGATGAGACACACCGTGAGCACCAGCAGCCTCTCGCAGATCAGCACTGAGCCTTACCTGAGAAGCACGTCCCTAAACGCTGCTATGCCTGAGCTGAAGTTGTGCCATCCCGGGCGCAGGACGGACCAGCACAGTGTGGACACCAGGAGGCAACAGGGGGAAGCACAAGCTCCCTTCCTTGCCAGAACTGATATTCCTGTGGGGGATGCCGTCTATAAGCAGACAGACAGGCGAATAAATCAGGAAAGCATCAGGGAGAAATGAGAAGACAGTGAACACTTCCGCACAGTTGGCAATGAGCCAGTACCATTGTGAGTGACGAAGGGGAGGTCTCGTCCCCACAGGAAGGCCCTTCTGAGTCACAGCAACAACTGCACAGTCCCCAAGACAGCCTCGTCTCGGTGAGAGACCAGAGCTGTCCCAAGGGCCTGTCTGGCCTCACTCACATGCGTCACAGAGACTGCCTGCTTCCCCCAGGCCCCGTTATAAAGACGTGATACACCATCTGGGGGGCAGGATGCTTGCTCAGCAGGACAGGAGAGGTGACGTGGTCTCTGGCCTGTATTGGTCTGAATGAACTGACCCTTGGGTGCTCACTATCTAAGCACTGCTAATCCCCAGGGTGCTCTGGAGGCCGAAACCACAGGGCCTCCTGAGCCTGCAGCCCCCATGCAGATACTGGGTGAGGGGGACTCCTGGTGTGTTTCCCACGGGGTCCCCGAGCATCTGCCATCGTTCCACACACCTGACACCAGGAACAAGGGGCAGAACACCCGTGAAGGGACCACAGTGCAGCTACATTCAAAATCAAAATCCATTCGGGGGGCTTCCCTGGCTGTCCAGCAGCTAAGGCTCTGCATTCCCGATGCAGGGGGCCCAGGTTCCATCCCTGGTCAGGGAACTAGACCCCTCAGGCCCCAGCCAAGAACCCAATGCCGCAACTAAAGATTCCACATGCCGCAAGTAAGACCTGGAGCAGCCAAATAAATTAACTTTTAAATTTCTTTAAATTCTTTTTGCTGAAAATTTGTTCTTAAATGTTTGCAAGTGAACAAGGCAGAGGCCTCCTAAGAACACGGTGTGTGTGAAAACAAAATCAGGAGAACTTGATTAGGAAGAGGAATCCTTGAGGGGAGGCGGGTGGAGGGGGCCTGGGACGGAGCCCAGGGTGGGGACAGGGCCTGAAGCTCTGGAGCTGGGGGTAGGGTGCTGAGGGATGAGAGAGGAGGAGGCCAGGCTGGGGAGGGTGGGGGTGCAGGCCTTGTCTGGCACTAAGCCGCCTGTCTCAGGGCCCCTCGGAGGCCACGTCTGGAGTCAGAAAGCCTCGAGTGTTTTCCAGTGCTTTTCTCTCCCCCCCGAGGTGGGCTGAGAAAGCGTCTCCCCACTCACACTCCAGCTGAGGGGTCAGGGAGGGTTGAGAGTGGGTGGGAACAAGGGACACTGTGTCTTCTATGCTGTTCCTGGGCTGCAATGCTTCTGCCAATACCATCAAGAGGTTTAGGAAAACAAAACACACCCACCTGGAAGTCCGTGATGTGCAGCCTGAGGCCCCCAGGCTCCATCCCCAAAGCCAGACCCTGCTCCCAGATGTAGCCCATGCAGTGGGGCACCGCTTCAAGGGGCCCCACAGAGACTGGACGCCCAGTGGTTCATTCTCAGGCTTGCTTCGCAGCATCATGTGTTTCCCTCGTATCAGGCTGAGCACCTTGATCAGCAGGAAAACTTCTGCAGCAACAGCTGGGCTGGGTGAGGTCTTGTCTTCTTTCCAGAGACGTGAGGTGCTGGGCCCAAGCCCCCCTCCCATGCCCTGGGACCTTCCTCCGGACCCAGCGGCCACTCAGAGTCCCTGCTGGTGGTGCCCAGATGCCATCAGGTGGTCAGCTCTTCCCGACATGGCATCATCACCAAGGGAACATCAGCAAGCATGTGGAGCTGGCTATCGAGATGGGACACCGCTGTCTCACTGGCGCAGCCTGTCCCAGGACTGAGAGGTGGATTCAAGACACAGATTCGGACTTCCTGCTTGTTCCTACCTGGTTCCTGCCTTCATGGACCACTCCCCTCTCAATTCCCAATCCGAATCTTTCTCCCCAGCTACCAACTTGGTTTTTAACAAGTGGTTTTAACTTGGTTCATAACAATTTTTTATGAAATTTCATCAGTAAAACCTAATGGGCCAGAGCTTTTCCTAGTAAAAGATATTTGCTTATAGATTCAATCAGCTTACTATGAATAGATCTATTCAAATGCTCTGTGTCTTGGATCCATGCCTGATAGGTTTGTGTTTCCAGGAATTTGTCCATCTCATCTAGATTATCCAATTGGTTGGTGTACAAATGTTCATAAAATTCTCTTATAATCTCATATCTGTGGAATGGTATAATGTCCCCACATTAACTTCTGGTTTTAGTAATTTGGGTTTTGCTTTTTCTTCTTAATCAATTTGGGTAAAGATTTGTTGATTTTGTTGATCTTTTCAAAGACCCAGATTTTGGGCTTATTGATTTCCTTTGTTGTTTTCATTTTCTTTGCTTCATTTGTCTTGACTATAAATTTTATCAGAACTGAGAGATAATTCCTATTATCTGAGTCCCAGTTTGTGGTCCTTTGTTATAGCAGTGCCAACAGACACACACTGATACATTTATTTCCAAGAAGAATTACCCAGGCAGGGTAAAGAGATGACGGAATGTTGGAGTGTTGGCAAGGGCAGGGAGCAGCCGGTCTCACAAACCTAACAACTGGGTGTGGACAGTGAGCATTCTGGGCCCCATGCCAGGGACCCAAGGTTTAGAGAGATTAGAACGTCCCTGGAATACAGGTGGCCCAAGGTTACAGGGTGATGAGCAGAGTAAGGTTTCAAATCTGCACTCATGCTGAGCTCTGATGGGAACTTTTAAACAGCCTCCTCCCATTCAAATGTGTTTGCATGTTTCCATCTGAAATGAAGAAAAAACACAAAAGATGAGAGGTTTCGTAGGAGCTGGAGGAGGATCTGTAAACCCCCATCCTCCTCACCCTTAGCAGAGATGGAGCTTCTACACGTGCAGTCCCCTTGAAGCCTGATGGGATTTTCCATGGAATGTTCTGGCATGACCAATCCAGGGCTATTGTTTGCAAGCTCACCATTGCAGAAACCAAGGTCTTAGGGAGTCTCAGTAAGATGCCCAAGCTCCTATGGCGGTGAGCCCTCTGGAGGTGAAGTAGCATGAGCACCTTAGAGAGGGGGGACCCCTCACACCAGGGGCGACCCCCACTGAGCTGACCTAGAGGGACCAAGCTCGATTCCTGAGGACCTGGCACGAGAGGCCTCTCAGACTGACCAACAGCACTTCTTAAAGGGCCGCAGAGTGGATGAAGTCGTCCATCATGGACTTCAAACAAACCCTACCCAATGTGATTGCAAGACCCTATTTACACGGTGATGCAGATGAAGGAAGAGAACACAGCCATGCACCCACATCTGAGGAAGCCTTTGAACTACCCAAGAAAGTTCAAAGATTCATCTGACCTTAGAAAATGTCAAGGGAAGGTGTGCTGATAACGAAGGCCAGGATGTTAAGTAAACGAACAGGAATTAATCTCCACTCATTAAAAGGAATCTGACATGACCTTTAAATCAAATCGAAGTCAGATCATTGAGGAGCAGGAGTTCGGGCACAGTGCCCTCCCACCCACGGCTCCTGCCCTCCTCTTTGCCAATGGAGCCTCCATCCCTCCTTTGGCTGAGGGCACAGTGTGTGTGTCTGGAGGAAGTCATGCATCTGTGCAGACTGGGTCACCCTCCTCGGGGCCAAACCCAGACCCATCCCTGGTCCTTGAAACCACCCTGCCTTCGACAAAAGCACTGCATCCCACACACACCTGTCTCTCCAATCCCGCCCTGTTCTCTCCCAGCCATATGCTCTGCACCCTCCACACACTCGACCATCACTGTCCTGCCTGCTCCTCACCGTGGTCTCGAGACCCAGACTGGCCAGGCTGCCCAGGAGCCTCCCCACATGGTCTCCTGGCTCCAGCCTCAGCTTCTCCCCACAACTGCTGCCCGATCCGGGTGCTCCCCCTCACTCCTGGGACCCTGCAGCCTTGCCCACACCTCTCTGCAGGCACCGTGCATGGCGTCATGTGTTATGGGCATTCCCTCCACCACACTTTATTTTTTCCCCAAATTTATTTATTTGGCTGTGCCAGCTCTTTAGTTGCAGAACTGGAACTCTTAGTGGGGTCTAGTCCCCTGACCAAGGATCACACCTTGGCCCCCTGCACTGGGAGCTCAGAGCCCTAACCACTGGACCACCGGGACATCCCTCCACCCCACTTTCTATTGTGGTAGTTCCCTATGCTCAGAGATTTGTCCTCAGAATCCTGCCTCCTATGGCAAGGGTTGCTAAACACACACTCACACAAGCACATATACATATTAATATATATATATATATATATATACACACACATACACATACATGGTGCTACCCAGGTGGCACAGTGATAAAGAATTTGCCTGCCAATGCATCAGTAGTACAATTTGCTAAATATACCTAAAATATACCTCTCAGAGATATTCCAGTTTTATTAAAACTCACTTATGAGTTACTGTGAAACTATTATTGATGGCTGTCATAGGATAATTGTGGGTAGACATTTTCCCATTTCAAAACAAATTAATTAAATGTAAAAGAAGTAGTACTCTCCCTTTTTCTGAATTATGATCTATTATTTCATTGTTTAAAAATTTTTTTGCTTAATTATTTTTCCACTGATTCAGTTCAGTTCAGTTCAGTCACTCAGTCGTGTCTGACTCTTTGCGACCCCATGGACTGCAGCACGCCAGGCTTCCCTGTCCATCACCAACTCCTGAATCTTGTGCAAACTCATGTCCATCGAGTCGGTGATGCCATCCATTTACCTCATCCTCTGTTGTCCCCTTCTCCTCCTGCCCTCAATCTTTCCCAGCATCAGGGTCTTTTCCAATGAGTCAGTTCTTTGCATCAAGTGGCCCAAGTATTGGAACTTCAGCTTTAGCATCAGTCCTTCCAGTGAATATTCAGGACTGATTTCCTTTAGGACTGACTGGTTTGATTTTCTGGCAATCCAAGGGCCTCTCAAGAGTCTTTTCCAACACCACAATTCAAAATCATAAATTCTTCAGCGCTCAGCTTTCTTTGTGGTCCAACTCTCACATCCATACATGAATACTGGAAAAACCACAGCCTCGACTAGACAGACCTTTGTTGGCAAAGTAATGTTTCTGCTTTTACTGGTATGAGTAATTATTTTTCTACTGGTACAAATATAAAAATAAAATACAACAAAAGAAAAAAAAGAAAGAATCTACCTGCCAGTGCAGGAGACTCAAGAGACAAAGTTTTGATCCGTGGGTCGGGAAGATCCCCTGGAGGAGGACAGGGCAATGCACTCCAGTATTCTTGCCTGGAGAATCCCATGGATAGAAGAGCCTGGTTGGTTTATGGAGTTGCAAAGAGTCGGACATGACTGAGCACACTCACACACACACGTTCATCACAGATACGTGCACACATGCATATATACACATGCATGTACTCACAATACCCACGCACATTCACATATAGGCAGAACCCCACCCGACCACACTGTGTTGGCCCCCCATGTGGAGGAACCTCCAACAATGTTTCCAGCCAGGAAAGAAGACGAAAGTTGATGAGAGACTCAGCAGCAAAGATGAGTTTCACACCACTGTGAAGTGTCCAGGGCTGGGCTGGGCTGCCAGTGTGGCCCCGTGTGTGAACACATGCGGACACACATTCTACCTGTAGACACTCTTCCAAAAAACACATGCCAGGTTTGGAGGTCTGTGTGGGGAAAGGGTGTGAAATACCTCATTTTCTTTGACTACGTGTTGAAATGACAGTAGTTGAGATGTACGGGATTGAGTAAAATATATCATTAGAATTGGCCACCTGAGACAAAGAGCCAGCTCATTGGAAAAGATCATGCTGGGAAAGGTTGAGAACAGAAGGAGAAGTGGGTGGTAGAGGATGAGATGGTTGGATAGCATCACTGACTCAATGGACCAGAATCTAAGCAAACTCCGGGAGATAGTGAAGGACAGGGGAGCCTGGAGTGCTGTAGTCCACGGGGTCATAAAGAGCTGGACATGACTTAGCAACTGAAAAACAACAGCAACAAATTATTAGAATTACTCCTACCTCTTTCCTTGTGCTTTTAATAGGCCTACCAAAAAGGGTAACATTACGTGTGAGGCTCATAGTATCCTCCTATTGGCCAGCACCTCCCTGGGAGCAAGCCACAGAACAGACCTGGCCTCCCCTTTGCTCTGTGTCTGCGGATGCATCACCCAGAGCAGAGCTTAGAGCTGTGAGGAGACCTTCCAGCCTGCAGTTCCAGAATACTGACTTCCAGCTTTTTAAGAAACAGCTGACCTGCTCTAGAGTTAGACAGCAGATGAGTGAGCCGTGCTGCTTGGGACAACGTAGCAAAGCTTCACCCATCCGTCATCTAGGAGGCTCCAACAAACTCAGCCTAGTTAACTGAAAACTAACTCAAGAAAATTTGTGTAAAATTTGTTAGAGCTGCCTCAGTAATTCAAAAATACATTAAACAGAATCTGAAAAACAATATGTGTGTATCTGTGTATAGCTGAATCACTGCTGCTGCTTGGGACAACGTAGCAAAGCTTCACCCATCCGTCATCTAGGAGGCTCCAACAAACTCAGCCTAGTTAACTGAAAACTAACTCAAGAAAATTTGTGTAAAATTTGTTAGAGCTGCCTCAGTAATTCAAAAATACATTAAACAGAATCTGAAAAACAATATGTGTGTATCTGTGTATAGCTGAATCACTGCTCTACACCTGAAACTAATACAACATTGTAGATCAACTACACTTCAGCTATATATATATATGTATTTTATTATATATATATAATAAAAAACTTTAAAGTACATTTTCCTGATAAGTCAATTATCAAACACAAGAATTATTCAATTATGGATTATCATCGTGAGAAAGTCCAGAATCCTGGGTGGACTCCACTTCTAACTTCCAGAGAATTTTATTTGTTGCAGCATTTTCAGTGACAAAGTGGGAGCCACTGTGGGCCCTCCCAGACGGCGCACGTGGCTCCTGGCAGCCCTCAAGGTTGTTCTGTTTCCCCTTCAGTCCCGAACAAGTCGAAGGCAGACAAAGTGAGCAGGCGCATGGGCCTCTACCTGCGGCCCACAGCCGTCCTGCCCTCCCAGGGCCCTCCTCATGGCCCCTGTGTCCCCCGCCCCCTCACCCCACCCACTGTTTTTCCAGTGCTTTTCTCTCCCCCCCGAGGTGGGCTGAGAAAGCGTCTCCCCACTCACACTCCAGCTGAGGGGTCAGGGAGGGTTGAGAGTGGGTGGGAACAAGGGACACTGTGTCTTCTATGCTGTTCCTGGGCTGCAATGCTTCTGCCAATACCATCAAGAGGTTTAGGAAAACAAAACACACCCACCTGGAAGTCCGTGATGTGCAGCCTGAGGCCCCCAGGCTCCATCCCCAAAGCCAGACCCTGCTCCCAGATGTAGCCCACGCAGTGGGGCACCGCTTCAAGGGGCCCCACAGAGACTGGACGCCCAGTGGTTCATTCTCAGGCTTGCTTCGCAGCATCATGTGTTTCCCTCGTATCAGGCTGAGCACCTTGATCAGCAGGAAAACTTCTGCAGCAACAGCTGGGCTGGGTGAGGTCTTGTCTTCTTTCCAGAGATGTGAGGTGCTGGGCCCAAGCCCCCCTCCCATGCCCTGGGACCTTCCTCCGGACCCAGCGGCCACTCAGAGTCCCTGCTGGTGGTGCCCAGATGCCATCAGGTGGTCAGCTCTTCCCGACATGGCATCATCACCAAGGGAACATCAGCAAGCATGTGGAGCTGGCTATCGAGATGGGACACCGCTGTCTCACTGGCGCAGCCTGTCCCAGGACTGAGAGGTGGATTCAAGACACAGATTCGGACTTCCTGCTTGTTCCTACCTGGTTCCTGCCTTCATGGACCACTCCCCTCTCAATTCCCAATCCGAATCTTTCTCCCCAGCTACCAACTTGGTTTTTAACAAGTGGTTTTAACTTGGTTCATAACAATTTTTTATGAAATTTCATCAGTAAAACCTAATGGGCCAGAGCTTTTCCTAGTAAAAGATATTTGCTTATAGATTCAATCAGCTTACTATGAATAGATCTATTCAAATGCTCTGTGTCTTGGATCCATGCCTGATAGGTTTGTGTTTCCAGGAATTTGTCCATCTCATCTAGATTATCCAATTGGTTGGTGTACAAATGTTCATAAAATTCTCTTATAATCTCATATCTGTGGAATGGTATAATGTCCCCACATTAACTTCTGGTTTTAGTAATTTGGGTTTTGCTTTTTCTTCTTAATCAATTTGGGTAAAGATTTGTTGATTTTGTTGATCTTTTCAAAGACCCAGATTTGGGGCTTATTGATTTCCTTTGTTGTTTTCATTTTCTTTGCTTCATTTGTCTTGACTATAAATTTTATCAGAACTGAGAGATAATTCCTATTATCTGAGTCCCAGTTTGTGGTCCTTTGTTATAGCAGTGCCAACAGACACACACTGATACATTTATTTCCAAGAAGAATTACCCAGGCAGGGTAAAGAGATGACGGAATGTTGGAGTGTTGGCAAGGGCAGGGAGCAGCCGGTCTCACAAACCTAACAACTGGGTGTGGACAGTGAGCATTCTGGGCCCCATGCCAGGGACCCAAGGTTTAGAGAGATTAGAACGTCCCTGGAATACAGGTGGCCCAAGGTTACAGGGTGATGAGCAGAGTAAGGTTTCAAATCTGCACTCATGCTGAGCTCTGATGGGAACTTTTAAACAGCCTCCTCCCATTCAAATGTGTTTGCATGTTTCCATCTGAAATGAAGAAAAAACACAAAAGATGAAAGGTTTCGTAGGAGCTGGAGGAGGATCTGTAAACCCCCATCCTCCTCACCCTTAGCAGAGATGGAGCTTCTACACGTGCAGTCCCCTTGAAGCCTGATGGGATTTTCCATGGAATGTTCTGGCATGACCAATCCAGGGCTATTGTTTGCAAGCTCACCATTGCAGAAACCAAGGTCTTAGGGAGTCTCAGTAAGATGCCCAAGCTCCTATGGCGGTGAGCCCTCTGGAGGTGAAGTAGCATGAGCACCTTAGAGAGGGGGGACCCCTCACACCAGGGGCGACCCCCACTGAGCTGACCTAGAGGGACCAAGCTCGATTCCTGAGGACCTGGCACGAGAGGCCTCTCAGACTGACCAACAGCACTTCTTAAAGGGCCGCAGAGTGGATGAAGTCGTCCATCATGGACTTCAAACAAACCCTACCCAATGTGATTGCAAGACCCTATTTACACGGTGATGCAGATGAAGGAAGAGAACACAGCCATGCACCCACATCTGAGGAAGCCTTTGAACTACCCAAGAAAGTTCAAAGATTCATCTGACCTTAGAAAATGTCAAGGGAAGGTGTGCTGATAACGAAGGCCAGGATGTTAAGTAAACGAACAGGAATTAATCTCCACTCATTAAAAGGAATCTGACATGACCTTTAAATCAAATCGAAGTCAGATCATTGAGGAGCAGGAGTTCGGGCACAGTGCCCTCCCACCCACGGCTCCTGCCCTCCTCTTTGCCAATGGAGCCTCCATCCCTCCTTTGGCTGAGGGCACAGTGTGTGTGTCTGGAGGAAGTCATGCATCTGTGCAGACTGGGTCACCCTCCTCGGGGCCAAACCCAGACCCATCCCTGGTCCTTGAAACCACCCTGCCTTCGACAAAAGCACTGCATCCCACACACACCTGTCTCTCCAATCCCGCCCTGTTCTCTCCCAGCCATATGCTCTGCACCCTCCACACACTCGACCATCACTGTCCTGCCTGCTTCTCACCGTGGTCTCGAGACCCAGACTGGCCAGGCTGCCCAGGAGCCTCCCCACATGGTCTCCTGGCTCCAGCCTCAGCTTCTCCCCACAACTGCTGCCCGATCCGGGTGCTCCCCCTCACTCCTGGGACCCTGCAGCCTTGCCCACACCTCTCTGCAGGCACCGTGCATGGCGTCATGTGTTATGGGCATTCCCTCCACCACACTTTATTTTTTCCCCAAATTTATTTATTTGGCTGTGCCAGCTCTTTAGTTGCAGAACTGGAACTCTTAGTGGGGTCTAGTCCCCTGACCAGGGATCACACCTTGGCCCCCTGCACTGGGAGCTCAGAGCCCTAACCACTGGACCACCGGGACATCCCTCCACCCCACTTTCTATTGTGGTAGTTCCCTATGCTCAGAGATTTGTCCTCAGAATCCTGCCTCCTATGGCAAGGGTTGCTAAACACACACTCACACAAGCACATATACATATTAATATATATATATATATATATATACACACACATACACATACATGGTGCTACCCAGGTGGCACAGTGATAAAGAATTTGCCTGCCAATGCATCAGTAGTACAATTTGCTAAATATACCTAAAATATACCTCTCAGAGATATTCCAGTTTTATTAAAACTCACTTATGAGTTACTGTGAAACTATTATTGATGGCTGTCATAGGATAATTGTGGGTAGACATTTTCCCATTTCAAAACAAATTAATTAAATGTAAAAGAAGTAGTACTCTCCCTTTTTCTGAATTATGATCTATTATTTCATTGTTTAAAAATTTTTTTGCTTAATTATTTTTCCACTGATTCAGTTCAGTTCAGTTCAGTCACTCAGTCGTGTCTGACTCTTTGCGACCCCATGGACTGCAGCACGCCAGGCTTCCCTGTCCATCACCAACTCCTGAATCTTGTGCAAACTCATGTCCATCGAGTCGGTGATGCCATCCATTTACCTCATCCTCTGTTGTCCCCTTCTCCTCCTGCCCTCAATCTTTCCCAGCATCAGGGTCTTTTCCAATGAGTCAGTTCTTTGCATCAAGTGGCCCAAGTATTGGAACTTCAGCTTTAGCATCAGTCCTTCCAGTGAATATTCAGGACTGATTTCCTTTAGGACTGACTGGTTTGATTTTCTGGCAATCCAAGGGCCTCTCAAGAGTCTTTTCCAACACCACAATTCAAAATCATAAATTCTTCAGCGCTCAGCTTTCTTTGTGGTCCAACTCTCACATCCATACATGAATACTGGAAAAACCACAGCCTCGACTAGACAGACCTTTGTTGGCAAAGTAATGTTTCTGCTTTTACTGGTATGAGTAATTATTTTTCTACTGGTACAAATATAAAAATAAAATACAACAAAAGAAAAAAAAGAAAGAATCTACCTGCCAGTGCAGGAGACTCAAGAGACAAAGTTTTGATCCGTGGGTCGGGAAGATCCCCTGGAGGAGGACAGGGCAATGCACTCCAGTATTCTTGCCTGGAGAATCCCATGGATAGAAGAGCCTGGTTGGTTTATGGAGTTGCAAAGAGTCGGACATGACTGAGCACACTCACACACACACGTTCATCACAGATACGTGCACACATGCATATATACACATGCATGTACTCACAATACCCACGCACATTCACATATAGGCAGAACCCCACCCGACCACACTGTGTTGGCCCCCCATGTGGAGGAACCTCCAACAATGTTTCCAGCCAGGAAAGAAGACGAAAGTTGATGAGAGACTCAGCAGCAAAGATGAGTTTCACACCACTGTGAAGTGTCCAGGGCTGGGCTGGGCTGCCAGTGTGGCCCCGTGTGTGAACACATGCGGACACACATTCTACCTGTAGACACTCTTCCAAAAAACGCATGCCAGGTTTGGAGGTCTGTGTGGGGAAAGGGTGTGAAATACCTCATTTTCTTTGACTACGTGTTGAAATGACAGTAGTTGAGATGTACGGGATTGAGTAAAATATATCATTAGAATTGGCCACCTGAGACAAAGAGCCAGCTCATTGGAAAAGATCATGCTGGGAAAGGTTGAGAACAGAAGGAGAAGTGGGTGGTAGAGGATGAGATGGTTGGATAGCATCACTGACTCAATGGACCAGAATCTAAGCAAACTCCGGGAGATAGTGAAGGACAGGGGAGCCTGGAGTGCTGTAGTCCACGGGGTCGTAAAGAGCTGGACATGACTTAGCAACTGAAAAACAACAGCAACAAATTATTAGAATTACTCCTACCTCTTTCCTTGTGCTTTTAATAGGCCTACCAAAAAGGGTAACATTACGTGTGAGGCTCATAGTATCCTCCTATTGGCCAGCACCTCCCTGGGAGCAAGCCACAGAACAGACCTGGCCTCCCCTTTGCTCTGTGTCTGCGGATGCATCACCCAGAGCAGAGCTTAGAGCTGTGAGGAGACCTTCCAGCCTGCAGTTCCAGAATACTGACTTCCAGCTTTTTAAGAAACAGCTGACCTGCTCTAGAGTTAGACAGCAGATGAGTGAGCCGTGCTGCTTGGGACAACGTAGCAAAGCTTCACCCATCCGTCATCTAGGAGGCTCCAACAAACTCAGCCTAGTTAACTGAAAACTAACTCAAGAAAATTTGTGTAAAATTTGTTAGAGCTGCCTCAGTAATTCAAAAATACATTAAACAGAATCTGAAAAACAATATGTGTGTATCTGTGTATAGCTGAATCACTGCTCTACACCTGAAACTAATACAACATTGTAGATCAACTACACTTCAGCTATATATATATATGTATTTTATTATATATATATAATAAAAAACTTTAAAGTACATTTTCCTGATAAGTCAATTATCAAACACAAGAATTATTCAATTATGGATTATCATCGTGAGAAAGTCCAGAATCCTGGGTGGACTCCACTTCTAACTTCCAGAGAATTTTATTTGTTGCAGCATTTTCAGTGACAAAGTGGGAGCCACTGTGGGCCCTCCCAGACGGCGCACGTGGCTCCTGGCAGCCCTCAAGGTTGTTCTGTTTCCCCTTCAGTCCCGAACAAGTCGAAGGCAGACAAAGTGAGCAGGCGCATGGGCCTCTACCTGCGGCCCACAGCCGTCCTGCCCTCCCAGGGCCCTCCTCATGGCCCCTGTGTCCCCCGCCCCCTCACCCCACCCACTGTCTCCCCACCACAGCTGAAGTGCAGGCCCCAGGCCTCTCTGTCCACACTCCCACCCTAGAGAGCCCCTGCCCCCCAAGCTCCACGCCCCCTCTGCCGCAGAAGCTCTGCACAGCATCCACCTGTCTGCTGCAAGTCCACATCCCGAGAGACTCGCCCACCCTTGCCTACAACCCTTTGTTGTCTGTCTCTCTCCCCTCCCACCTCTCCCTGCATTCAGCGGCAGGGGTGGGGGGAAGGCTGGTGGGACTGGCGCTGGGGAATCTGTGTGAAATCTGCAGGAGTCACTCAGCTAGAAGAGGCTTCCCTGGCTCCTGCAGGTGTGCCCCCTGCTGAGGGGTCCCACTCCGCAGGAGATGAGCGATGCCTGGATTTTATGTATATCCCACATCTATGACTGAATGCCACCCATTTTGTGTAAGGCGCAAGGTTTTGTGTGCTGCAAACACAAAAAAGGAAAAGAAAGGATTTCCTAAGGTGTTCTGGTAGCTCTTCCAGCAGGCATCTGAAGAGCCCAGGCTTCAAGTGGCTGGTTGGCGTCTGACTCCCAGAACGTTCATGTGAAGGAAAAGTCAGGTTTCTTTGGGTTTTCACTTTAACGGCATTGGTCTTTTCATAGGTGATGTATTTACAGGGCAGAACACTCAAAAAACCACACAGGGCAAACTGCCTCTCCAGCTTCCTAGCACCCAGCTCCCTTCCTTGGAGGCCGCCTGTTCGTGTCTGTACTCGAGATAGTTCTGCTCACCTGCAAACCAATTCAGGGCTCCCCCGGTGGCTCAATAGTAAAGAATCCACCTGCAATGCAGGAGACGTGGGTTCAGTCCCTGGGTCGAGAAGATCTCTGGAGCAGAGCACGGCAACCCATTCCAGAATTCTTGCCTGGAGAATCCCATGGACAGAGGAACCTGGCGGGCTACAGTCCATAAGGTCACAAAGAGTTGGACACAAGTGAAGCAATAGAGCACGCACGCACAAACCAATACAGAGTCTTTATTTTCTCAAATGTTTATAAGTCTGATTTCAACCCCCATCTCACTCAACCAGACACAAAGTCCACTTCACTGGTACTAGGCTCACCAGGCACTCTGGAGGCCCAGGAGAACCAGGTGGCTCACGCTGGGCCCAGACATAGACTCGGGGGACCCTGGGCAGCACCACAGCCTCACATCCCCATCCTGGGACACTGTGGCCCCCGTGTTTCTGTAAGGAGCTCCCCCCAGCTGAGAGAGTGTGACGGTGGGCGCTACTGATCAGTGGTATCGGGGTCAGGCCTGGGCTGAGGCTGGGAGGAGGCTCCTTTGCTGGGGGTGGGCTGAAGCCAGGCCTGCAGCAGGAGGTGGGTAACTTCTTTGTGATTTCACTGCATTTCCCCGGTGTCTGGGGAAACTGAGCACCTCTTCAAGTACGTATGGACCACTGCTGTGGTCTTTGGACAGTGTTTTCAAGACTCTGGAAAGGTTTGGGGCCTAACTGCTGGAACTCAGAAATTGTCTACCTGGCCCCTCCAACCCAGTCCTCCCTTTACCCCTCACCCCACCCTTCCTGACTTCTTTCCCTGGGTGAGAAGCCTTAGAACCAGCAGACCCTCAGCCCTTGGAGAGGGAGACTAATGTCCTGTGCCCAATTTCAGCATGAGGGTTTCTTCCCCACACATCCGGTTGATTTTCTGATCCCAGCTGAGTGTCCCACATTCAGTTTGATTCTCACAGATATGGGCTCAGTCCCCCTGGACTCCACCCTCCACTTCTCACCCGCCGTCCCCCACCCCCCGCCCAACTTCAGATGCCAATCTCAAGACCAGGTCATCAACTGTGATTTCACCAACTAGCTCTAGATCAGAGATTCCCACGACCCACTCTTTGTGTTTGATTAGTTTGTTAGATAGAGTGGCTTACAGAAGTCAAGGAAGAATTTGACCTCTTAGATGATCAGTGTATTATGAAAGGATGTAACTCAGGAACAGCCAGATGGACAAAATGCCCAGGGTGGGGTGTTGTGAATGGGTATACCAAGCCCTCTCCAGGCTCAGCACTCTCCCCAAATCTCCATGTACTCACCAACCCAGAAGCTCTCTGAGTCCTGGTTTTTACGGTGCCATGTGCTCAGTCGCTCAGTTGTGTCCGACTCTTTGCAGCCCCATGGACTGTAGCCCACCAGGCTCCTCTGTCCAAAGGATTCTCCAGGCAAGAATACTGGAGTGGGGTGCGATGTCCTCCTCCAGGGGATCTTCCCAAAGCAAAGGTCAAACTCTCATCTCCTGCACTGGCAGGTAGGTTCTTTACCACTGAGCCAACTGGGAAGCTGGGGTTTCTATGGAAGATTCATTTCACGGTCATGACCTGTTAAGGCATTGGGCATCTGTTGATGGATTCAACCTCCAGCCCCTCTTCCCTCCCTGAAGTCAGAGATAGGAGCTCAGGACTGAAAGTTCAACCCTCTGGTGAGAGGCTGGGACCCAATCACGTAGTTGGGTCCCCATCCTTAGGCATTTCCAAAAGTCACCTCATTAACATGACACCTTTATCACTCTTGTCTCTTAGGAAATTCCAGGGGTTAGGAGCCCTGGGCCAGGAGGGGGATGAAGACCAAGCGTGTATTTCTAATCAATCACAGCAGCACTGAAAAAGACGTGATTTCAGCCTTGATCCAAGCATTTCCTCAACAAAGAACACTCTCCCCTACAGGAACTCTGGTGGTGACCGTGAGGATCCGTCTTGGTCACTGTGTCATGTGTGTCACAGATGAACTGCCCGAGGCATGCAGTAGTTCCCACAAACCGCAGCTCTCTCACCCCTGCACACCTGGTAAAATGCGATCTCAGAGTCCAGGGGCCCACTCTCAGCGGACCTCCAGGGACAAGGCAAGGTTTCCTGTTTCTAGGACAGGTTAGGGCTGAGCCTGTTCTCAACCAGTCTTTCTTCCTGATTTGTGCATCCATCCAGTCCCTGAATCCCACCCCCCATCTGGTCCCTTTCTGGGTGCTCCCTTTGGCCTCGGACTCTAGCTTGGCCCAATCCCAGCAGCAAGGGAGGTAGAACAGCTTCCTTGCTAAGGCTCTACTCCTGGACAGCACCCCAGAAGCTGCTCTAGAAGATGAGAACCAACCCCCTCCCCCCATGCCTTTCAATCCTTCTCCCCCAACCTCCCTCCCAGCGCACCAGCAGACTCAGGGTTTTGCTCCATTGTTGGTTCTGGAGTTTCTGGTGATGATTCACCCACACAGTGAAAGGAGCCTGGGCCAGCTGAGGAGACGCCACCAGGGCTGGTCTTCACGGGCAGCCCAGGCGCCATTCTGGGCAGGAGGGGCCCTCCTAGGACTGGGATATCCCTTGATTAGGGCCCTACTAGAGTCAGACACCACCGAACAACTTCACTTTCACTTTTCTCTTTCATGCATCGGAGAAGGAAATGGCAGCCCGCTCCAGTGTTCTTGCCTGGAGAGTCCCAGGGATGGCGGAGCCTGGTGGGCTGCCGTCTGTGGGGTCGCACGGAGTCGGACACGCCTGAAGCGACGCAGCAGCAGCAGCAGAGGAGCCCGAGCAGCCACGTGGTATTGTCAGAGGAGAGGCAGTGAGGGGCTCCTGGGAGGGACTTGGCTCCCAACCCCTGC
>SJYX01002270.1:589302-673522 GCA_006410675.1 Oreotragus oreotragus
GGGGTCAGGCCTGGGCTGAGGCTGGGAGGAGGCTCCTTTGCTGGGGGTGGGCTGAAGCCAGGCCTGCAGCAGGAGGTGGGTAACTTCTTTGTGATTTCACTGCATTTCCCCGGTGTCTGGGGAAACTGAGCACCTCTTCAAGTACGTATGGACCACTGCTGTGGTCTTTGGACAGTGTTTTCAAGACTCTGGAAAGGTTTGGGGCCTAACTGCTGGAACTCAGAAATTGTCTACCTGGCCCCTCCAACCCAGTCCTCCCTTTACCCCTCACCCCACCCTTCCTGACTTCTTTCCCTGGGTGAGAAGCCTTAGAACCAGCAGACTCTCAGCCCTTGGAGAGGGAGACTAATGTCCTGTGCCCAATTTCAGCATGAGGGTTTCTTCCCCACACATCCGGTTGATTTTCTGATCCCAGCTGAGTGTCCCACATTCAGTTTGATTCTCACAGATATGGGCTCAGTCCCCCTGGACTCCACCCTCCACTTCTCACCCGCCGTCCCCCACCCCCCGCCCAACTTCAGATGCCAATCTCAAGACCAGGTCATCAACTGTGATTTCACCAACTAGCTCTAGATCAGAGATTCCCACGACCCACTCTTTGTGTTTGATTAGTTTGTTAGATAGAGTGGCTTACAGAAGTCAAGGAAGAATTTGACCTCTTAGATGATCAGTGTATTATGAAAGGATGTAACTCAGGAACAGCCAGATGGACAAAATGCCCAGGGTGGGGTGTTGTGAATGGGTATACCAAGCCCTCTCCAGGCTCAGCACTCTCCCCAAATCTCCATGTGCTCACCAACCCAGAAGCTCTCTGAGTCCTGGTTTTTACGGTGCCATGTGCTCAGTCGCTCAGTTGTGTCCGACTCTTTGCAGCCCCATGGACTGTAGCCCACCAGGCTCCTCTGTCCAAAGGATTCTCCAGGCAAGAATACTGGAGTGGGGTGTGATGTCCTCCTCCAGGGGATCTTCCCAAAGCAAAGGTCAAACTCTCATCTCCTGCACTGGCAGGTAGGTTCTTTACCACTGAGCCAACTGGGAAGCTGGGGTTTCTATGGAAGATTCATTTCACGGTCATGACCTGTTAAGGCATTGGGCATCTGTTGATGGATTCAACCTCCAGCCCCTCTTCCCTCCCTGAAGTCAGAGATAGGAGCTCAGGACTGAAAGTTCAACCCTCTGGTGAGAGGCTGGGACCCAATCACGTAGTTGGGTCCCCATCCTTAGGCATTTCCAAAAGTCACCTCATTAACATGACACCTTTATCACTCTTGTCTCTTAGGAAATTCCAGGGGTTAGGAGCCCTGGGCCAGGAGGGGGATGAAGACCAAGCGTGTATTTCTAATCAATCACAGCAGCACTGAAAAAGACGTGATTTCAGCCTTGATCCAAGCATTTCCTCAACAAAGAACACTCTCCCCTACAGGAACTCTGGTGGCGACCGTGAGGATCCGTCTTGGCCACTGTGTCATGTGTGTCACAGATGAACTGCCCGAGGCATGCAGTAGTTCCCACAAACCGCAGCTCTCTCACCCCTGCACACCTGGTAAAATGCGATCTCAGAGTCCAGGGGCCCACTCTCAGCGGACCTCCAGGGACAAGGCAAGGTTTCCTGTTTCTAGGACAGGTTAGGGCTGAGCCTGTTCTCAACCAGTCTTTCTTCCTGATTTGTGCATCCATCCAGTCCCTGAATCCCACCCCCCATCTGGTCCCTTTCTGGGTGCTCCCTTTGGCCTCGGACTCTAGCTTGGCCCAATCCCAGCAGCAAGGGAGGTAGAACAGCTTCCTTGCTAAGGCTCTACTCCTGGACAGCACCCCAGAAGCTGCTCTAGAAGATGAGAACCAACCCCCTCCCCCCATGCCTTTCAATCCTTCTCCCCCAACCTCCCTCCCAGCGCACCAGCAGACTCAGGGTTTTGCTCCATTGTTGGTTCTGGAGTTTCTGGTGATGATTCACCCACACAGTGAAAGGAGCCTGGGCCAGCTGAGGAGACGCCACCAGGGCTGGTCTTCACGGGCAGCCCAGGCGCCATTCTGGGCAGGAGGGGCCCTCCTAGGACTGGGATATCCCTTGATTAGGGCCCTACTAGAGTCAGACACCACCGAACAACTTCACTTTCACTTTTCTCTTTCATGCATTGGAGAAGGAAATGGCAGCCCGCTCCAGTGTTCTTGCCTGGAGAGTCCCAGGGATGGCGGAGCCTGGTGGGCTGCCGTCTGTGGGGTCGCACGGAGTCGGACACGCCTGAAGCGACGCAGCAGCAGCAGCAGAGGAGCCCGAGCAGCCACGTGGTATTGTCAGAGGAGAGGCAGTGAGGGGCTCCTGGGAGGGACTTGGCTCCCAACCCCTGCACACCTTTGCAGACGGAACACGCAGTCCAGAGACCGACCCCAGCCTGGGTGCCCATCCCCCGCCAAGGCTGCCCTGGGACACTCGGCTTGACTCCTCCGGCAGCTCTGCCCCAAGTCTAGGTTGCTGCTTTGTTGAGACTGGTCTCCGTGCAGGGTCACCTCCATCCCCTCCCTTCCTGTCATCCCTCAGAGAAACTCCCCAGCAAAGGATCAGAGGGGTCAGCGCTGGGGCAGGTGTGGGCCTGGTGGACGATGACCCTGGGCTGTGACAGCTGCCAGAGGAAAGGCGCTTTGTGCTGGGAGGCGGCCGCACCCGGGCCCCAGCCCAGCCCTTCGGCCCTGGCTGCAGTGCAGTGGGGGCAGGGAGGAAGTGGTGATCCCTGAGCTTGCAGAGGGATCCTGGTGTCAGGGCACCGGTGCAGAGAGAGCGCTCTTGGTGAAGGGACACGGTGATGATGGAGTTTAAAGACCAGCCAGTCTTTAAAGAATGATTTCTTCCTTTAGAAGCAGGCCTTTTGGCAGGGGTTGGGGTGGGGGTGGGTTCTGTGATGAAACCCACCTTATACACGCCTGAGATGAGGTGTGTTTCAGCTAATGCAGACCTACAATGAGCCCTCAGCCAGACACGGAGGGCATTACCTCTGGACCACTCATGTCTGGTAGTCCCAGTGTGCGGGAGACGTGAGCTTCTTCCCAGGACAGGTCGCATCTGAGCAGGAATCTTCCAGAGTCCCCACTCTCTCCCCTGGAAGAGGATCCCAATGTCTGTGCCCCCAAATGACATCTGAGTCCCTGGGGACCCCAGGGAAGGTGGGGGAGAGGCCCTCCATTGTGCTTCACGTTGAGGGAGGCTGTGCAAACCCTATTTTTCTAAATTCAAGCAGCTTCTGTCACTTTTCTCTGACACATTTCCACAGCAAGACACCTGCCCTGGACGTCAGCTGCCTCTCATTTGAATAATGTCAAGTGTGTAGAGTGCACCTAACACGTTCTTAATGCATGCTTCAGTACTCGCTGCCATCTGTGGGCCCAGCGGCCCGGAGTGGAGGGCGGGGAGCCAGGCCCCACCTGTCGCTGGAAAGAGCAGCAGAGCGTCCAGCTGTCTCTAGTCGGCCACACAAGCTTTGCATGGCCTGTGCAGTGTCGTCAGTGCGGTTGTTGGCAGAGGGACAGCAAGGTCAGAGGAGACTGGAGGAATCTGCTCCCATCACGAGGACAGGCTCTCCACACTCAGGATCTAAAAGGGGCCGGCCCCTGGGGCACCGAGGGACAGCTATTTTAAGGGAAAGTTCCAAGGACGTGAACTGGAGAGGAAGAAACTTAATGGGCTAAAATGTAGCCTCATGGAAACACCACCAAACAAGAACAGGCCACAGAAATGGCAAGAGCCAGAAAACCCAACAACGCGGCCATGACCGGGGGCTCCTCCAGCAAGAACCTCCTCCAGGTGCAGTCAGGGATTCTGGGGCCTCGCTCAGTCCATGCAACTTGCACACTCTCAGCTTCATGACAGGCCATGGGAGGTGGGTGCTCACCCACCAGCCTGGCCTGAACCGGCCCATCCTCAGGTGGGTCGGGCCGTGGGTGGAGCTGGAACCTGCTTGTCTAGGAGCCGAGGTGCCAGTATGACAATGCGCTGGCCAGAGCCTTTGCAGTGTGCTGAGACCGACATGACCCTGGGGCTTGTCTTCCAGTGGATGCGAAGGTTCTTCCTCCTGAAATGAGGGCTGGGGAGTCTGCACTCCAGGGAGATGATCCCCTCTCCCGGGCAGCAGAACCATGTTTGGACAAAATGCCTGGAGGACCTCTGCTTTGTCACCCTACAGGTTTTACCTTAAAAGAACAAAATAGCACAAAGCACATGGCTGGTGATGGCAAGCTTGAAGGGAGAAGGATAGTTTTCCCAACAAGAAGTTGCAGCTAAGACCTGAGGGTCTCTGCAGAGACCATTTCCCAGGGGCCACGTCTCCAGTCCAACAGGGTGAAGGAGCCGTGTTTACTGCTCTGCTAAGAAGCAGGCTTGCAGAATGCGAGGGCTACCAGGTGAGGCAGGGGAAGGGGCGCCTGTCCCCAAGCCTCCCTTCTTTCACAGGTGTCAGAGCCATGTTGCACAGGCCCCTCAACCCCATCTCCTCCACAGATAAGTGGCTCTCCTCTAAATCTCCCATCTTGGCATGGGCTTCCTGAGCTGACACACTGCCCACGTCAGCCTTGAGCACCTCTAGCTGCAAAAGTGCATCAGGAAGCCCATTCCACTTTGATGTGATGCAAAGTGCTTTCTCACCCTTTGATCGCGGTGCTGGCAGAAAATAGATATCCACTCAGACATTTAGAGCAGAACCTTTCATGGAGAGAGATGCAGATGGGTGTGATAATAAAACACACCTGAGGCTGTTGACACCCTAAGGCTAAACAGGGGCTGTGTTCCTGCAGCCCCATGGGACCGGAGCCTCAAGGACAGACCCACTATGAGATGTGGTACAAGCTAGGGGTTAAGGATGCAATCTGCAGGGCACCAGCCAGGACTGGGATGGATGGGAGTGGAGAGCAGAGAGCAGCATTCATGCAGCAAACTGCTGCATCTCTTCCTTGGTGCCCACTACGGGTTCTTGGCGATCTCCCTTGCTGCGGTCCTCATTTTGCATTGACCCATGATTCCCCCAATAGTTACTCTTAGATTTCACCCTAAGACTCACTTTCTCATTTTCTCCACCAGCTCTGGGTTCACGCTCCAGGCCTTATGATGAAGCACAGGGGTCCCCACCCAACACACCCAACTCTCCACCGGGGCCCCTGGTGCCGTCAGCTAAAGCCAGACAGAGGGTGTGACACTGACCGGGACCCTGCACTCATCTCCCTGCAAACACTCTGGGCCTGGGGTGGAAACCTTGGCTGCCTGAACATGTCTACTAACCACAGCACCCTGTGGACTCCTCTTGACAGTTGCTAATTCCACAAGTCAGGGACCGCCCGAGCCTGCCTCATTCCATCGACTGCTTGTGGTTAAAACTTGTTTTCCAGTTGACCACAGCCCAGCCCTCCCCATGCCAAGCTCGTGTATCCACTCAGTGTCTTGAGGCCAGAACCGGAGGCCAAGACGATTTCACCATCACTGCAAAATATATGAAAAATATGCAAAATATCTGAAACATACAAAAATCCAAATTTGCTCCACATATCTCAAGGGGGTCGGTTGCTTAACTATTATAGCTGATGTGGGGTGGCCATGAGACCCATCACACCTGAATCTATTGGGCAATGGTAGCTCCACTGATGCACTGATCCAAACACAATGCCCTCACTCTGTCACACAAAAGCTGAGGAGCTGTGAATACAGGATTGGAAAAAAAGGACCCTCTTAATCAGCACAACATCCCAGGCTATATGACTCTCCTACTGCAGAATCAGGGCTTAAAGGTACAGCTTTACCCTTTTTATTCTGAAAACTGTGTGACAACATTACAGACAGTATTGAAAAATAAGAAAAGGCTTTGATTTTTAGTGGAAGTCTCTGACAGTTCTTTTCCAGACACACATTTGCTACAGAAAGAAAGAACACCCCAGGCCAGTCCTCCAGCTCCACCCTGGAGGGGACGTGAGTTTTCCAGGAGCCAAGGATCAGTGAGTGAAAGCAGAAGTGGCCCCAACTAAGCAACTCAACCCACAGCTGCCCCTGGACCCTGGAGACGCATGCGCCTTGCTCTGTCCCTTGGTCTCTGCCTCCCAACCTCTCCCCCACCCCCAGGCTCACCCTTCCACGTAGAGGCCTAGTGGGACCTCCCCCCAGAACTGAAAGCCAGCAGCCCCTGGGGGCTTGTGGGTGGATGACTTCAGGAGAATCTCTTTCTCGCACAACTCCCAGCCAAGGCCTCATCCTGGAGCAAACACAAGCCATCCTAATGTGTCGCATCTGAGTCCCTGAACTGGGGTCACTGCGGCAGACAATAAATGGTCACTGCTATTTCAAGGCTAGGGTTTGGGGGATGTGTTGTGTGGCGCAGACAACTGCCTGGGCAGAGGGGAGATGGTCAACAAGCATCTCCGAGCTGTAGCTGGCCCCTCCGTCCCTCTAACCTCCTCCTAGTGACCCTCACTGACCTGCCGCTCTCCCCGTACTCCCTCCCCTCTGTCTAAAGGCCCAGCATTCCAGGCCCAACGCTGTCCCCCTCAGTCTGCCGGTCTGTCTGTGGCCAGTTATGCCATTTCCTGCCTCAGCATCCCTGTGGCCACTGAGTGTGGTCCAGGGCCCCAATCAGAGGTGGCATCTCTGATGGAAGGCCTGAGGGGGGACTCTGTCTCTGCGCCCATCTCGCCAGGGGGAATTACAATGACAAAGAAGTGATTTGTAGAAAAAAGTCACCCCCTGGAAGTCTGTCCACACCACAGCATATCATTCAGCTGCTCCAGCCTGACGCCCACCCTTCTTGTCCTCCAGCTTATTCCATCAGTGCCCACCGCCCTGTGGCGCTTCAGCCAGATGCCAGCCACCTTCCCACCGTTCCTCGCCCAAAACACTCTTACCCCTTGAAATTCCCACTGCAGACAAGCTCGTCTACTCCTGTGAGTGGGAATGACCCAGTTAACCATGAGAACTCGGGGCCTGTTTCTTCCCCAACCTCCAGTTTTCATCGTCCAGCTGTCTTGTGATCACCCACTCAGGTGCCCTGTGGACCTCACACCCCAAATGGGTGCAGATGGGGCTCCCACTTCCTCCAAGACAGAGACCCCAAGCCCTCCCTCTCCTGCCCATCAGGCAGTCCTGTCTGCATGGCCCCCATATGCACCTTCCCCATGGCCCCTTGTTTCCATTTCTCTGCCAGGATCTCCCCCAACCACTATGACCTCTTTCCTCAACTACTTCAAATGTCTCTAAGTTGAGCACTTGCCTTGGGCCAAGCACTAAGTTCCAGCCTGAGAAACAGGTGTGTCCAAGACACCCACTGCCCTCCAAGAGCTTGTCTGTACCTGGAACTGGCATTACCCTCGAGGTTGGTGAGGACTGCAAGGGCAGAGGTGGAGGTGGAGGGAAGGCTCCAGAAAACTCCATCTGGGAGGAGGAGGAGGTTTGTGACTTTGGGTTAGGCAGGAATGGAGTTAAGCAGACCACCTAGCCTCTTGGCTCTAGGACTGGCATCTGTAGGAACCCTTGCCTGTCAGGGTCTCTCAGCTTCTCTCTGCAGAGCACTCAGCAGAGACTTGGTCTCATTTCTTGTTATCTCCCCAGGGGACTTGGGAAGCTGTTTCCTTTGCACAGTCCCCCAAACATTTGTGAGGAGAGTTCCAGCTGCGATGCAGGGCAGATGTGAGGTGTGAGGGTGAGGAAGTTGTCAGCAGCCAGTGCAACAACGGAGCAGCCTGGAGGCCAAGCCCGCCTTCAGGCCGAGTGTAGCAGGAGCACCAGAGTGGCTACTGGGGGACTTTCTTCTCCACCTTGTCTTTCCTCCTAAACTCCAGCCATGGCACCTTCAGGGGGAACACACCTCCAGGAGATGGAGAAGGCTCCGGGAAGTGTGACTCCAAATCACAATAACTTCTCAACATCATCATGTTTAGTAGATCTCCATAAACTCTTGAAAAAATATTTTAATGATTGTGATAACTTTATTTATTTACTTATTTTAAACTTTTTCTACTGGGGTATAGCTGGTAACAATGCTGTGATAGTTTCAGGTGGACAGCAAAGGGACGCAGCCATACTTACCGTGTATCCATTCCCCTGCAAACTCCCGTCCCATCCAGGCTACCGCATAACGCTGAGCAGAGTTCTCTGTGCTGTATACTAGGTCCTGGTTGATCATCCATTTTAAATACAGTAGTGTGTACATGTCCATCCCAAACTCCCTAACTATCCCTTCCCCCATTCTTCCCTCCACAATCATAATGTGATAACTCTAGAATACGCAGTGAAGTATTTTTTAAAATAATTGCTAAATATATAAGGCAACCCCCAAGAACTTCCCTGGTAGTCCAGTGATTAAGAACTTGCCTTCCAAGCCAGGGGACGTGGATTCTATTCCTGCTCAGGAACTAAGCCTGTGTGCAACTAGAGAATCCACCCACCACAACTGGCGAAAACCCGAGCACCACAACAAGGACCCTGAGTCCAGCAACAAAGACCCAGCACACCAGCAACAAAAATACTCCATGATTTAGGGCAAAAATCATCCTCACATCAACTTTGAAAAAAGCAACCCCCAGATGTCATGATACATCACCCCTAAATGTCATGAAGGGGTGGGGACGCAAGACGGTGACTCGCTGAGACTCACTGGGTTCCCATGGCAACCACCTCTTGTGTGTCGAGCAGAGCACGTGCGGAGCTCTGCTGAAGATTTGTAGGAAGGCAGATGGCCCCAGAGAGGACCCGAGTGCCCAGGGGATGGGTGTCTACACCTGGGAGGTCGCAAGACGGTGACTCGCTGAGACTCACTGGGTTCCCATGGCAACCACCTCTTGTGTGTCGAGCAGAGCACGTGCGGAGCTCTGCTGAAGATTTGTAGGAAGGCAGATGGCCCCAGAGAGGACCCGAGTGCCCAGGGGATGGGTGTCTACACCTGGGAGGGGGAGCCACAAGGCCACAACTTTGCCCCGTGTCTCAGGGGCCTGTTAGCCGCTGCTTCAAACTCTGAAGTAAAGGGCCCGGGGGCACCTTTGGCCGAGTGTAGCAGGAGCACCAGAGTGGCTACTGGGGGACTTTCTTCTCCACCTTATCTTTCCTCCTAAACTCCAGCCATGGCACCTTCGGGGGAACACACCCCCAGGAGATGGAAAGGGCTCTGGGAAGTGTGACCCCAAATCACAATAACTTCTCAACATCATCATGTTTAGTAGATCTCCATAAACTAGTGGCATTGCCTGAGGCTCCATCACTCAGAAGTGTGCTTGCAAACCTGTTGGCCCAGAAGACAGCCCAGCCAGACTGTTGGCTCAGTGAACAGGTCTTGAGAAAGCACCCTTTCCTGGCCTGGCTTTGGGGTGGAGGTCCAATGTCCCCTGCTATTTAGGGGGAGAACAGGACCACCTGAGGCGCCTGTGGACCCTGGCTGACCCACACAAACACGCCGTTCTTGGAGAATCCAAAACTCCTGCCTCTGCAGACTGCTCTCTGGAGCAAGGCTTTTCACGCTCCTGATCCAGGCTCAGTCCACAGGGGAAATTGCTCAAGACTCTTGAGCAAACTTGCAGAACAGCCAGAGGTCTGACAGGGACAGACCGCCCCACCCACCCACACAGCAACAACTTCAACTTGAGCCACCTGGTGACAAAGGTGAGAAACAGCGCCAGTTGCCACCTCCTGACCATGCTACGGGATCAGGACCTTGCCCGGCTTCCTCAGCAGACTCCCCAAAGCACACAGCATTATGTGAGTCACCAGCCCTGGGCCCCACGCTGGCCAAGCTCACTGCTGCACGTCCCCACGTCCTGCCCCGTGCACCTCCTCTCCTCCTCCCAGGCCATCGCTTCCACCGAATACAGTCAGGGGTTTGGTGTGCAAGCAACAGAACGTGAAGTCAAACAACTTAGGCCAAAACGGAAATTTTCTGGAAGGCTACCAGAGTTCAAGAACCAGACGGGAAGCTGAGAACTGCTTTTTCACATGCTTGCTACTCTCAGGACCCCTGGCGGCTGAGAGGCTCTGGGAAGCCTTCCCAGTTAATGACACCTGAATCGAGACCTAAAGATGAACCAGAGTGGCCTGCCCACTTGTCCTGCCCACTATTGCCCCTGAGCTGGACTTTGTAACAAAAGAAAACCAGCCATGCAGGCCTGAAGGTGACTTGGGTGGCCTTGTCTGGTCTGATCTTGGAGGGAGATGGAGGGGCTCCTTTGGGGCCAGGAGGTGGAGATGTTTTGGTCTGAGACCCTGGGAATGACACCTCGTGTTGATCATCCATTTTAAATACAGTAGTGTGTACATGTCCATCCCAAACTCCCTAACTATCCCTTCCCCTATTCTTCCCTCCACAATCATAATGTGATAACTCTAGAATACGCAGTGAAGTCTTTTTTAAAATGATTGCTAAATATATAAGGCAACCCCCAAGAACTTCCCTGGTAGCCCAGTGATTAAGAACTTGCCTTCCAAGCCAGGGGACGTGGATTCTATTCCTGCTCAGGAACTAAGCTCGTGCGCAACTAGAGAATCCACCCACCACAACTGGCGAAAACCCGAGCACCGCAACAAGGACCCTGAGTCCAGCAACAAAGGCCCAGCACACCAGCAACAAAAATACTCCATGATTTAGGGCAAAAATCATCCTCACATCAACTTTGAAAAAAGCAACCCCCAGATGTCATGATACATCACCCCTAAATGTCATGAAGGGGTGGGGATGCAAGACGGTGACTCGCTGAGACTCACTGGGGTCCCATGGCAACCACNGAGTCCAGCAACAAAGGCCCAGCACACCAGCAACAAAAATACTCCATGATTTAGGGCAAAAATCATCCTCACATCAACTTTGAAAAAAGCAACCCCCAGATGTCATGATACATCACCCCTAAATGTCATGAAGGGGTGGGGATGCAAGACGGTGACTCGCTGAGACTCACTGGGGTCCCATGGCAACCACCTCTTGTGTGTCGAGCAGAGCACGTGTGGAGCTCTGCTGAAGATTTGTAGGAAGGCAGATGGCCCCAGAGAGGACCCCGAGCGCCCAGGGGATGGGTGTCTACAGCTGGGAAGGGGAGCCACAAGGCCACAACTTTGCCCCGTGTCTCAGGGGCCTGTTAGCGGCTGCTTCAAACTGAAGTAAAGGGCCCGGGGGCACCTTCTGTGGCATTGCCTGAGGCTCCATCACTCAGAAGTGTGCTTGCAAACCTGTTGGCCCAGAAGACAGCCCAGCCAGACTGTTGGCTCAGTGAACAGGTCTTGAGAAAGCACCCTTTCCTGGCCTGGCTTTGGGGTGGAGGTCCAATGTCCCCTGCTATTTAGGGGGAGAACAGGACCACCTGAGGCACCTGTGGACCCTGGCTGACCCACACAAACACGTCGTTCTTGGAGAATCCAAAACTCCTGCCTCAGCAGACTGCTCTCTGGAGCAAGGCTTTTCACGCTCCTGTTCCAGGCTCAGTCCACAGGGGAAATTGCTCAAGACTCTTGAGTAAACTTGCAGAACAGCCAGAGGTCTGACAGGGACAGACCACCCCACCCACCCACACACCAACAACTTCAACTTGAGCCACCTGGCGACAAAGGTGAGAAACAGCGCCAGTTGCCACCTCCTGACCATCCTATGGGATCAGGACCTTGCCCTGCTTCCTCAGCAGACTCCCCAAAGCACACAGCATTATGTGAGTCACCAGCCCTGGGCCCCATGCTGGCCAAGCTCACTGCTGCATGTCCCCACGTCCTGCCCCGTGCACCTCCTCTCCTCCTCCCAGGCCGTCGCTTCCACCGAAAACAGTCAGGGGTTTGGTGTGCAAGCAACAGAACGTGAAGTCGAACAACTTAGGCCAAAAGGGAAATTTCCTGGAAGGCTACCAGAGTTCAAGAACCAGACGGGAAGCTGAGAACTGCTATTTCACATGCTTGCTACTCTCAGGACCCCTGGCGGCTGAGAGGCTCTGGGAAGCCTTCCCATTTAATGACACCTAAATCGAGACCTAAAGATGAACCAGAGTGGCCTGCCCACTTGTCCTGCCCACTGTTGCCCCTGAGCTGAACTTTGTAACAAAAGAAAACCAGCCATGCAGGCCTGAAGGTGACGGGTGGCCTTGTCTGGTCTGATCTTGGAGGGGGATGGAGGGGCTCCTTTGGGGCCAGGAGGTGGAGATGTTTTGGTCTGAGACCCTGGGAATGACACCTCGCAGCTCTGGGCCCTGGTTCCCTCACAGTCAAGGAGCAGCTGTTCCCAGTGACTCTCAGGCCTGTCTCATTTCACTCCTTATTCAGCCGCAGAGGATCCAGNTCTGACGCTGGTGGACTATTTCCTTGATCTCACGTTCCAGGATGGCTCTGTCGCTGCAGGAGGGCACAGGGCATCTGCTTTCCCAAAGGCTTCTAACACTTCCTTCCAGTAAAGAAAAACCCAAAGCCCCTCGGTGACCCACTGCTGAGGCACAAGAAATATTCTTGGATTTCTCCACTTTTTCCCGAGTTTGCTCTAGAGCTGCTTTGTCATCACAGGCCTGAAGCTATAGAGCTGAGCAGATGTGTGGGCAGAGGCTCTTTCCAAAGTCTGGACCACACTCGTGTGGCTGTTGCTTGAATAGCAGCTCAGAATTTAAGGACTGGAAAGTCCATCTGTGTGGTATGGAAATCAGGAGCACAGTCAGGTCTGAACTAACTGCCATGGGGCGGAGAAGTGGGGTGGAAAATAACGCCCAGTTCAAGGTGCTAAGATCACAAGGGACACAAGAATTCTGGGTATGGGCTGGGGGGTCATTGCCATCAGCAGAATCTAATAGGCCTCCACTTCCGGGGACTTCTTCCCCCAGCCTTCACCCTGCAGCCCCTCGGAGACCCATCCCCCAGCACATCCTCTGGTCAGAAAGGCAGTTGTCTGCGTGGTCCCAGACCAGCACTCGCTGCTCCAGCAAGCCCTGGGACTTAACCCAGGCCTCACCCATCCTCCTAAGCAGAAAACGAGGCCAAGGCTCCAGCATCTGTGAGTTATGAAGCCCTCCAGAGGATCCCGATGCCTGTGCTCTGTTAGGTGTGTCTGAGTTTATTGCTGTCTATTGCTACTGCCGCAACACACCTGGACGCCAAGGTACTGACACTGCAAGGGTCAGGAGGACCCCCTGCAGACTCCCAGGATGTTCCTTGTTGAGGCTGTCCTGTCTTCTCACTCACTGCTGGGGCTGGGTTCCCCCAGCAGCAACCCCGACAATCATTCCAGGGCTAGCGGAGCCCTGGGGAGGTGACCCCAGGACACATGTGCTGCGCAGGGGGAGGAGTCAGCACACGGGGTGTGGTGAGCAGGCCAGCACTGGGGGTGCTGGAGATGGTGCAGGCAGCCTCAGAGATGTCCCTCCCAGGGCTCAGGAGCTGGGCCATCGGTCCTCCAGCCCCCGTCTGTCATAGTTGAGGGAGACCCTGGGGTGTTGACCCCCCGGTGTCCTGCTGCATGGATGAGGCTGGAGTCTGTGGCCAGAGGACCCATATCCAGAAAGGACAGCATGGGAGCCCCCATCGTCAGCTCCGCTAAGCTTCCCCAGGCTGCCAGGGAAAAGGAAGTTTCAGAGACTCTGGTTCTTTATTCAGTTTCCCCATGTTGGCCAAGGCGTCTCGAGTCCCCTCTTCCCTGGACACCTTGTCATCTCCCAGTGGGCACTGCTGCTTCAGACATGCATCTCCACTGATTCTGGGCCCTGCTGATTCTTGGACCAGAAGGGTCCCTCCGCAGGTGACCAGATGCTGTATAGAAACACCTTAGAGGGAGTGAAGTGAGGCCCCAGGGACAGGCAGTTTTACCAGACCACATCTCCCTGAGGACCTCACGCAGATGGTCAGCTCTCAGAGGGCGGGGACCAGGAAGCACTCCACTCTTCCCGGGGTGGTCAGCTCGGAGCAGCTGTGGCTTAAGGAAGGACACAGCCGGCTTACCTTGCTGGGCATCTAGGAGTGGTAACACTGGCACCAGTCACCACACAGGCCCACCACCAAGGGCCTGTGAAGGACATTGAGTATGAGGGTCACCATCCTCTTACAATGCCTGCCTCCTCAACTCCACTGTTCCCACCACAGTCAGGGGTCCCCCACGTCAGAGGCTCCAACTAACTTCCAAGTGCCCGAAGGCTTTCCCAGAACGTGGTGCCAGGAAACAACACCCTCCCGCAGCCCAGGATCCTCAGAAGTTGGATGCAGATATCCCAGCTCTGTTCCCTCTCTGGCCTCCAAGGTGGGACTGTTGCCTGAAAAACTGGGTCCTCCTCTTGGTGGCTGTCAGGCCAAAAGACAGAGTCAAGCCAAAGAGCGGGAAAAGGAGGGATGTATTATTTGCAGGAAATAAAGAGAACACTGGGGATCTTCCCCAAAGAGTGTTTGCCTGGCAGAGTATTTGACTGGGTACATGTGTGCTCGTGAAGGGGCTCAGGCAGGAGAATTCAGCACAGCATCAGGGCCAAGGTCGACAGAACCCAAGCTTTAGTTGACTGCAGTCACAAGAGTCAGAAAAGGCAACATCACCATCCTTGAGGATCACTGGAGTGGGAGTCTTCACAACTGGTGTCCAACAACTCCACACAATTCTTTCTACCAGGAGATGGTGTCAGGCTAAGAGCTCAGTCAGGCAAAATTCCCCAGATGCCAGACACAAGTCCAGCCGGTCACCTGCGCTTCTTCTGACCAACTGATTGTAGATCAGAGGTTCCTCCGACCCCTGCTCCCACATGTCCTCAGGCTTACTTGCTGTAGTGACTCACAGAAATCAGTCCTTACTAGACCACTGCTTTATGAAAGATGTAACTGTCCCCACTTCCTGAGTTACATTATTTCATAATACATTGCACGGACCAGAAAGGGGACAATGCATTATAAAAGAATGTAACTCAGGAAGTCAGCTGGAAGAGATGCTCAGGGCAGGGTGTGGAGAAAGGGTGGGGCTTCCCTGTCCCCTCCAAGCTCACCAGCCTCCTTCTTCTGGGTGTTCATCAACCCAGATGCTCTCAGGATCCCAGTCCTTTTAGGTTCTTCCGTTCAGTTCAGTTCAGTTGCTCTCTCGTATCCGGCTCTTTGCGACCCAATGGACTACAGCACGCAAAGCCTCCCTGTCCATCACCAATTCCCGAAGTTTACTCAGACTCAGGACATTGAGCTGGTGATGCCATCCAACCATCTCATCCTCTGTTGTCCCCTTCTCCTCCTGCCTTCAGTCTTCCCAAGCATCAGGGTCTTTTCTAATGAGTCAGTTCTTTTCGCATCAGGTGGCCAAAGGATTGAAGCTTCAGCTTCAGCACCAGTCAAAGTTTTCTGAATGTTGAGCTTGAAACCAGCTTTTTCACTTTCACTTTCATCAAGAGGCTCTTTAGTTCTTCTTCACTTTCTGCCATAAGGGTGGTGTCATCTGCATATCTGAGGTTATTGATATTTCTCCTGGCAATTTTGATTCCAGCTTGTCCTTAATTCAGTCTAGCATTTCAAATGATGTACTCTGCATACAAGTTAAATAAGCAGGGTGACAATATACAACCTTGANCAGCTTTTTCACTTTCACTTTCATCAAGAGGCTCTTTAGTTCTTCTTCACTTTCTGCCATAAGGGTGGTGTCATCTGCATATCTGAGGTTATTGATATTTCTCCTGGCAATTTTGACTCCAGCTTGTCCTTAATTCAGTCTAGCATTTCAAATGATGTACTCTGCATACAAGTTAAATAAGCAGGGTGACAATATACAACCTTGACGTACTCCTTTTCCTATTTGGAACCAGTCTGTTATTATGCACATAGGCATGATTGGTTCAGTCTTTGGTCATTGGTGATTGAACTCAACCTCCAAGCTTCTCCCCTCCTCAGAGGTCCAGAACTGGGGCTGAAAGTTCTACCTTCTAATCCTCTCATCACTGGATTATTCTGGAAATCAGCTCCACCCTTAGGTCAGTCAGTTCAGTTGCTCAGTCGTGTCCGACTCTTTGTGACCCAATGAATTGCAGCACGCCAGGCCTCCCTGTCCATCACCAACTCCTGGTGTTCACTCAAACTCATGTCCATCGAGTCAGTGATGCCATCCAGCTATCTCATCCTCTGTCGTCCCCTTCTCCTCCTACTTCCAATCCCTCCCAGCATCAGAGTCTTTTCCAATGAGTCAACTCTTTGCATGAGGTGGCCAAAGTATTGGAGTTTCAGCTTTAACATCAGTCCTTCCAGTGAACACCCATGACTGATTTCTTTTAGGATGGACTGGTTGAATCTCCTTGCAGTCCAAGGGACTCTCAAGACTCTTCTCCAACACCACAGTTCAAAAGCATCAATTCTTCGGCGATCAGCTTTCTTCACAGTCCAAACCTCACATACAGACATGATCACTGGAGAAACCATAGCCTTGACTAGATGGACCTTTGTTGGCAAAGTAATGTCTCTGCTTTTTAATATGTTATCTAGGTTGGTCATAACTTTCCTTCCAAGGAGTAAGTGTCTTTTAATTTCATGGCTGAAATCACCATCTGCAGTGATTTTGGAGCCCCCAAAATATAAAGTCTGACACTGTTTCCACTGTTTCCCCATCCATTTGCCATGAAGTGATGGAACCAGATGCCACAATCTTAGTTTTCAGAATGTTGAGCTTTAAGCCTACTTTTTCACTCTCTTCTTTCACCATCATCAAGAGGCTTTTTAGTTCCTCTTCATTTTCTGCCATAAGGGTGGTGTCATCTACATATCTGAGGTTATTGATATTTCTCCTGGCAATCTTGATTCCAGCTTGTGCTTCTTCCAGCCCAGCGTTTCTCATGATGTACTCTGCATAGAAGTTTAATAAGCAGGGTGACAATATACAGCCTGACGTACTCCTTTTCCTATTTGGAACCAGTCTGTTGTGCCATGTCCAGTTCTAACTGTTGCTTCCTAACCTGCATATAGCTTTCTCAAGAGGCAGGTCAGGTGGTCTGGTATTCCCATCTCTTTCAGAATTTTCCACAGTTTACTGTGATCCACACAGTCAAAGGCTTTGGCATAGCCAATAAAGCAGAAAGTGATCCCCAAAGTCAGCTTATCAGCATAACAAAAACAACTTTACTGTTCCACTTAAGAAATTCCAAGGGATTTAGGAGCTCTGTGCCAGGAACAGGATGAAGAGGAAATCTGTACTTTTTATTTAAATCTTGGTACCTTACCTGCCCTGTCTCAACTCTCCCTCCCCTCCGCTCCAGCACCTCCCACACCTACCACCTGCACTGCGTCTCTGCTCTGTATCCACTTCCAGATCAGGACACTAGCCACGGACCAGCACTTCTTACATGCTGAAAGAAGTTGCTAAGACACAGAGGAATCAGATATTCCTGAGAGTTCTGGCTGGAGCGGACACATGCTACAGCCCCATCAGTTCAGTTCAGTTGCTCAATCGTGTCCAACTCTTCACGACCCCATGGACTGAAGTATCCCAGGCCTCCCTGTCCATCACCAAGTCCCAGAGTTTACTCAAACTCTAAGTCAGTGATGCCATCCAACCATCTCATCCTGTTATCCCCTTCTCCTCCAGCCTCCAATCTTTCCCAGCATCAGAGTCTTTTCTAATGAGTCAATTCTTCCCATCAGGTGGCCAAAGGATTGGAGCTTCAGCTTGAGGATCAGTCCTTTCAATGAATATTCAGGACTGATTTCTTTTAGGATGGACTGGTTTGATCTCCTTGCTGTCCGAGGGACTCTCAAGAGTCTTCTCCAACACCACAGTTCAAAAGCATCAACTCTTCGGTGCTCAGCTTTTTTTATAGTCTGGCTCTCACATCCATACATGACTACTGGAAACACCATAGCTTTGACTAGACAGAGGCTTCCCTCATAGCTCAGTTGGTAAAGAATCTGCCTGCAATGCAAGAGACTCCGGTTCAATTCCTAGGTCTGGAAGATCCACTGGAGCAGGGATAGCCTATCCACTCCAGTATACCTGGGGGCTTCCCCTGTGGCTCAGCTGGTAAAAAATCCACCTGCAATACAGGAGACCTGGATTCAATCCCTGGGTTGAGAAGATCTCCTGGAGAAGGGAAAGACTACCCATTCCAGTATTCTGGCCTAGAGAATTCCATGGACTGTATAGTCCATGGAGTCGCAAAGAGTCAGACACAACTGAGCGACTTTCACTTTCACTTGACTAGATGGACTTTTGTTGGCAAAGTAATGTCTCTGTTTTTTAACATGGTGTCTAGGTTGGTCATTCATTTTTCACTTTCATGCATTGGAGAAGGAAATGGCTACATACCCCAGTGTTCTTTCCTGGAGAATCCCAGGGTCAGGGGAGCCTGATGGGCTGCCATCATGGAGTCACACAGAGTCGGACACGACTGAAGCGACTTAGCAGCAGCAGCAGCAGGTTGGTCATAATTTTTCTTCCAAGGAGTGTCTTTTAATTTCATGGCTGCAGTCACCATCTGCAGTGATTTTGGATCCCAAAAATATAAAGTCTGTCACTGTTTCCACTGTTTCCCCATCTATTTGCCATGAAGTGATGGGACCGGATGCCATGATCTTCGTTTTTTGAATGTTGAGTTTTAAGCCCACTTTTTCACTTTCCTCTTTCACTTTCATCAAGAAGTTCTTTAGTTCTTCTTCACTTTCTGCCATTAGGGTGGTGTAATCTGCATATTTGAGGTTACTGATATTTCTTCTAGCAATCTTGATTCCAGCTTGTGCTTCTTCAGCCCAGCATTTCTCATGATGTACTCTGCATATAAGTTAAATAAGCAGGGTGATGTACTCCTTTCCCTCTTTGGAATCAGTCTGTTTTTCCATGTCCAGTTCTAACTGTTGCTTCCTGACCTGCATACAGATTTCTGAAGAGGCAGGTCAGGTGGCCTGGTATTCCCACCTCTTTAAGAATTTTCCAGAGCTGGCTGTAATCCACACAGTCAAAGGCTTTGGCATAGTCAATAAAGCAGAAGTAGATGATTTTCTGGAACTCTCTTGCTTTTTCAATGATCCAACAGATGTTGGCAGTTTGATCTCTGGTTCCTTTGCCTTTTCTAAATCCAGCTTGAACATCTGGAATTTCACAGTTCACGTACTGTTGAAGCCTAGTTTGGAGAATTTTGAGCATTACTTTACCAGCATGTGAGATGAGTGCGACTGTGTGGCAGTTTGAGCATTCTTTGGCATTGCCTTTCTTTGGGATTGGAAAGAAAACTGAACTTTTCCAGTCCTGTGGTCACTGCTGAGTTTTCCAAGTTTGCTGGCATATTGAGTGCAGCACTTTCAGAGCATTGTCTTTTAGGATTTGAAATAGCTCAACTGGAATTCCATCACTTCCACTAGCTTTGTTCATAGTGATGCTTCCTAAGCCCACTCCAGGATGTCTGGCTCTAGGTTCGTGATCACACCATCATGATTAACTGAGTCGTGAAGATCTTTTTTGTATAGTTCTTCTGTGTATTCTTGCCACTTTTTTTTTTTATTATCTTCTGCTTCTGTTAGGTCCATATCTTCTGTCCTTTCTTGTGCCCATCTTTGTATGAAATGTTCCCTGGAAGAGATCTCTTGAAGAGATCTCTAGACTTTCCCATTCTATTGTTTTCCTCTATTTCTTTGCATTGATCACTGAGGAAGGCTTTCTTATCTCTCCTTGATAGTCTTTGGAACTCTGCATTCAAATGGGTATATCTTTTCTTTTTTTCTTTGCCTTTCACTTCTCTTCTATTCACAGCTATTTGTAAGGCCTCCTCAGACAACCATTTTGCCTTTTTGCATTTCTTTTCCTTGGGGATGGTCTTGATCCCTGCCTCCTGTACAATGTGATCCGTAAGAAAAAGGAAGCTTCAGGCCAGCCTGGCCATGATACAGCAGCCCAGTGGGAGACACCAAAGCAGGTGAAAAGCTTATGGGAAAAACATGGGCGGTGCTGCTGGAGGGAGCTGTGCTCAACGGGCCATGTCTGGTCCCCGCTAGTGACATTTTCTCATGGGAATGCAGACCCTTCAGGTCACATCATCCACCATCACCCCTGGTCCTGGTCATGGCTCCAGACCCCTGGCTCCATCCGTGCTGCCATGGCCCCCACCTCCCCTGCTCCCTCAGTGCCCCTGCTGGTCTCACGGGATGCTCTAGTCCCCAGGACACAGGTTTGGGCTGCAGATGAACAAACTTCCATCTGGGAGTAATTTCAGAGATGAAGAAGGAGCCAGTTAGGACCATGGGTAGCTCCTTGAGGTGGTGTCACTGTGGAAGGCCTGGAGGGGCCCTGTCTTCAGGGTTCCTTTAGCAGCAAGTGGCCCACCAGGTTATGCAGTTGTGAGGTGCTATTCCGGAGGCTTTCCTTGGGCCTCAGGACGGGGCTTCAGTGGGCCTCCGAGAGTGCTGCACAATAGACCACATGATCCTCGGTGCATCACAGGAGACCAGCCGTTTATCTGTTCAGGAGTCCGCCACCTATCAGGGTAGGGCTTGGCAGGGAGGCACATGTCTGTCCTGAGCCACGCCAGCCCCAGAAGCCCGACCAGAACTGGAGGGTCCGTTTCTAAGGCAGCCCACTCCCAGGACTGCTTCCTCTGTAGTTCTGCTGCTTCCTCTCTGGCGTGTGTGCTTGTGTAGGTGAATGTGTAGCTGTGTGCACACACACTTCACACCTGCTCCCCTTCTCCGTCCCTACCTCTCTCTTGCTCACACCTCCCCTCTGGGCCCCTGGCCACAGCTCAGCTCCTAAACTAATGGACTTCTGTTATCCCTGCCTTCCTAGGACCCCCAGAAAAGACAGGTCCCAAGTGACCTTCCAGAAATGCAGTCCCAGCTCACTCTGGTCCAGCAGCAGTTTGGATGATTCCTCCAGTGGTGGGGGCTGNGGCAAATAAGGAAGCTGTTCTCAATGCAAAATGTCAAAGCACACCAATGATTCCTGGATGCTTGCTTTGTGCCTGGCCCTGGGCTAAGCACTGACGACACCCTCTTCCAGTCACTCCTGACCCAAGGAAATGAGGGCATTACTGTCCCTTTTCTACACATGAGGCACTGAACCTCAAGAAGGTTAACTTACTTGCACAATCACTCTGCTAGTGCAGGAAGCCACACTAATTAACTTACAAGTAGGTTTGTTTATAGGCTTCTCTGATAGCTTAGTTGCTAAAGAATTCACCTGCAATGCAGGAGACCCAGATTCGATCCCTGGGTTGGGAAAATCGCCTGGAGAAGGGAATGGCTACCCACTCCAGTATTCTTGCCTGAAGAATTCCATGGACAGAGGCTCCTAGTGGGCTACAGTCCATGGGGTCACAAAGAGTAAGACATGACTGAACAACTAACATTATGTTTGTTTATGCTCAGTTTTTAATAGTTCCTCTAGTTGGGGGGCGGTGAGGGGGTGGGGGTGGCAGTAGCAGGGAGAGAACAGCACATGATGGTGCTGGTCATCCTGTTTTGCAGGCACAGCTGCCCAGCCATCGCCGTGGGCCACCAGGAGATCAGCTCCAAGTCACGCAGCCTTATTAAGCAAATGCCATCAGATACTGCAGCAGAGAACTATGCCGATAAGGGGAGAAGCTCGGTACCAGATTTAGAGACCCAAGGATACCAGCCTGTCTTCAGAGCTGCCAGCAGCTCAGCACATCTGACCAGCTGCGTCCTTCCTCCCTGGACAGACTCCATGAGGCAAATAGGCCACTGGCTCCATGGCTGCTCAAGCCAGGCTCATCTTCCAGAAGGCACCCATGTGGTTTGGTGACAAATCCCACCAATTTGCTGGTACACTTGTTCCAAGTTTAAAAGCCAGTTGTTGGAAGGATTGTTGGCAAATAAGGAAGCTGTTCTCAATGCAAAATGTCAAAGCACACCAATGATTCCTGGATGCTTGCTTTGTGCCTGGCCCTGGGCTAAGCACTGACGACACCCTCTTCCAGTCACTCCTGACCCAAGGAAATGAGGGCATTACTGTCCCTTTTCTACACATGAGGCACTGAACCTCAAGAAGGTTAACTTACTTGCACAATCACTCTGCTAGTGCAGGAAGCCACACTAATTAACTTACAAGTAGGTTTGTTTATAGGCTTCTCTGATAGCTTAGTTGCTAAAGAATTCACCTGCAATGCAGGAGACCCAGATTCGATCCCTGGGTTGGGAAAATCGCCTGGAGAAGGGAATGGCTACCCACTCCAGTATTCTTGCCTGGAGAATTCCATGGACAGAGGAACCTGGTGGGCTACAGTCCTCGGGGTTGCAAAGAGTCAGACACGACTGAGCCACTAACACTGTGTTTGTTTATGCCCAATCTTTAATAGTACTGATAATAAAGGGAATTTACTGACTCCTGAAACTAGAGTCTAAACTTCAGGGNATGGCTACCCACTCCAGTATTCTTGCCTGGAGAATTCCATGGACAGAGGAACCTGGTGGGCTACAGTCCTCGGGGTTGCAAAGAGTCAGACACGACTGAGCCACTAACACTGTGTTTGTTTATGCCCAATCTTTAATAGTACTGATAATAAAGGGAATTTACTGACTCCTGAAACTAGAGTCTAAACTTCAGGGTTTATTTGGTTCCCAACAGTCATCAACGTCTGCTTTTTCCCCCTCTTTCCTGTCTACCTCATGGTACAAGGGTGCCCACCTCAGCATAGCAAGATGGCTGGAGCAGCACCACCACACATCACATGTCCAGAAGGAAAAAGAGAAATAGCATCTTTTCCAAAATCCCCTGGCAAACTCCTTCTCTAGGTTCAGCGGCTCTAATTAGGCAGCCCACCACCCCAGAATTGCTCCCTTAGAGCCAGCAGTGTGTGTAACTTTCTAAACTCAAGGAGCACCGGAAAATATAAAACAGGCTTGCTTGCAAGCCTACTAGAATGTTGTGGAGCAATGATTTGAACCCTGTCTGCTCATTCAAACAGTATTTACTGACCCCTTACTGTGGATCAGGCACAGTTTAGATGGTAGAGACTAATCGGAAAGTTCCCGACCTCCTATCTTCCTGTTGCTGGCTGGGCTGCCTCTCAGGGTTAAACTCTTGTTTTCATTAGAACCTAGGGCTGGTTAAATAACCTCCCGACCAGTGTTTCTAGGACTGAAGAGGCTCTGTGACTCCAGACTGTCACTTAATTTCTGTCTCTCGAGCTCCTAGTCTATAAAATCGGGAATAATGATGCCTTCCTTAAGTTATGAGAATGAAATGAAACGGGTTTACATGGGAAACATACGGAAACTTAAAAGCGACATCCAACCCAGTGGGGATGCAGGAGGTCAACTCTCGTTTTCATGCTAGTGATGCTGGGATTCGGAGTTTTGTAGATTAAATTCCAATTTCACTGGATTGGGCTTTGTAAATACATTGTCTTGTGCATACGGTTCCAAAGACGCTAGTTCAATTCAAACGTTCTACTNCTCCGGGAGATGGTGATGAACAGGGAGGCCTGGCGTGCTGCGATTCATGGGGTCACAAAGAGTCGGACCCAACTGAGCGACTGAACTGAACTGTGGCGCTCATGATAAGAGGATATATGTATTTTTAAAACATACATGGCTTAATGGAATCTGAACTCTTTCCACAAATAAGGTGCTATTTGTTTGTATGTTTCCTATCTCCTATCATTAGCATATACACTTTTCTTGGAAACATTTTATTTGGGCACACACCTTGAAGACCGAGGACTCTTTTTTGAAACAATTGAGAGTTTTGATAAACAGAACATCACACTGAATATACTGTATGCATAAAAATCCCTTGCTTAAAGTTGTTTCCATCCATCAATGGACATGTGAAGTTGGAATCCCCGTGCCCTGCTGGTGGGAATGGAAAATGGTGTGGTTGTCATGGAAAACAAGTTGGGGGTCCCTCAAAAAGTTAAAACACAGAATTAACATATGGTCTAGCAATTCTACTTCTAGATACGTACCCCAAAGAGAGGAAAGCACGGACTCAGATTCTCGTACACCAGTATTCATAGCAGTCACTGGCAGACCGATACCAGGAGAGCACAGAGGTGAGAGACGGTAGGGATATGCCAGGTAGTACGGCTGGATTGCTGGACTTTAATGGGAAGCCCCTCCATGTCCCCCCAGCACCTTAGAAACCACACTTCTCATCATTCACTTTTGGATTCACATAAAACAGACATGGAACATCTAGTATGCTATTGATACTTAATCATGCCCTCCCTAGTTCCCATTTGATGTTTACTTGATCTGACTAGGAGACAGCTCTGTTCTGTAGTGGCGGAGGCGTGTGGCCAGCACAGAGCTGAGTTATGGAGGTTCAATCCTAGCTGTCTTGCTCTCCCTGTGTGATCTTGGGTAAGCTGGCCAACCTCCCTCTGCCTCAGTCTCCTCATTCATATAATGGGGGTAATAATACTACCCCCACAGAGTTTTGTGAGTAGTGACTAACATCAGTAATGGGGGAATGGTGTAGTAGTGGCCCACCTTCTATAACCATGAAGCACGCTCTGTTGTTATTATCCTGAGACCTGAGACCAGTTTGGGTGAAGTTGCTGGGAGGAGATCTGTTTGCAGGAGGAAGTCAGGGCCCCTGGTGAGGGAGGGGAGGAGACTCCCAGTCTGGAGAGAGACTAAACTCTCAGGGCATGCACCTGGCTCTGAGGCCAACCTCCAGAAACTGGGATGACTTCTGGAAATTCTCCTGAGAAGGAGACCAACTGTGGGATACACTTCCTAGTGCACCTGGAGGGAGGAAGAGCCCAGGAGTGTGTGAGGAGGGCAGGAAACCAGCAGAGTCATCATGTTTTTTAGCTGCAGTAGAAAGCAGAGATTGTGCGGTAGCTACCAATCAGAAGAGAGAAAGCAGGGCGGAACAGATGGTGGAACTGCTTATCTTGTTTGGGCTTCACTGTGAATAGCGGCTGACCCATTTCCCCAAGGTCATGGCTTCTGCGCTGACTGCACCCAGGCAGGGCAGGTGGGCACAGTGCCAGGTGGTAGGGAGGGCGTGTGACATGTGCCCTGTGTGGAGGAAGCGTCAGGCCATGGCAAGCTGAGCTCAGTCTTCTGCCACACGGCCTCCAGGCTCCCTGGTCCTGGGCTCCTTCCACTAGTGACACTGTGATCATCAGGGTGAGGCCTCCCACTCTGTGATGGACTTGAGCGCTTATAGTCTTAAACACGGAAACTGAAGGATGATAGTTATTTTCAATGGCTTCCATTCCTCCTGCCCTAACAACATGGAAAAGAGGCTGCTGCCTAAGGCGCCCTTGCCTGGACCCTGGCACCCGGGCCCTGCTACCCGGGTCCACACTACGTCCCAGCTGCTTCAGGCAGATGTTTTCCAGACTGGTACAGAGACAGTAAGAGAGGGCTTGTTCTAGATGAGGACCGTGCAGAGGATCTGCCTCTTTTCTGGACGTTGTCTACACTGCAAACTGAACCAGAAGACACAGGATGAGAGGTCGGCCCAGGATATGCTGGGCCTCTGGGACAAATGAAGACAAAGGGAGGTTCGGAGTGGCGACGTGAAGCCTCCGGAATGGGGCGGGGGGCGGCCCAGGCCCCGGGATCGCCTGCGGACAGCCGAAGGCTCGCACACCCCGGGGAGCGGTGGCCCGAGCGCGAAGCTCGCGAGCTCTCAGAGCACAGGCGGCTCCGGCTCACCTCATAGCAGCCCGCGCGCCTGCCGCCCTCAGCGACCCCAGCACCGACTCCGCCCGGTGCTGCCGGGCTAGACCTACAGATTTCTGCGGCACGTGGCGGCGCCCCGCCCCCTCCAGGTGCCAAGCCCCTCCCCACCGCCCCGCCCTCTTCCTGCGCCACGCCCCTCCCACCGCCTCGCCCCCACGACCCCACCCACCAGACGCTCCGCCCCATCCGGTGCCCCGCCCTCCTACCGTCCCGCCCACCCGGCTGGGCCCCAGGAGGAGGGACCTGCGTGTGAGGCGGGGGTCTCCCCTACGGGGCATGTGACTTTCCCGGCCCTGCCCCCGCCCCCTACCGCGTCGCGAGAAGCTCGGAGCCGTCGGCACAGTGTTATGCGCAGGCGCAGACCCTACTTCGCGGCAGGTGACGCAATCCTGCGCAGCCGGAAGGGCATGAGGCGGCAGCGTGCGTCGGATCACGTAACTTTTCCGAACGGCTTCCGCCGCCTCCCGTCCTTGCGCAAGCCCTCCCCTCTACCAGCTGGGGGCGGGGCCGGGCCCGACGCGGCCAATCGGTGTCGCCCTCGCAGACCCCACCCCCGTGCCCCGCCCCCCGTCCGTCGGGCCTCCTGTCTGTCCGTCTGTCTGTCCCCAGGCCTAGTCCTCGGAAGCGTGTCTGCGGCAGCGGCGGCGGCGGCGGCGGCGGCGGCGGCGGCGGCGGCGGGGTGGCGGGTACGCGGCCAGCGGGGCGGTGGACGCAGGCCTGGCCCCCGCCTCGCGCTCAGTGGCCACCCGCGGGCTGGGAAGCCGCCGAGGAGTCGGGGTCGGTTCAGCGGGCGGCGGGCTAGGGGAGAGGCGGGCACGGCCCCTGCGTCCGGAGGGCGCTGAGGGGCTGGACCGGGACCGGTGAGGCCGACCTAGGGACCCGACCGCACCGGGGGGACGGAGGCCGGGTCTGGGAGGGCGGGCCCGACTGGAAGGCGGTGTGCTCTGAGGGAGGCCCAAGTCAGGCCCGGCCGCTCCGTGACCGTGTCAGGGCCGCCCCCCCGCCGCAACCCCGCGAAGGCTGCCCCGGGGTTGCCGGGCGGCCGGCGTGGCTGCCACCCCCACGGCGGCCTGTCCAGCCTCCAGCCCAGGAGCCGCTGTGGCCGGAGGGGCTGAGGGCCCTGCTCCAGGTAACGCAGCTGGACTCCAGCGCTGTGCCCCCAATCGCTCCAGTGCAGTAGGACGGACGTCCGGGGGTGGAGAGGGCATGGATCGTCCGCTACTTTCCAGGAAGTTTTCTTCGTAGAAAGTAGATATTTTCTTCAATCGGTTGTTTTCAAAGTCAGGGTTTGCTTTCCTAACGGTGGTGGCCATGTACTTTATCTGGTTTCCAGATCAAAGTGTTTGTGTTTTGGTCGCTAAGTCGTGTGTGCGACTCTTTTGCAACCCCGGGGACTCTAGCCGGCCAGGCTCCCCAGTCCATGGGATTTCCCAGGCGAGAATACTGGAGTGAGTTGCCATTTCCTCCTCCTGATCAACGCAGCACAGCTTATTTATTGTTACTTTAAATTCTGTTTAGGGGGTCTGGGTCTGCAGGCAAATAACAGAATCACCTCGAGAAGCAAATTGTTGCTTTAACATACTTCATTACTAATATCTTTAGGGCAGCCTTAGTCTTTTTTCATACAAATGTCTCTGGAGGTACATTGGGACTTCAGAAAAAATGCTAAGATGTGATGTGTGACTTGAAAGTGTACGGGAGAAAAGTTAGGTTTTTTGGTCGTTAATCAGTTTATATCCTCTAAAGAACTGATATATAATCCTCACAGTTCTTATTCCTTCTGCTTCAGAGGTTGCTGTGCATGAATAATTCTTGGTTTGTGTTAAAAGGTGTTTCTGGGAAGAAGAAACATGGAGAGTGGTGCGGTCCTGCTAGAATCCAAGTCCTCCCCAATCAACCTCCTGCATGAGATGCACCAGCTCCGCCTGCTGGGTCACCTGTGTGATGTGACCGTCAGCGTGGAATACCAGGGCGTCCGGGAGGAATTCATGGCCCACAAGGCCGTGCTGGCAGCCACCAGCAAGTTTTTTAAGGAAGTGTTCCTTAACGAGAAGACTGTGGATGGTGCCAGGACTAACGTCTACTTAGACGAAGTGCAGGTGGCCGACTTTGCTTCCTTTCTTGAGTTTGTCTACACGGCCAAGGTACAGGTCGAGGAAGACCGGGTACAGCGCATGCTGGAAATGGCGGAAAAGCTGAAGTGTTTGGACTTATCCGAAACTTGTTTTCAGCTGAAGAAGCAGATGTTAGAGTCGGTACTTTTGGAGTTGCAGAATTTCTCAGAGTCTCAAGAGGCAGAAGGGAGCAGCGGCGCCCAGGTTACGGCTGCTCTCGCCCCTGAGGCCTGGGCAGGGGTGGCCCCTGATGGCCCTCTGGCCAATGGGGTTGCCAGTTCTTTGGATCCCCCAGCAGAGAGAATCAGCAATGGCCTGTTGCCAGATCTGACCCCGAGGAAGTCCAGGGAGAAGCCAGACAAGAGGAAAGAGGTGGCTAAGCCCCCCTACCCCAAGCTCAGAAGGGCCAGTGGGCGGCTGGCCGGGAGGAAGGTGTTCGTGGAAATCCCTAAAAAGAAGTACACGCGCCGACTCCGGGAGCAGCAGAAGAGTGCTGAGCAGGACATGGGGGGTTGCGGGGGCCCCCGGGAGCCCAGCCCAGAAGCCCTGGAAACCGAGAAAGAAGCAATCACGAAGGACGAGGAGGACAGCGAGGCTGGGGCAGGGGCGGAGGCCGCGCCGCCCAGAGTGGGGCGAGGTGAGGAGGGGGACGAGGAGGAGGAGGGAGAGGAGGGCCCCGGTCGGCGGAGGAGCAACTTCCAGTGTACGCGCTGTGAGAAGGCCTTCCTGTACGAGAAGAGCTTCCTGAAGCACGTGCGGCTCCACCACGGCGTGGCCACTGAGGTGGTGCACCGCTGCGACACCTGCGGCCAGACCTTTGCCAACCGCTGCAACCTGAAGGGCCACCAGCGGCACGTGCACAGCAGCGAGCGACACTTCCCGTGCGAGCTGTGCGGCAAGAAGTTCAAAAGGAAGAAGGACGTGAAGCGGCACGTGGTGCAGGTGCACGAGGGTGGCGGCGAGCGGCACCAGTGCCAGCAGTGCGGCAAGGGCCTGAGCTCCAAGACGGCGCTGCGGCTGCACGAGCGCACGCACACCGGCCACAAGCCCTACGGCTGCTCCGAGTGCCCGGCCACCTTCTCGCAGCCCTCAGCCCTCAAGACCCACCTGAGGTAGGCCTGGGGTGGGCGTAGAAGCGTGGGCGGCCGGCGCGGTCCCCTCTCTCTGGAGGGGTCACTGTTCGGTTGCTCCTCGAAATCAGGGGCTGCTACCATTGTCTGGGTTCTCCCTGGAGCCAGAGATGCAGAGATGGCGCTCTCTGGGTGGGGCCTGAGCTGATGGGGACCCTAGCCTCCCGTTCAGGCTCAGGGCCCCTCTCCACCCCTTACAGCCCCCCATCACCCCTACTGAGTCGGGCCAGAGACCCCATACCGCCTTACTTTGGGATCCAGGCCTGAGACCAGCCAGGTGGCGCGGTCTGCCTGGAGACTTCAGCGGAGGGACACTTCTCTGGGTGTGGAGAGTGCCTGCCACCTGTCAGTCTGATAAGCTCCAGGGTTAGGACAGTTAGGGATTCTGTGTATTGATTCTGAAGTACAGGTAGGTGACATTCAGTTTTTAAATAAATTCCCTTCTGATGCTCCGTACTTATACTTGAAATTCAGACAAAGCAGTTTTCCACTCTCCCGGAGATCTGCCCTCACCCTGGGCCAGTCTGGGGGTGGTAGGTGGGTGTTCATTGTCCTTTTCCTGCCCCAGCCCGGCTCAGGAAACGTGGTGATGGTCACTCCGTTCTCGCCCTGACCTGCAGGGCTGACGTGTGTGCCCTGGGGACCAGCTGGCTTCATGTGTTAACAGTAAAGGACAGTAAAGGTTTTGACCACATGGTTCTTTGTCAGTCTAGGTGACTGTTCTTAATGAGGCAGTTTTATAAATACCATGTGGTGCTATTGAGTGTCTTAATCTGTGGAGGTGCGGCCTCTGCCTGCATGTGGGGCACCACTAACCACACGGCCTATTTGGGGGGCTCTGTGTCCGGCGGGACTTGGCTGTCTTGCCTCAGGCAGAGACTTGGGGCTGAGAGTCCTGGCCTCACTACCTTTCAGTCCTTCACGTTTGGGCTTGTGGAGCAAAGGGTTTCTGCAGGTGAGGGAGGAGCTTGGTGATGCAGAGTGAGCTTTGGAACACAATCTGAATTACTCTGTTATGGTTTCAGAATTCACACGGGGGAAAAACCTTTTGTCTGTGATGAATGTGGTGCAAGATTCACTCAGAACCACATGCTGATTTATCATAAAAGGTGTCACACAGGTAAATATGCTGCTGTGATTGAGTATCTTTCCTGGCTGTAGGAGGGAAACTGCAGTTTATCAGTTTAGATGTTGCTGTCTGCCTGGGGTTCAGGTTAAAGCCCGGATTTGCTTCCTCATCTAGTAGGTGAGCACAAGTAGATGAATGAAATATGCCCACTGCCTCCAGCACTGTGCGCCCCTGGCCATGACCTTTCTGTACTGCTGGTCCTGTGTCCGAGGCATCCAGAGGTACCCTGGTGTTTCAGACCCAAGTTCCCTTTCCAGCAATCTTTCTCAAAGAAACTGCTCAGAATGTGGGGAAAGCCATATGCTATTATCTCCATTCTTGCTGTTTCTAATAACACAACATCAGGAACAAATGGACTGTCCAGCCCCAAGAAAGTGGTTCAGTAATCAGGTAAATCCACCCCGTCCCACCCAGGACCAAGTCTTTCGGCCTAAGGTCTCTGAATATTATGAAAAATGCCTGTGCTTGGCTGTCAACTTGAGAGATTCACAATGAAGCATACAGTGAATCCCAGCTTTCCTGAAAACCTGCAGAGTTAAGAGTTATGAGGTGTTGAAGTGGTGGAATTATGGGGTTCTCAGAAGTTTTGTGGTATAATTTCATCATGCGAGGGAGAACGTTTAAGCTCTCCATTCTGATTCTGCGCAGTGTTCCTGGGGTCAGAGCCCCGGGGAGTCCAGCTGTTGGGCATTGTGTTTATCAGACAAGCCCAGTTTTTTCCTGCCTGCATTTCTCTGCACTGTCCTGTGAGCCTCAAGTTCAGATGGTGAGACAGGTGAGCCACTTAAATGATGTGAACTACTAGGCTGAAAAAGGAGAAGTGATGTCTGATGAGAGCGGAGGAGGGGAGTCAGGTCACACTGAAGCATTCAGTTAGAATTGGTCATTTGACGGACTTGCTAATATGTTCAGATTTTATTGAAGCCAGTTTTGGCATTTGAGAAATCAGGGCAAACCTAACAGAGGAGTCTGGGGTGCAGACTGCACAGCATGGAGGGTGGACGCCCTCCTGGTTCTCACCTGCCCAGGTGGGCAGTTGCTGCTCCAGGACAGCCACGTGTGTTCACCACAGACTCCACTCCCTTCCAGAAGGGCTTCTGCTAGAGACCCACCACAGCCCTGTGGAAAAGTCCAACTTTTCCAGCAGGCTGTTCTTGTTTGGGAATGACTGCATTTCCAAAATGTGAGCTGGTTAGACGTGCTCTTTCATCCTAATCTACTGGAATCTTTCTGGGGATTTCCAGGGGGCAATTCCACCAACTTTGGGTAGCAAGCACTGTACCTGAGTAGATTTCCGAGTAGTTTTCACGAGAGAAGGCAGCCCGCAGCCTGTCGGGGCACTTCGGAGGGCGGACCTGGTCCTCCCGCCTGTGTCACGCCTAACTCCCTGTCTCCTCTCTCTGTGTAGGTGAGAGGCCTTTCATGTGTGAAACGTGTGGCAAGAGTTTTGCTTCCAAGGAGTATTTAAAACATCACAATAGGATCCATACTGGGTCCAAACCCTTTAAATGTGAAGTTTGTTTCAGGACTTTTGCTCAGCGGAATTCACTTTACCAGCATATCAAAGTCCACACAGGTATGGCTGGAGTGTCGCCAGAGATGGGAGGTCATTGTTCAAGAAAACATCCTGAAGGTTTTATTGAAAAATTATTTGGAATTTTAACTTTACATTATATGCCTTAATAGCATTTAAAAATTTCCTGAGTTTCTAGTTTCTCTGACAAACTGGAAAGGTCTGAACATGTGTACACAGATGTGGACATGTGAGCATTTTCAAACCTTCAGATTAGAACTAGGGGTGACGGTGTGCATGTCTTTTTGGGACACCACACGTGTGCAAGGTCAGGTGTGACTAGAAAGTAGGTGACCTGCCCGCAGCCACTGCACCGGCTGTGGGTGAGGCCACAGCCCCTGGGGAACCTTGTGGCGGCTGGAGGGGGGCGGGCGGGCGTGTGCTCCTGCGTCCCTGCTATGGCGGGGGTGCCACCGTGCTGCCACAGAGCAATAGGCAGCCCCTTCGCCTCCCTTCCCCCCTCCCTCCATCCCTTCCCCTCAGGGGAGCGGCCATACTGCTGCGACCAGTGCGGCAAGCAGTTCACGCAGCTCAACGCCCTCCAGCGCCACCACCGGATCCACACAGGGGAGAAGCCATTCATGTGCAACGCGTGCGGGCGGGCGTTCACTGACAAGTCCACGTTGCGGCGGCACACCTCGGTGAGCCAGGCTGGCCCCGGGGGCGCTGGTTCCAGCTGCACAGCCCTGGATGGCGGAGTGCCTGTCCTCCTGCCCTGGGACCCTCCGTTCGGGAGGGGGGCCTGGTGCTGGCCGAGTCCATTCTGACGGGGACTGCGGTGAAGATGGGTCTGATGGGTGGAGAAGGCTGTCAGGCCCAATGACAAGTGGCTGTGAACCAGGGGTCTGTAGAACCCGGGCAGGGACACGTGGGTGACCGCTGTTGTGCACTTGCTCCGCAGATCCATGACAAGACAACTCCGTGGAAGTCCTTCCTGGTCATCGTGGACGGCTCTCCGAAGAACGGCGATGGCCACAAGACTGAGCAGCCTGATGACGAGTACGCGCCATCTAAACTCTCCGATAAATTGCTGTCTTTTGCAGAAAATGGCCATTTTCACAACTTGGCCACCGTCCAGGGCAGCATGCCTGCCATGCATGAGGACAGCCCCGCAGACCCAGCCTGCAAGTCCGACGGCCCCGTGGGGTCCCAGGACACGCTGCTGGCCACTGCCATCAGTGAGCTTAGCGAGCTGACACCACAGACAGAGCCAGGCCCACATAGCTCTGCGCTCTGACCCACGTGGACTGGAGCAGGGTCACCTGCCTGCAGGGTCCCAGCCTGCACTTGCACGGGAGGGTTGGACGTGAGCTTTCGTCAGGGGCCAAGAACTGCAGGCCAAGAAGTGGGCAGGGATGGCTTCCACAGTTTTCTGAACTGCTACTTGCACGTCGCTATCAAGTCACTTCTCAAGCTTTCCCTTAGAAATCCTGACCCGCATGACTGCAGCCACACTTCATCAGCAAACAAGGCAGTTAGCGTCGCCTCACTGACCTCTGGTGGCAGCGCCCTGATGCCCAGCAACCCTGACGCTCACAAGGCCGCAGTTACTGCTCAGCTTAGTCATGGAGCAGAGCGCCAACCCTGCTCCTGGAGCTGTGCACCGGCTTGCTGCCTTAGGCTTTGTGTAGGTTTGTTTCTGATACTTTAAAGCTATTTTTCTACCAGGGTGAAAGAAAACTGGGACCACATATTTATTTTCAGCTGTTTCTTTCCTGTCGAACTGAAGCCCATCAGAGATGCTCTGGGCTGAAGAGATGAACGACAGCACTTGGCCCCTGCCCTGCTTGTAGGCACTAAACTGAACACTTGTCAGGTAGCTGCTCATAGCACACATGCAATTAGGAAGTTGGTCATTAAAATGACTTGAAGTGAAATGTGGCCATCAGGTTTCCTTCCTAAAAACCCAGTTAGGTAAAAGCTGTCCTACCAAAGACTAGCAGAAAACAGTGGAGTAGTTTTTGCAAAGAGGTGAAAAAAGCCAGGGGCTGAGAACACTTGAAACATAGTGTAGTTATTTTATCCGTAAGCAGCAATGCAGTGGTTGTGGCAAATCTAAGAACACAAGAGTATTGGTAGTTTTGCTAGACTTTTTTGACTTCATTTCTGTGATTTTCAGAAACCCAGTGTTTTTTCATTGACGCGTGAGGAGGCTGACACAGGCAAGTCACTGACACACGTTCCCCTGGGAGCATGAGCAGATTGGGCAGCAGGGACCAAGCGCCTCCGCACGCTCCTTCCTCTCTGAGTAGCCTTAACAGTGGACCATGGAATGGCCAGCCTCGTCTTAGATGTGCCTGTCTCACGCTGGCCACTCTTCCCCAGGTGGCATTTGCATCCCACCCCAGCCTGGTTCTTGACCCACTGGCAAGGGCGGTGCACCGTGTGCACAATGCTCTGACTCACAGGTGACCCAGATCAAAAGCAAAGAACTCCTGTCACTAGTTGCTTTCTTAAATTTTAATTTATTAAACTTGCTGTGAAAACACTCATTTTCTAAGAGAAAGGTACTGTATGCTTAAGTCCAGGATGGAGACACAGGTGCATGAAACGCCAGAGGAAGACCAAGATGCTTTCCTCCCCATGAGACGCTCGCAGTGCCCCGGGGGCTGACAGGCCACACGCCTGCTCCCGGGGTACTGAGTCCCATGCCTGTCTCCTGCTGTGACAGCAACACCCTCTTGTATTTACAGAACAGAAGTTATTTTCACACATGTTTTCTCTCAACAGAACGAACCTGCCCGCCGATGAACTGTCTTATGGGATAAAGTCATCTTAACGAGAAGGAATTTAAATAATAGATTATTTTGTTACCTACTGGAATTAATTTTTGTCTTGAATTTGTTTTAGAGATTCTACGAAAGTTTTATGTGTTAATAAATGTTTGTTTTGTAAAAATAGTTTTGCAAGGCTAATTTTATTTTCNTTAAATAATAGATTATTTTGTTACCTACTGGAATTAATTTTTGTCTTGAATTTGTTTTAGAGATTCTACGAAAGTTTTATGTGTTAATAAATGTTTGTTTTGTAAAAATAGTTTTGCAAGGCTAATTTTATTTTCGTGATTAGAATTCATGTTCTATAGAAATCAGATTCCTGACTGAAACAGGTGTTTGCATTTTCTGGTCCTTGGAGAGTCTCACCAACCCCGTCTGCTTCACTTGTTCTGAGATGTGACCAGCCCGGCCCTGGGCATGGGCCCGTCCTCGTCACAGCCGTGGGGAAGTCTGCTCGACAAAGCCGCCTCTGTCTGCAGTCACTTGTCTGTCTGCTTCTGGGGAGCGGAAGGGAGGGGAGGGCTGCTTCCTAAACTTTGCTGAAGGTGCATCTCAGGGATTTGGGGACATCTCCGATTCTCCCCATCTGGGTGCTGTGTTGCCAGGTCAGTGTCAGCCCCAGACCCTCTGGACATGCTACCCAAGGGGGCCATTTTGCACCTTCTAGCCTTCATGTGGAAGACGCAGTGAGCCCAAACTCCAGAGCTCCCCTGCCTCTGCTTTTACCCAAAATTTGTTGTACAGACTTTGAAAATAAATTTGGCCAGGTGGTAAGGGAAGATCTTTCTTAAAGATGACCTTCACAGAAATTTGGTTTTGCTGAAGGCAGTCACCTAAACTGACCAATCTGAGTGTGAGTTATAATTTAAATTCTAACCGGCATGTCACGTGCCTTGCTACAGCAGGGACATTTTTTGAGACCAAAACAGTGCCTGTCCCCTTAACTTGATGGTGTTCCTGTTGCTTAAGGTGAAAGGCGATTTGTCCACAGGCACCAAGGCAGGCAGGAGGGCACAGGCACAGGGCCAGCTGGCACATCAGTCAGACCCAGCTGATGCCTAGCAACTGCCCACTTCCCTCCACCGGCAAGGGGCTATAGGACCCTCCCCGAGGCTGGCCAAACTCACCACGAGGGCTTCTGTTAGGAAACAAAGATTCTGAGAGAGGCATCTGAATGAGAAACTCACCTTGAGGATCAACAACGGGGCAGAGGTCCTAAATGGGACCATGTGGTAAGAGTTGGACCATTCATCGTGAGTTTGCCTCGAATGATAAGAGTTAGACCATTCATTTTGAGTTTGCCTCAAATGATAAGAGTTGGACCATTCATTGTGAGTTTGCCTTGAATGACCTTTGAGGTACCTGACCACGGCACTGAGCACCAAGTCAACATGGCTCCGCCAAGACAGACCAACCGCTGGCCTCTGCCACCGAGGGGCCGCTCCTCCCTGAACCTTGTTGGAGCTCCCTGACCTGGCGGCAGCAAGGATGGGAATGCGGACCCTGCAGAGCCCTTGGCAGACCAGCAGTGGCTCCAACAGACCGGATGGGTCTTCACAGAACCTGGACGACCGTGTCCACTGCCTGGGGACACCTTCCAGAATGAGAAGCCAGCCCTGACCTGTGCAAACCAGCCAGGAAAGACGCACCACGCTGCTCATAACTGGGACTTTATTACAGGTTCACACAAAATACACTGACTCCGTGAAGGTGGATTTATCATCCAGGGTGAGTTTTCATAATACACCCTACCTGACAGCCCCGGGGAAGAGAGGCCCAGGCCCCCGCAGAAGCCCTGGGGGTTGACTCTGGGCATCTGAAACACATGGTGTCAGAGGAAACAAGAAACGCACACGCTGTGGTTACAGGGGCACTGTCACACGCGGTCACGGTTGTGTAAGGACACTGCTTCCAGATCATTCAATAAAAAAGAAGTTCACACAAGCTAGAAAAACGCTGCCACAAAAAGCAAAGCTTTCCCATAAGAAATTTTAACTCTTGACAATAAACTAAACATGACTCGCTAAAATACAAAGACTGTAACATGGTCATTATATTTTGTTCATAAATAACGATTTATAAATGCTGGAAGTCACCGCTGTGAGTCACAGCACTGCCCACTCTGATGGAATGTTTCTAGGGAAGAAGCCTGGAGCTGTTCCTGGGACGTTTTTCTTCTCACTTTTATGTTCTAGTGGTCTGTTCTAGCCATTACAATTATTTTTTACTTTTTCATGTGAAATATTAACAACAAAAGCATCTTAGCTCAGGCACTGGTCCTAGTGTTCAACACACCAACTATGATGTGACAAAAGTGAGAGTGGCTCAGGCGTGTCCCAACCCTTCGACCCCGTGGACGATACAACCCATAGAATTCTCCAGGCCAGAATACTGCAGTAGGTGGCTCTCCTTTCTCCAGGGGATCTTCCCATCCCAGGGACTGAAAATAGTGCCAACAGTATTTCTCAAAACCACAGGTCTTCAGACAGGGGTCTGTCAGGGGATCAGGATAAATAGCTAATAAACGTCATTTGGTTTTTCCTTTACATGGTCAGATCACAAGTTTCCTTAACAAGTGGAAGCAGACTTTCCAGACCAGCGACAAAAGTGCATGACTGGCAGGGAGGGTTACTGTCCCCCGGGTAGGCAGGCCTGCAGCCGCAAGACACACGCTCATCTCACCCACGTGCTTCTGACCGGCTGGGCACTGAATCACGTAGAGCAACAAAACCCCAATTCTCTAAGTGTTTTTTTCTTAAGAGGTTCTGATAAGAAAGTGAAGAAGTACCAAGCAGGCTCTGTTCCAAAAGGGACCATAACCAACAGCCAGCTTGAAGGAAAGAAGGAATCCTCACTGGATACCAGGGTCCAGGGTCAGAGAACCCCATGTCTCCTGGTCCACCGCGACCTGTGGGCTGGGATAGAGCCACCACTGCCCCCACTCTCCACCAGCCCAGGCCGCATAGATGACCCCGCAACTACAGCCACCGAATCCTCACAGCTGCCCACAGGGCTGCTCCATGATCAGGCCTCCGCTGGTCCTTCTCAGCCTCCTTTCTGCCACTTTCTCCTCCCTTCTAGTCGGACTTGTTCCCCATCCCCAAACCTTCCTCCTGGCTCAGCCCTCAACCTGGACCCACTCTCTGTTTCTGCCCAACAGCAGCTTTGAATCCCAGTTGCTGGCAATCCAAAAATTCAACACCTTTCCTGACAGGACAGGAAATCCCATTTATCTGTCAGCACTGCCATTACCTAGTAATAAATGCACATCAAACAAATCACTTAGAAGAGATTCAGGAAACAAGAGCACGTCTAAAGCACAAGGTTATTAGCACGTAACATAAAGGGCAGGGGTTAAGTTCATAGGTCAATAGCGCACATATATAAGTCAAAACAATAGGACAGAATTCAAATACACCAGATAAAACAATCCATCAGATAAGGGCAGGTCCCCTCAGAAGCTCACTGGGGCTCTTTCCCGATGGTGCAGTAAACTGTACTATACTCAGCCCACCAAGCCCATCGTGTCCAATTAACAGAAAAAATGAATGACAGATAATTAAAAATGAAAATGAATAACATACAAGCTTCGACTGAGATAACACCCCCCCACCCCGGCTCTGGTGAGGATGTACACAAGGGGGCACACGGGGTGCCCTCTCAAAGTGGGAAAGTGTGTGAGCATGAAAGGAAAGGGATATGACAGTTCAAACACCTTTCTGTGAAGGTGAAGCAAGGGTCCTGCCCCAACTAGAAGTGGACACTCCCTCCAGGAAAGGAAGACACCCGTCTCTCCTAGATCTCATGCATAGTGCACTTATGAGCTCAGGTTCACCTCCATACAGCCACACACGCCAGCGGGCCCTGTCAGGAAGCTCCCGCATCCCCACTGCCAGCAGCCAGCAGGCCTGGCTGACCTGAATTCTCATGTGCACATCAGCTACAGAACAAGACACAAGAGCAGGAAAACGGGTCACTGGCACCATCAAAAGAATCACGAGATAACAAAAAGGATAAATAGTTCTAATGAGGAAAGCTGTAAATGCATTCCGAACAACCATCCTACACTAAACAAACACGTTCAGAGAGCTCACAAAGATGCAAGTTCACAGAGCACACGCGAAGCATCGATCAGAACAACTGGGTTGGGCACACAAGCCACGCGAAGCATCGGTCAGAACAACCAGGTCGGGCACACAAGCCCAGGAGAAGGGACATAAAAACGTGGCAAAATGAAGCACGAGCTCTGCACATACTGAAATGACAAGGAGGAAGATTCTGAAGCAGTTCTTGGAAAACTCTGGGGACTCTGACAAGCAGTAGGCAGCCCGTCACACATTCACAATACGCACAGGAGCGGCCCACCCACCCACAGCACGGTGACACACGCGGCGGCTTAAACACACACACACACACACCGTCAGGCTCATGTGCAACGAAATGAAGCCGTTGAATGGGCATCCCACAATGATCACTGGCCCTAACGTGAAATGAACAAGGACTCGGCGGCATGCCGCAGGGACACTGCCTCACTTGAGGTCTCCATCCCCCTCCCCATCCCCCTGGATGGATTTCTTGATGCGCAGCAGCATGGTGGTGAGCCACTGGTCCAGGCGGGAAATGGAGTCAAACTCCTTCACCTGGTGAAGGGAAGAGAAGCAGAAAATGGTCCACGGAAACACAGTCAAACACAGAATAACACCATACTAACTCTAAAATCATTCATTCTAGTTTACAACTTTCTTCATGAAGAGCTTTTTACATTGCTCTTATGCTAACATGCTGTGGCAAAAATCCACAGCGGCCTTTGTAACTGGACAAAGAGCACGTTTAACATGACAAAGGACATAAGACTTTGTATAAGGACAAAGGGACGTGGAAAATTACTGTGGCTTCAGTCTTCAATGAACACAAAACGCAGTTGCAGAGAGAGACCAAAAGGAAAAATTCCTTCAACTCATTTCCATGAGTCATTAAAGAATGGACTTTCACAGGGTGAAAACGGTTTTGTAGCAAAAGTTAAAGGGGGAAACTCGCCCTCCCACCATGGCTTCAAAGCCAGGTTGAATGAATTACTGAAGGGCACTAAGAAATTGACTTTGATTCTAAACGTAAGATGGAAAAATATGGGAAAACAGGAAATTGGTGAATGTAAAAAAATTTTTTCCATTTTATGCCAAGAATATAACAAACTCTCACTGCTTTATTTTTGTTTTAAATTTAACTGATTTAACTGATATTACTTCACACTTATTTATGGATCAGATTATTTTCCATAGAAAATATCCAAAAAAATCGTAACTGTATGTGATATATATTTGCCTTGCAGCTAAAGTCAGCAGAGCTCATAGACTGTCTTAATTTGGAAGGTTGGGGGAATCTAAAAACATTTCTTTTGGAAAACCACACAGATATAGCACAATAATGTCCAAAGAAACGTTTAGCATTTACACAATGAAAAAGAGAAGCTGCATCTACAGTGTAAACTCTCAGAGAACACTCTAAATCCAAAGGGGAACTTACTGCTTCTGTGTAAGCTTCACTGTTCTGTTCTTCATGAGCTTCTAGAAGTTTCTGGGAATATAAATACAGAAAAATTATCTTGGTTGGCTAAAAAGTTCCATCTATGAGTGAATACTTTAAACAGAGAAACAGCCTTCTTACTACACTAACTGATGTTGCCAAATGACTTACAAAAATGGGGAAGTTTTCAAATACAAGAGGCACCCAGGTCAGGGATCCATCCTTGTGCTAACATTTCTGATCCGCCCAATTCAGAGCATGGTGTGCACCCGACCCTAACGGCATCTGAGGCCTAGCGTGCGAGAGCAGGACTCACGGCTTCACAGGGTTAAAACGTTGCTAGATTCCAATCCCACTTACTCACTTTCAGTAATTTGCATTCTCTAGAGTCAGTGAATGCTGGAAACATTTCCTCATATTTCTCAAGAGCAAGCTGGGGAAGAAAATCACTTGTTAACATCTGAGTCACTGAACTAGAAAATGAAGATTTGACGTTCTATTAACATCAACACAATTTATTTACAACCTGTTTAATTGTTACACTCAACATCAAAAGCAACCTATACTAATCAAGTCTACTTATTTTTAATTTCAATTTCAGTTAAGAATAAACTCCTAAACCAGTTTTTCTGAAAGAGGCTGCTGTGGAGAAGACCACACGAGACAGATGTCATCGTCAAACCTCCCAGGGCAGGCGTCTGCTCTCGTGCACTGGACGGATGCTGTGCCCAGACGCCAGGGCCCGAACCCCAACCCTGTCCCTGCCTCTGCCTCCAGCCTTCACTCTGCTTTTCACTTCTCCCAATCCTCACTCCAACTCCACTTCTGAGTTTTAAAAAAGACGTGATTCTACTCTTCCTGTCTCCCCTCAGCCCCGTGATTTCTTTAAACCAAACTACTGAACAAGGTGTGGCTCCTGGGTTGCTTTAAGAGCCTTTACAGCTGGGATTCCAGCAGCCGCAGGACAGCCAGGATGGGGTCAGGGATTCATCTCTGTCTTGTTTTTCATGGATACAGCGGAGTTTTGCTCTGGACGACGGCTGAGCACCCGCGTTCGGGGTGAATGAAGCACATCAGAAACTGTGCCTCAGGGCGCCTCACCTTAGCATTCAGCTCATCCACTATGAAGTGGCAGAGGGCGGCTTTAAAGAAGTAATCCTTTGCACTGTACTTCAACAGAGGGTTATCCATGGTGTTGGCCCCAATCTAGGCAAGAAAGTAGGATCAGAGTGAAAAGGTTGGCTCTCCTACAAAAAGTACGCTGACCCTCACCTGCTCTTTAGCAAGTGCTCTCCCTGCGTCTTATGTTAGAGAAGCTATGAAATCCATTCTTTTAACCCAAAGTCATGTACCAGAAATGTTACTAGACAGGAAACAGTATTTGAGACATAAAGAGCTGAACCTGTTAAAAGCACCTCAGAATTCCATGTCCAGGAGGATGGAATAGACTCGCTGTCTTCTGTCCCTCCCGCTAAGTACAACTAAAAGCCTTGATCCTTTTATAGAAAATTAAGGTCAGGAGACTAAAACCTAGAGCGAAGAGCAGACCAGCATGGGGCACAGGGCAAACGGCAGGGAGCTGCCTGCTTTTTCCTGCATAAATCCCTGACTTGGAACAGAAAAAGCCAACAACCCATAAATGCCAGTGGGTGCGGCAAAGAAAAAAAAAAAAGTGAGAAAACAGACGGAAGTCTGCTTTCTCCAGCCAGAGGCCCAGGAGAGGAGCAGTGCACAAGACAGGGAAGGCTCAGGTGACACCTGCTCTGGCCCACCCCACCCACAGCAGCAAATGCCAGAGAGAGACGGGACGCCTGTCCTCCTGGGACTGGCCAGAGAGCTCAACTCTCCTGCCAAGGGAGCCAACTAGGAGCCAGCCTGCGGCCCCACCACAGAGGCCTTTGAAGCCCACGTGGGGCTTGCACCATTCCTCCTAGAGGGAATGAGGCGTCCTCGCCTCCCAGCACACCTGGCTTTACCATCACCTGCTAGGAACCAGGAGGCCGGGTGGAGAGCCTGGTCCTACACCTCCACCTGGCAGGAACAAGTCACACCCCTTGAGTGTCAAAGAAGACCAGCTGAGAGAGAAGTTAAACAAGACCCTGTCCTATACCAAAATGTGAAAATACCCAGTTTTCAAGTAAAACTGACTTGCAATACCAAGAAAAGGGACCAGCTCAGGTTCCTTTTTCATTCAGGTTGAATGAAAAAAAGGGTAACTAATAAACAATAGTTCTCACGTAGAAGAAATGTTAGAATTATCTAACAGATGTTAAAGGAATCCTCCTGTTTCCACTGGCCATTACAAAAGTGCTTGAGACCAGAGGGAAAACCGAAGCATCAGTGAAGAAAGAAAAAAAATTCTCAGCAAAAAGCCCTCAAAGATACAAAGAAAAATGAGCACAAACTTCAGAACTGACATACATAATATCTGACATAAAAAATGGATGGGTTCAACAGCAGAACCCATGGAAGAGAGGGAGGGCTCAGAGAACTGACGGCAGAACAACAGAAATTACTCGGTCTGAGCGGTAGAGAGAAGACAGACTGAGAAAAGAGGAGCAGAGCACTGGGATGTGTGTGACGATAAAACAAGGCCTGGCATCTGGGCCATCTGAGTCCCAGAAGGGAGAGAAGGGAGTGGCTAAAATTCACTTGAAAATATAGTAGCTGAAAATTTCCTAAATTTGCCAAGAAACGTAAACCTACAGATTCCAGAAGTTTAGTGACTCCAAACAAAATCAAAGCAAAAACACCCTTGCTAAGCCATACAAACTTCTGAAAATTGAAGACAAAGGAAAACATTTTGAAAGCAACGGAGAGAAACGCCACCACACCTACAGGGAAACAGCCTGGATGACAGTAAACCTCTCATCAGAAACTAAGCCAGCCATAAGGGCACATTTCTCAAGTGCTGAAAAAGAGCTGTCAACCCAGAAGTGTATGCCCAGGGAAAACTGTATACCCAGCTTCAGGAATGAAGGTGAAATCAAAACATTCACAGGTGAAGAGACAACAGAAGAATGTGTCACCAGCAGACCTACCCTAAAAGAATGGCAAACGTTGCCCTCCAAGTAGAACAAAATGCAAGAAGAGATCCTGAAACATCAAGAGGAAAGAACACAGTAAGCAAGATATGGGAAAATACGATGGGCCTTTCCTCTCCTCTTCAGTTTCGTAAATTAAATTGGGTGACTGAGGTAAAAATTGTAATAGTGACTGATGTGTTTCTAAAAGTGTGTAGAGGAAATACTAAAGACGATTATATATTGAAAGGGGGAGGATAAAGGAACAGAAAGTAAGGTTTCTATATTTCATTGGAACTGAAAAAAATGACACCATTACCCTGTGATACAGTATGTAAATGTAACACCTAGAGCAAAACACTACAAAGGCTATTTAGAGAGAGATACTCAAAAATACTATAGATAATCAAGCCACCCCCTCTAAGGCAGGAAAAAAGAGACAGAAAAACAAAAAACAGAGGATAAACAGAAAATAAAAAATAAAATGGCTGACTTCAATTGTAATATGTCAATAATTACATTAAATGTGAATGGTCCAAATACACCAATTAAAAGAAACTGGCAGAGCAGACTTAAAAACAAGACCTAACTCTATGCTGTCTACAACAAACTCACTTCAACTGTAACAACATAGGCAGGGCGAAAAAAAAAAGAATGCATAAAGATATGTCATATACACATTAATCAAAAGAAAGCAGGAGAGGCTATATTTAGTATCAGATGAAGACTTCAGAGCAAAGAGAATTATCAGAGACAGAGGGGGCATTATATGATAAAAGGGCCAACGCAGCAAGACACAGCAACCCTGAATAAGCATGCAACAAACAGAGCTGCAGAATAGCATGAAGCAAAGACTGACAGAAATGCAAGCTAGACAAATCCACAATGATAGAGACTGCAACACTCCACTCTCAACAACAGAAACAGAAAATCGGCAAGTATACAGAGGAACCCAACACCATCAACCACGAGCAGTTTACCAACATTTGTAGAACATGTCACCCAGCAACAGCAGCACCATAGAACATAAACTTTTAAGGACTGAAATCACACAGACTGCACTTTCCAGCCACAACAGGATCAAACTAGAAACCAAAAACAAAGATAACAGGGACACCTCCAAACACTTGGAAACTAAACAAAACACTAAAAAACCCAGGGAAATCAATAATTTATTGCTATTATAAAAATAAAGATAAAAGAATGTAACAGAATCGTGACAGACAAAGCAGCATTTAGAGGGAAATTGATAGCACTAAAAATGCCCACACAACAAAGAGGAAAATCCGTAAGTTAAGCTTCCACCATCAATGCCCTAAAAAAAGAGCAAAATAAATCCAAAGAAAGTAGAGGATAAAAATCAGGATAACAGAAGGAATCGATGAAAATAGAAAAACAGTACAGAAAACCACTGAATTCCACCAATATCTAAAGAATTAACACCAATCCTTTACAAACTCTTCTAAAAAAATAGAAGAGGAGAGAACTCTTTCTAACTCATTCTGAGGGCAGTATTACCTTGCTACCAAGGACATCACAAGAGAAAATTAAAGATCAACAGCCCATATGAATACATGATGCAAAATCCTGAACAAAATACTAGCACACGAACTCTAGCAGGCCTTCTGCTCGAAGCTGCGCAGATAGCAGCCTCACCTGCTCGAAGATCTCGATGGCTTTCTGGTACTGCTCCAGCTGGGCGGCATATGCGGCCACTTTCAGCAAACACTTGTTAGCTGAGCTGAAACCAAGAACCAGGGCAGGGTGACAGTCCCAGAAAAAAATGACAAGACACCTCACGCACCTTCACCAGGTCCAGTGCAAGAGACCCCAGAGAAAAAGCGGAGGTTTGCCTTTCATCACACATCACAAAACTGTCAGAACCTTTCATCACACGTCACACAACTGTCAGACCCTTTCATCACATGTCACACAACTGTCAGAACCTTTCATCAAACATCACAAATCAGAACCTTTCATCACATGTCACAAATCTATCAGAACCTTTCATCACACGTCACAAATCTATCAGAACCTTTCATCACATGTCACACATCTATCATAACCTTTCCTCACACATCACAAAACTATCAGAAGCTTTCAACACATATCACAAAATTGTAAAAAAAAAATAAAAAAAAACAATACTTGCCTGTTGGATTCCTCCCCCTTGTAATAATCGGCTGATTGTTCGTAATGGGCGATAGCCTGAAAACACACACGTTTTATTCAAACTACTTGTTTGAAGAGTTGCATTTACATTTGCACAAGTATTTTTTTTCCTATAAAAACCCTTTTCAACAGCACAACTTTCATAATCCGGCTTGCTTTATTTTGGGAACACAAGAAAGCATGTGCTTCCAGAAACCTGGTGGCAGATGACTTGCCATCCACCAGACTCTCTTCTTCCTGACCCCCCACCCAAACAAATGCCCACCATCCCATTTCCCCAGGTCTGTGACAGTCAGGGGCAGCCAGGTGACCCATCCTCTCCAAGGGGATGTCAGCAGACATGCTGTGGCCCACCTCCAGGCGTGGTCCATACAGCTGACTCTGCAGCCTTCTCCAGGCCTGTCCCCTTCCTATGAGCTGAAGGCAGCGACCAAGTCTAGTGATGCTGGAAGCCATAAACTGAAGACGGCAGCCTTTCCGTCAGCCTGGTTCCCAAGTGGTGTCCCCACCACTGCCAAACCCTAACTGGTGACAGAGCTGAGCTATTCCACTCAGTTCTATGGCTTGCTGCAGTAGCACAGACATTCCTACGAGACCTAGGGATCCTGTAGAATCAGGGTGTTGCCTTCCATCTAGATGGGGGTGCTGTGAACTGTCAGGTGGAGAAGAAACAGGCTGCAGTCTGGAGAGCTAGACGCCCTAGTCATGCTGTGGCATAAGACACAGTGAAATAAAGCACCCGATGACTCAAAGCAGAAGCCGTGCTGCTGGAGCAGGAATTCTAAGGGAAGAGACAGACAACAGTGCCTGGTTTTCAGCAAGGCTTCCTAAGAGAGAACTCTGGAAAGATCAGATAGTTTGTAGGCAATTATACAAGGACAGAACCTCATAAGATTGAAAAGGCCAACGTCTTCTATACCCCAACTGGCAAGAGAAGTCAGATGGCGTTTTCAGTAAGAGTGGGCCAAGCGGGTCTGCAGCAGGCTTCATGACACACACAGTGGCTCCGTGAGCCATTCCGTCCGTTGCCCCGTGGCTCTCCCACAGCAGCACAGAGGACACCAAGGACACAGGGCGTGAACGGGCAAGGCCGTGCCTGGAGACCTGACTGTGGATGGTGGAATTTCAACCCCACACACTTTATGTGCCATGCAATGTTCTTCCCACCAGTGATCACAAAATTTAAGGACCGTCCTTAGTTTGTGGGCATAAACAGGCAGTAGATGTGCACACTCCTGCCTTAAACATCCAGTTCACCCAAGGAGTGGAGAGAAGGCTAGGCCTGACATGGACACAGGCCAGCAGCTCAGTGTTTGCAGGGCAGCCCCGAGGATCTGAGAGGTGGGTGTGGGGATGCAGGGAAACCCCACCGGAAGAGCCCTCGGGTCAGTCACTGGAAGCCCCCCAGAACTGACCGCAGGGCCTTGGCTGCCCTCTCCTGCGGGCGCCGGCAGAATGACCAGGGAGCAGAGCCACCTCGGGAGCCACGTCAGCCTCTACTGGACTGCAGGGCACCGGAGCCTGTTTGTGAAGCGGACACTTCAGTGTGGAGTCATGACACGTGGGATCTACAGGTCAGCCATGCAGCCCTCCCTCACTAACAGGCTCCCATACAAGTTTTCTGAGTATAACTGATAATAGGAGAAAAACTGGGAACAATTTAAGTGATTGAATATAATGGGCTACTGTGCTAAGATGAAGAATAATGACAGGAAGTTTCAATATAAAAAGTTCTTTATGAAATAGCATATTTAAAAACAGCCATAAAAAAAAACATATACCTGAAAGAAGCACCTGGCATCGACTCCTTTGGAGCAGGGGCAGAGCCACAGCACACACACTGCCAAGGACTTCCCTCCCCCACCACCCTGTGAGAGCTGAGGGTGAAGGCCCAGTGCGACACCCGTCACAGCCAGTGCGCAGCAAACAGGTGCTCAGCGGACAAAGGCAGCTGTACTGCACAGGTTTTCCGTGAATTTCTAACTAGTCAAACATCGTCTCTGAATTGTCTGCATTCTCTAAAGTACTTGGCACTCCTTCCCATTGTCATGATGGGATAAGTATGGGAAACAAGACCAAGTCACCGTGCAGGGAACCAAGCTGTGTGCCCGCTCCAAGGAGGGAGCAAACTACTCACCTTTCTGCTCTCACCACCCAAAATCTTAGGGGCGGGGCTGGCCCGGAGCAGTGGGACTGCTGTTCTGGGGGGTATGCCTGTGTGTTCAGTCGTTTCAGCCACGTCTGACTCTTTGCCACCCCATCGACTGTAGCCCGCCAAGCACTTCAGTCCATGGAATTCCCCAGGCAAGAATACTGGAGTGGGTTGCCATGCCCTTCTCCAGGGGGTTTTCCCGACTCAGGGACTGAACCCGCAGCTCTTGTGTCTCCCGCACTGGCAGGAGGATTCTTTACCACTAGGACCACCTGAGAAGCCCTCAAAGATGAGAGTAAGTATCAAAAGCAGAACACAACTGTCAAGAACAACAGCGTACGTAACAATGAATCCAGGCAAAACTATTACCCTCTCGTTTGGGTAAAGCAATCACTATACTCCTCCCTGGGGGGTCTGATAAGCCGCAGCATGCTGGAGAGCACAGGGCCCTGAAGGCAGAGACGGGGCTCCAGGACTGCAGGGCCGTACAGACAACACAGTGGCTGAGAGTCAAGCTCTAGAGCTCACTGTGTAGGTAAGACAGCCTTCAGATGGATCATTCTTTTAGAACCTACGCCCTGAGAAGCCTACCCTACCCTACAGACACCTACTCTATGCTAACACAGACAGGAAAAACCTCGTTCTCCAGGGACCTGAACCAGGGCTCCTCTGGGTCACTGATGATCACAGACCTTTACCATATTAATATTTTACTTGAAGGCAAAGGAGAAATAAGTTTACAGAACTTCACATGTCCCTGTTCGCCGGCTAAAATCCGAGTGAACCAGGGACACACTGTGGCCACATTAACAGGGAAGAAACTCACTCGTGAATGAATGAATCAGACACGAGGTGCCTTAGTGTAACTGATTTTTCAAACAAACATCATGCGCCACCAACCCAATCTAGAGAGTCCCGCCAGGGAGGTGAGGACAAGGATGTTTTCTAGATACAGGAGCCCAAAGGAGAGGTGAGCTGCTCCACGTGCCTTCACCCCACACCATTGACAACCCTGACCCTGACACCCCCCACCCCGTCAGGGCCCGTGAGCAACCGGCAGAACAGCAGGAGCACTGGGGGTGACATGACAGGCTGCAGAAACTCCCGTGACAAACTGTCAACATCATTTAACAAAAAGAAAACCAGGAATTCATCACAGATCGTTTTAGCCAACCTGAATCTCACAGAGACACATGTGGTGAACAGGCTGCCCGAGACCTCACCCTTCAGACCGAAAACTGAACGCTGAGGTCAGGAGAGGACACAGCAGCCTCGGCTGGCCGGACACTCTGCCCACCAGCACTCACCCTTCTCAGGACAGCTCAGACTCAGTAAAGACCAAGCCCGCTCTCAACACCCTGACCAGACAAGCGTCCCGGCCCCGCTACTTCTGCTCTGCCATCAGACTCTGCAGACTCAGAGTCACAAAGACAGGTTCAGGGCCAGGGTTCACCACCTGCTCCTGGGTCAGAGAAAACCTCCCCAGGAGACACGGTACATGGCCCTGACGTGGTCAAGGTCTGAGGGTGGCCTCAGAAGAGCAGGGCACAGCACGACAGGGATGGCCCAGAGACCGTCCAGGACAACGCAGTGAGTTCTGAGCTGTCTGACCACCAGGGGCATCCCTGTGAAGTCAGAATGGGAAGCCGCCTGTCCCACAGCAGTCCTGAGGGGCCGCCCCACCGGGGACCCCATCTGCTCTGGTAGGGAAGGCACCCTCAGCTCACTCAGCAGAACCAGGGTCTCAGACACATTGGCATACCAGAGGCAGGCTTGGGCCGGTGTGGGGCACCCACTGCAGTGGAGGGGAGAGAGTGAGACAGGGGTGGTGAGCGGGCCATCAGAGCGCCTGTAGGGGGGCCCCAAGGTGGGGGGCGATGGGTGTGTCCTGGAGAGGGCGAAAGTCCCAGTTTTCGTGAGGCGGCTGGGACAGTTCCCATCACAGTATCAAATAAGCAAAGCTCTGTAGAACTGACGTGTGGGAGAAGAGCTCAGGGCAGAGGGAAGCGCAGTCACTGGCCCTGAGGCAGAACATGCCTGACACATGAGAGGCTCTGGAGAGGTCAGGGTGGCCACCACACAAGGAACAGGGGAGCACGGTGGGGGTAGAGGTGCTGGGTGAGGAGGCGGGCCCTGATGCTATGAGTAGTGGAGAAACCACCTGATCTACTGCTGACGCAGACGAGCTGCTGCCAGACACAGAGCACTTCAGGCCGTGAAGCTGTGTGAGCACCGAGGACCACTGGAGCGAGGGCAGGGAGGGGATAAGAGCCCAGCCCCCAGAGAAGAGGAGGAAGCAGCCACGGGCAGGGGTGAGAGCACCAGGCAGGACCATGCTCCACTGGCCAAGGGAGAGATGAAACAGGAAGCGAGAGTGACAACAGTACAGGGCGGAAGCAGGCATGGGATGAAGGTGATCTCTGAGCTCAGCATCCACCACCAACAGAACCAGCCATCCCTCCCTGATGCGTGCCTGCTGCCCACAGTGCTCGGTTTTACATAAATGCTGTCCCAAATCTGAGCAAAGGCAGCCTGGGGCCCTGGCAAGGGGTTTCCTTCCCGCCACCACCTGAGGTCTCCAGGGGACCCCACCTGCGCGTGCTTCCCTCTGCCCTCGCATCCCCACCGCAGGGGCGCCTGGAGTCCCCGCCCACCAGCTCCCCACGTCTGCGCACCTTCTCAATGTCCACCAGCTCTGTCTCGTAGATCTCTGCGATGGTAATGTGGTGCTTGGCCGCAATCGTGAACCTTCCCTGTGGAGGAATCAGAGCAGTCACATCCCGGTTCACTGGGAGCCATCTCGAGGGCTCCACCCCACGGCCGCTCAAGCAAGGCAGGTCTTACCATGTCTGTGTAAATGTCGATGGCTGCATTTAAGCAGTTGATAGCCTCTGAAGCGAAGGCATTCAAGGGAAACAATGAAAAATCCATTCAGTCAGTGGGTTTGCTAAGCCTGTCTTTCTGGGGGCTTCTAGACCGCTAAGGGGGCCCCGCTGGGGCGAACGGGAGGCAGGGTGGTTGGTAAGAAGCAAACACACGTCTGCCCATGCCTGGCCCCTCCACGAGCCAGTACACAGCGGCTGCAGCATCATAGAGGAGGGCAGGGTGGGGAGGGGAGGCTGGCTCAGTGACGCCTACCCTGACCCTGAGGACCTCACAGGGAAGCCGGCACCAAGAAGACAGGACAACGGAGCCGAAGCCAGCAACAACACCCCTCCATCTAGCCACTAAAAATGAGGGCAGCTCCTTCCTCACTGGCATCACATGGATGCAGCGATTTTGGAAGACAATTACTTTTTGTACAGGGTTAGAAGATGCTACCTTTCGGTGTACTAACAAATGTCAACAGGAAGAAAAAGTCTCATAAAACGAGAGAGTTCATTCATAACACCGATTTCCCAGAACAGTGAGCCTCACAGAGCAGAGGCACTTACAACTCGGGCACACAGGGCCAGTGAGCGCCCACCTCACAGAGCAGGGACGTTCACAACGTGGGCACGCAGCTGGCAGCGCCCAGGGCACCGCTTCTCCTCTGGAGAGGCAGCAATGCAAAAAGACCCCACGGAAGAATCGGGAAAGTAAGTAGATTAGTGACAATGAAAGCAATTTTCCCCAACCTGCATAAGAAATATGGAAAGTTGTGCTTTTAAAAATACAGGAAAATTGAAGAGCTACCCACAAAATCCCACTCAATCCCACAGCTAGGAATTTGATGCCCTTTTCCTCTGTTTTCTGGACGCATATCCATGAGCACGTGCTTTTTGTGAATCTGAGATTTCAGCTCCCTGTGGTCCTTCAGTTGCCGTGCAAACATCCCAGGTCACAGGGCGTCCGGAACGTCAGGGCGTGAGTGCCCGCACCACGTGGGTGTGGCACTGAATGCTGATGTGCAACGACTCCACTGTGCACGTGGGCTGGGCCCAGTCTTCCCCTTTGGAAATAAGCTACGGCTAATCCTTATACCACAGCCCTTATTTCAGTGTGAGACCGTCAGCAAACTCGGGATTTCTGTGTTAAAATGGGCTGCTGAAACAGGAGGGCGATCCCACAACCACAGGGCATGTGTGGAGAGAGGTCAGGCCTTCATTTGCAGAGTGTACGCTTCTCCAACTCAAAAACAAAGGACATCTGAAAAACTTCACCACTTCAAATACGCAAGATCATTCTTTCCTCAAAACCAACACTTGGAAAAACGCTTTTTAAAATAGTCAGATAGTACTTGCTTTGGCAGCACATATACTAAAAAAGTCAGATGAATGCTGTGTGTATAAACTGTTTGTAATTATTGGATTTTACGACCTCCCGTTCACTGCATCTCCACTTAAACTATTCAGAAATAAGGGAACGAACCTTTGTTTCCCTTAGTGGGTGAGGTACACATTCATGAAATTAACATTAGAAGACTTAGATAAAGTTAATTTCCAAAAAAACTGTCCACAATGCAGCATAGATGGTGTTTAAGAAGATGGTACTGACAACAGGATAAATTTAACAGATTTTCTCCACAGAAACGTCAGATGATCAGAGTTAAAAATCTCCAAATCTCCACCATCCGGGAGTGCGTCTCCCTCCAGCAGCAGAACATGTGGGCGGTCTGGGGGGTGCGAGGCTCACCTTGGGGGTCTGCCTTCTTGTAGGCGTTCCCAGCATCCACAAAGCTGGTGGCTGAGTCGTGTTTGCTCTGCAGCTGCATGTGGAGCTTGGCGGCTTGACAGAATGCATTTCCTGCAGCTGAAGACGACACGTGAGTGAGTCAACACAGGAGCAGCCACCCCCAGGGCAGCCCCGCTCCACCCTGACGGTGGCACACGTGCATGTGCCTAGTCACCGCCGGTGGCCACAAAGACGCCCGGGACCCCATGGGCCAGCAACAAGTGCTGGTCTCAGCCTCAGGCCTCCGTCCACACTGACTGCACATCCAGCACTCAGCTCCGTCTCCAGTGCAGGCCCCACAGTGATGGGCGTCTCTGAGGAGGCATGAGGCTGGGAGGATCCATTTCCACTGACTCGGCCAGCACAGCCGGAGAAATGGCAACACAAGCAGCAGCACAAGCCCCCAAATCAGACCACCCAGCTTCAAGTCTTGCTCTCCACAGGACGAGAGAACTTCCAGGCACTTCTGAAGATATGGACCCACCAGTAGAGCCTGGGCTCTGCCAGTCTGAGCCAACGCTGGCCCAAGATTGGAGGTGGGACTGAAGAAGCCTGCCCACCAGGCCTTGACCCCTACCTTTGTGGATCATGAACCTGGCAGCCCAGAGGAGGGTCCAAGCTGCTGCCAAGTGGTGGGCAGGTACCTAGGACCTCTGGGTAGCTGGAAACTTCCCACCACAGTTCAGGAATGCGACAGCCCAAGAGCAGCTCTGATGAGTTGGGTCTCAGAAGTGTGTAGCATCACTCGGACCTTCTAGGCAAAGTGCTCAGGACAGCGTGGCCCCAGAAACACATTCACGTGCTGGCCATTTTCATAATCACGTGTATATCTGCCCTCAGAGCACACCTGTGCTTTGCCAGGTTGAAATGTCATCATTTCTTTTACAACTTAATCCTCCTCCTCCCACCAGTAATTTCATTTTTTGACAGTTTATCTATGCTGGCCATCCCAGAACCAATGGTGTTCCAAACCTTCTTGGCTGGGGCTAACAGCACAGCACGCAGGCTCTCCCTGGCTGCCTCCACTTCCCCGGACTGGCTGCCTCCACTTCCCCGGACAGTATTGAAAGCACTGATTTGACAATTTCACGCTCCCACCTTCCAAAACAATCCGCTGGCTCACCTTTTCAATCTGAGCACTCACTCCAAACACCACTAACCTCTGTCTCTACCAATGTGGAAGTATCTTTAAAGGAGCATATTATTAAAATAAAGTTACACACCTTCTCAGACCCAGCTTCCTCAACTGTAAACATCTAATTCCTGCCAGGATAATCTCTCAAGAGCAGAGTAGTAGACAAATCAGACAAATTCTTTTATCCTCATAAAATAACTTCTACAACTATAAAGAGATGAGATGCAGTGGTATCATGATCACCACCACAGCAACATGGAAATGATTTCAAAGATCCTAATTTTCTTTCAGTTTATTATTTCCTTTTTTAACCACTTTTAAAATTGAGGTATAGTAGATTCACAATGTTGTGTTAGTTTGATGTACAGCAAACTGTTTCAGTTATATGTATGTCTGTGTGTGTGTACATATATATATATTCATTTTCAGACTCTTTTCCTTTATAGGCTATTACAAAATATCTAGTATAGTTCCTTGTGACATACAGTAGGTCCTTGCTGTTTATTCTATAAACTGTGGTATCTGTTAGTCCTAAATTCAAGGAATCTAATACTCTGTAAAATACACTGAGCACCTGTCTACTGTGCTACACATATGGGTCCAGGCCCTGCAGGCAGGGCAGAGAGAAAGCTTCCAGAAACACGCTGGCCTTCCAAGGTTTATGTTCCGGGGAGAGATAGCACATAATAAAAGCAAAGACAATACAAACGAACAAATGGATTTCACTTATTTTTGCTAGATGGTGGAAAGGGCATCAGGGAAGAGGGGAAGGGGCTTCCCAGAAGAGTGGACTACTAGAGATGGCCAGGAGAGACCTCACTAGGAGGATGATGACATTTGTAGAAGGTCCTGGAGGAAAACAGACCAGCCACACCCTACTGTGGGGAACAGAGTGTCAGAGGGAGGGCACAGCACAGGCAGAGAGTCAGAGGAGGGAGCTGGGGAAGGAGTGGGCGGGTAGGAGAAGCATCCAGAGTGAGGAGAGGATGGGAGACCAGCTAGACTCTGAAGGCCACCTTGAAGGATTATTATAGCTCTGCCCTGAGATTACGTGACCTGACTAGAGATTTAACAGGGCTACTTTGGTTTCTTCATTAAAACAAACAGGTAAAGTCAAGAGGCAGGGAGATGTCAGCCCAGGCAAGAGATCATAAGGGTGGGGGTGAAGATACACATATATCCTCTTCAGTTACATAAACAATAATGCTCCTCTGAAAGGAACTTTCAAAGGTTAGAACATCTGGTCCCCAGATAAACAAAGGAAAAGGTCTTTTTAGATAAGATCACTTTTTACATATTATTACAGGATCTGATCCTGGTTTTTCCAACAGTCATGTATGGATGTGAAAGTTGGACCATAAAGGTGGCTGAGCCCTGAAGAATGGATGCTTTTGAACTGCGGTGTTGAAGACTCTTGAGAGTCCCTTAGACAGCAAGGAGATCCAACCAGTCCATCCTAAAGGAAATCAAACCTGAATATTCACTGGAAAGACTGATGCTGAAGCTGAAGCTTGAATCCTTTGGCCACCTGAAGCAAAGAGCCGACTCATTAGGAAAGACCCTGGTGCTGGGAAAGATTGAGGACAGGAGGAGAAGGGGATGACAGAGGATGAGATGGCTGGATGGCATCACTGACTCAATGGACGTGAGTTTGAGCAGGCTCCGGGAGATGGGGAAGGACAGGGAAGCCTGGTGTGCTGTAGTCCGTGGGGTCACAAGGAGTTAAGACATGACTGAGNGAGAAGGGGATGACAGAGGATGAGATGGCTGGATGGCATCACTGACTCAATGGACGTGAGTTTGAGCAGGCTCCGGGAGATGGGGAAGGACAGGGAAGCCTGGTGTGCTGTAGTCCGTGGGGTCACAAGGAGTTAAGACATGACTGAGCGACTGAACAACAACGCTAACAGGACCCGAACCAAAAAAAAAGGGGCGACCACTAAACCTCTTTTCTCCTCTCTTTTAAATACATTATAGTTCAGGGGCAAAGGCACTTTGAAAACAGAACATATCTTTCTTATCTAAATGTTTTTAAAAGAATTTTACAGCCAGAAAGGACCTTTCAGGGCCACCTAAGCCAACAGCATCTACTTCATGGAACTGACTTGGAAGCATCTGCCTTAGAAACAAGTGGAGAGACTGCACACCTTACGTTCACATGACTCGGCGTGGCTCGGACATCTCGGTCAAGATGGGAGAGCCCCTGGGGAAACAAACGCGCTTTGGGAGGGAAAGGGCCCCCCACCTCAGGTCATCTGCAGGCTCAACGGGGCCAGAGACCCACATCCTGCCTGGTCAAAAGCCATGTCCACCTTCACTACAGAAAAACCCCTTCATGTAACCTCTTTTTTCCCAGGGGTAGAGGAAAGATTCTGCTTCTTGAATCAGTGTTGGAAAAGAGCCACCCAGTCTTGAAAAGAATTCTGATTTCATTTTGTGTACATTCCCTGTGTAAAAGTACTATGTTAGAAAATGAGCAGTCTCTCGGGGTTTAGAAGTAACACCCCCACTGCCTCATTTCTCAGGGGACCACAATGAGTTATCAGGGTAAGGTATGGTTAGAAAGTCTCCACCAAAGTTTAGGCAAAGAAAAGCAGGCATTTCTATTTATCTGACATCTTTTTCAGTAACTTTACCTTCAACTTTCACTCCTTGTACTAAATTTATTTAAGCACATGAGTAAACAGCAAAGGCTACCCTTCTTAACTCCAAGTAATAGTAAGTCTTTTTAATCACCACATGCCCACTGTAGTAAGTGTTTTGCAGACACTAAAGGAGACACGCCTTTATGCCTAAACTTCAATCAGTATTTCAAGCTTTGCTCCCTCGGATCAACAGCCCCCCTCCCCCACCCCGCCCACAGAGCCAGCAGTTTTTCTAAGGGGAAGGCGGAGAGTCATGTCCTTCTTCAAAGTGATTTTAAAGTTATTTGCCTGGAAAGCAAACAAACAACACCTTCATACATACCACTCCAGTTCTTGGCCATCTTGAACATGTTCGCAGCTCTGGTATACATTTCACAAGCCTCTTCTATTCTTGTGTTTCCTCTGAGAAAAATGTAAAGATGAGGTTAAGTTTTACAGTAACAACCATCCATGTCCCTAAATATCCCTCAAGTAATGGACATCTACCAAGCACTTATGACGTGCCAGACCAGTGCTAGAGAACCTTGCCAGCAGCTCAGACGGGACACTCTGATCACCCTTGCTGCCCTAGGTAAGGGAACCGAGGTCTAAGAGAGTAAACGTTACCCTGCGAGGATGCCAGAGCACTGAGACGCAAATACCGCTGTGGCGGGACCCAGGGCCTACACCCTCAAGAGCGTCCTTTCCATGCATGCAAACAGTTTTACTTGTCCCAAGGAATGAGAAGTATATTTTTCAAAGGAGGCTGAATTTTGAAGGATAAAGACATATTGATGCTTTTAACGTCCAAGAGCTCTGTTTGTGTTCAGACTTAAAAACAAAATCCGACGCAGGAGCATCAATGCACCAGGCTGCTCAAGGGCTGCAATGCCTGGTGTGAAAGGGGTCGGGGGGTCCAGACCCCATGCTGTGGAAATGCACTCTACAACATCCTGTGGGGGAACGTCACTGCTTTCAGAGATTCCACTGCACCAAGCTGAGGCCTCTATGCTCACTGCTCCTCTGTCTCGTGTGTCTACTCTATAAACAAGAAAGAATGAGAGAGAACCAGAACAAGATGGGCTCTGCACAACACACACCCCACGCCAAGGGGAACTCCCAGCGGAAAATGGATGTAAGGACTAAGAGAGGACGAGGCCAAGGCTGACTGCAGTCTGGGGGGGGGCACCCCCAGGCTACGGAGGTTGCACAGGGCAGGCACGGATCACGTGTGACTCTACCTGGGGCAGTCACCACTGAGTGTCTGACTCCAGACTAGTACTTTCATTTCTTTGGGTCTCCAATCTTGCATGTGTAAACTGAGGGTAATACACAGTCTATACCTCTGAGTTATTATGAAGATCAGAAGAAATAATCCATATGGAGTTGTCACTGTAGGGCTGGACCCAGAGTCAGTCAGGATGATCACTGTAACTAGATTCGTGTACTGAAGGCATACAAACTCTGGAATATTTGTATACCTCATAAGTGATCTGTATCTAGAATATATAAAGAACCCTTACAACTCAATAACAAAAAGACTAATGATTCAAGTAAAAATGGGCGAAAGATCTGAATAGATACTTCCCCAAAGCTTAAAAAAAAAAGACATAGCCAATAAGCCCTTGAAAAGATACTCAACATCATTAAACATCAGAGAAATGCAAATCAAAACCACAAATAAGATAGCACTTTACTCCCACCAGGCTGGTTAGAATCAAGAGAGGACTAAGGAATGATAGGGAGGATGCAGGAAACCAGCGCTCCCGTTTACTGCCAGTACAAGTAGCAAATGGTATAAAAGGCTACCCTGGGTAGGTCTGGCAGCTGCGCAAAAGGTTAAACATAGTGACTGCATGACTCCAAATTCTACACCAAGGCACATACCTAAGAGAGATGAAGACATCAGTCCACTCAAAAACTTGTACACAAATGTTCACAGAAGCATAGCTCATGACAGACAAAAGTGGACACAACCCAAATGTCCATCAACTGACAAATGATAAATGAAGGTGGTAGACACACAGTGGAGCAGATCAAACAATAAAAATGATATACGGAAGGACGCAATGATTGTGCTACAAAGCAGACGACCTTCACAACATCATGTGGAGTGAAGGGCCAGTCACAGGGGAGCCCACCATGCACTGGAAAGGGCTGCAACAGGCTGGTTCGAGAGCTGGGAGTGCTGGAGAGAAATAGAGGGGATGGGCAGAGCTTCTTTCTGGGGTGATGAAAACGTGCTAAAACCACTTGCTGTGCCAACTGCATCGTTTAGCAAATATGCTTAAAAACTACTCAACTGGGCACCCTGGATGGGTTGATAGTATGGCATGTGAATTACACCTCAATAAAGCTACTCTAAAAAAATCCCCTTTGGGTGGGTAAGTCACACAGCCATGGACAGGATGGCAACAAACCATACCAACAATAAAGCGGCGGAAGGAGCAGACTTTTCGCTCACACCTTCATGCTCTTTTTTCTTCACTTCAAAGCTACATTTTTAAAAAGCTAATTACTGTGATGAACATTCCTAACTCAAGAAAGCTTTCAATCTTAGCCACAGCTCCTTGGAGCTAACAAAGGGCTTGCCACTTTCTGTGTCTTATTTCTCTAAAGTGTACCAGGAATCTTGAACTGTAATTACAGTGCAATCATTCTTATTAAAGGTTTCCAAATAAAACTAGCTTAATTAAAATGTACTTTATCCTATTATTTTCAGAAGCAGTTTCAGCTAAGAATAATAGAACGCCTACAGCATGCTAAGTCTTATGCTGCACGTTTCCATGTGCTTTATGCCACCTTCAGTGTTACAACGACCACAAAAGATGACATCTCCATGTTGTTGTCGTCCAGTCATGAAGTCGTGTCCGACTCTTTGTGACCCTTTGGACTGCAGAATGCAGTCTCTATATTACAGAAGGGAAAACACTATACCTGGAAGTCAATGGCTTGTCATCCAGCCAAGGTCAGTGGTGGAGCGGACACCTGATGTCAGGTTCAGCAATCTTTACAAAACCAATGAATGAACTCTGCGAGACTCAAGACCCTCACCTCTCACATAACAGAATCACCAGAAAAACGCTGACATTAACAGCACCAGAGAACTCACTTGTCATAAACAGACACAACTTAAAGAATTCATGAAAAAACTGTCACCCTGCTTATTTAACTTATATGCAGCAGAGTACATCCTGAGAAATGCTGGGCTGGAAGAAGCACAAGCTGGAATCAAGATTGCCGGGAGAAATATCAATCAATAACTTCAGATATGCAGATGACATCACCCTTATGGCAGAAAGAGAAGAACTAAAGAGCCTCCTGATGAAAGTGAAAGAGAGTGAAAAAGTTGGCTTAAAGCTCAACATTCAGAAAACTAAGATCATGGCATCTGGCCCCATCACTTCATGGCAAATAGATGGGGAAACAATGAGAGACTTTATTTTTTTTGGCTCCATGCAGCCATGAAATTAAAAGACGCTTACTCCTTAGAAGGAAAGTTATGACCAACCTAGACAGCGTATTAAAAAGCAGAGACATTACTTTGCCAACAAAGGTCCCCTAGTCAAGGCTATGGTTTTACCAGTGGTCATGTATGGGTGTGGCAGTTGGACTCTAAAGAAAGGTGAGCAACAAAGAATTGATGCTTTTGAACTGTGGTGTTGGAGAAGACTCTTGAGAGTCCCCTGGCCTGCAAGAAGATCCAATCAGCCCATCCTAAAGGAGATCAGTCCTGGGTGTTCACTGGAAGGACTGATGCTGAAGCTGAAACTCCAATACTTTGGCCACCTGATGCGAAGAGCTGACTCATTTGAAAAGACCCTGATGCTGGGAAAGATTGAAGGCAGGAGGAGAAGGGGACGAAAGAGGATGAGATGGTTGGATGGCATCACTGACACAATGGACATGAGTTTGGGTAGGCTCTGGGAGTTGGTGTTGGACAGGGAGGCCTGGCCTGCTGCAGCTCAGGGGTCGCAAAGAGTCAAACATGACTGAGTGACTGAACTGAACTTGAACAGAAAAAACTTATTTTTAAGTCACTCCAAATGCCTACTGTGTTCTCTACCTGTGAAAATTGATTTTGGTGAGTTTTAAAGAAAAATAGTTTTGACTGACTCTTACCCAGAGCCCTTAGAACTGAGGTAGAAGATTCATGAAAACAGAAACAAGTTTCAGTGAGGAGTCTACAATATAAGTGATACAGTACAGCATGTGGTGGGCTTCCTGGGTGGCTCAGTGGTAAAGAATCTATCTGCCAGTGCAAGAGACACAGAAGATTCTCGGGTTCAATCTCTGGGTCAGGAAGATTGCCTGGAGAAGAAAATGGCAACCCACTCCAGTATTCTTGCCTGGGAAATCCCATGGACAGAGGCGCCTAGTGGGCTACAGTTCATGAGGTCGCAGAAGAGCTGGACACGACTTAGCGACTGAACAGCAGCAGCACATGGCACTGACCTGCCAGAAAGCACTAAGAAAAGAACCTGCTTACCAAGGAGGCCAAAATGCTGAGAAAAGAATATTTAACTGCAGGCTGGGAAAGTCTGGTTGCCTGACACCCCCACCCCAGGTTCCTCAGAGGAGATGGGGTGAGCGTGACATGTGCCCCCTCCCCCACCCGTCCCCGTTGCCCAGGAGCCCAGAACAGCAGAGCTGGGTCCAAGCTGCTGATTCTCCTCCCTGCCCCTTCTTGTTTAGGAGGGAAAAACAGCCTGGGAAAATCACAGCCTATTAGTCCAGAGAGCTCAGATGACATCTACATGCAGAAAAGACTATTAACCCCTCACTTATCCAAAATCTTGCATTTTCCTCGTGATGAGTGAAAGCTATCTGGAAGCCCCAGGAAACTGTAACTGAGCACATGGGTGGTGAGGGTGGGGAGACACCAAGGCAAGAGCCATGGGCACCAATGGCTCACGGTGCTTGTAACTGCTTGACTCAAATCCTTTGCTTTTTCACAAACCAGTAAAGAGGTGTGGCTGCAAGGAGGTAGGCTTTGGAGTCAGACTGCCTACAAACATGCGAGTATCCATCAGCTTCCAACCCTTTGCCCCAGATCCACAGCACTCCCAGAGCAGCCGGCAGAAGCCTAGCGGGCCTCGACCACCATGTGCTCTGCCTTGGACCCTGCCATTCCACCTTCTGAGAATGTCTTACTTTATTTCTATTTAACAAAAAAGAATCAGATTCTCAAATGCAGGAAGCAATCTGAGATGTTTAAGGTGTATCTGACCAAAGTATTTGCATTTAAGCATAACTTCTTGAAACAAAGTTACAAGAACAAGTACAGCACATAAAGCTGGTGGGACTTTTATCTGGTAATAGCTCTAGACGAGGGGTCAGGCATGACGAGGGGTCACACCTCCTGTAGAGGGGTCAGGCATGACGAGGGGTCACGCCTCCTGTAGAGGGGAGATATATATAGACTGGATCTTTTAGTAAAACAAACCGAGATACTTAAATATTACAAGGAAGCTAAGAATAGGAATTACTGGATAAACTCAGAAATGACTCACACACAACATGACTTGTCAAGAGAAACTTTTATATTTAATTTCAATCTTCATAAAACTTTAATTTTCTTAAACAGAATTTAATCATTGAGACCTGAGATTCCTATAGGACAATGGTAGCTGCCTAAATACAAAAACACATCCTTGTATCTTCTGGAACCACACAGATCAACAAGGAGTGGATGTAACCAACGGATTGGATCCACTCAACAAACTGGAGACCACTGAGTCAGAAGTCAACAAGACTTCATTTAAGAAAACTGGGGCAGTAAAAACCCTGAACCAGCAGAGCTAGGGGCTTCCCAGGTGGCGCTAGTGGTAAAGAACCGCCCTGCTGATGCAGGAGACACAAGAGACACAGGTTCGATCCCTGGGTCAGGAAGATCCCCTGGAAGAGGGCATGGCAACCCACTCCAGTATTCTTGGCTGAAAAATCTCACGGACAGAGGAGCCTGGCAGGCGACAGTCCATAGGGTCGCTCAGAATCAGACACAACTAAAGCGACTTAGCATGCATGCAACAGAGCTAAGAAGACAGCCCCTGCTAGCAATCAGGAGGGGACACCTGGACACAAGAGGGGGTGCAGCAGGGTCCCACAAGCGCAGTTCACAGGCAGCAACACCCCTTCAGAGAGGGGCTGCAGTGTGGGATCCAGGAGGCAAGTATGAGACCTGGAGGGCATGGGGGCCTGGAAGGGGGGCCTGGCTAGAGTGTCAGGCTCCAGAAGATGTGCTTCTGGGGGAGAAGGAGAGAGGAGGCTTGGCAGTTAGTGAAAGAAAGCAGAGCTGGAAATAAACTCAGGGTTTTGGGAAACAGGGGAGGCAGAACTGGAGTGGCAGCAAGCCCCAATCCAGCCCCCAAATCCTAGTCATCAAGGAAACCACAACAACGTATGGACAGAAGGTGCTGCGAAGGTAACACGAATTTAGGAGAAAGAACCCTCCCAATATTGGCCCTTCCCCAGGTGAGCGGTCTGCAGTGACCCTCTCTTGTGACGGGCCTCGCAAGGGCACCATCTGAGCTCGCAGTCAGGCATGTGCTCCTTGACACACTCACAATCACTCTGGACCAGACACCCACTCTGCCTTCACGTTCAGTACTGTATTCAATCAATTACATGAGATAGACAACACTCTACTATAAAACAGGCTCTGTGCTAGACTGTTTCGCCCAGCTGTAGGCTAATGGAAGTGCTCTAGCAGGCCAGGTAGATGTGNGACACAATGGACATGAGTTTGGGTAGGCTCTGGGAGTTGGTGTTGGACAGGGAGGCCTGGCCTGCTGCAGCTCAGGGGTCGCAAAGAGTCAAACATGACTGAGTGACTGAACTGAACTTGAACAGAAAAAACTTATTTTTAAGTCACTCCAAATGCCTACTGTGTTCTCTACCTGTGAAAATTGATTTTGGTGAGTTTTAAAGAAAAATAGTTTTGACTGACTCTTACCCAGAGCCCTTAGAACTGAGGTAGAAGATTCATGAAAACAGAAACAAGTTTCAGTGAGGAGTCTACAATATAAGTGATACAGTACAGCATGTGGTGGGCTTCCTGGGTGGCTCAGTGGTAAAGAATCTATCTGCCAGTGCAAGAGACACAGAAGATTCTCAGGTTCAATCTCTGGGTCAGGAAGATTGCCTGGAGAAGAAAATGGCAACCCACTCCAGTATTCTTGCCTGGGAAATCCCATGGACAGAGGCGCCTAGCGGGCTACAGTTCATGAGGTCGCAGAAGAGCTGGACACGACTTAGCGACTGAACAGCAGCAGCACATGGCACTGACCTGCCAGAAAGCACTAAGAAAAGAACCTGCTTACCAAGGAGGCCAAAATGCTGAGAAAAGAATATTTAACTGCAGGCTGGGAAAGTCTGGTTGCCTGACACCCCCACCCCAGGTTCCTCAGAGGAGATGGGGTGAGCGTGACATGTGCCCCCTCCCCCACCCGTCCCCGTTGCTCAGGAGCCCAGAACAGCAGAGCTGGGTCCAAGCTGCTGATTCTCCTCCCTGCCCCTTCTTGTTTAGGAGGGAAAAACAGCCTGGGAAAATCACAGCCTATTAGTCCAGAGAGCTCAGATGACATCTACATGCAGAAAAGACTATTAACCCCTCACTTATCCAAAATCTTGCATTTTCCTCGTGATGAGTGAAAGCTATCTGGAAGCCCCAGGAAACTGTAACTGAGCACATGGGTGGTGAGGGTGGGGAGACACCAAGGCAAGAGCCATGGGCACCAATGGCTCACGGTGCTTGTAACTGCTTGACTCAAATCCTTTGCTTTTTCACAAACCAGTAAAGAGGTGTGGCTGCAAGGAGGTAGGCTTTGGAGTCAGACTGCCTACAAACATGCGAGTATCCATCAGCTTCCAACCCTTTGCCCCAGATCCACAGCACTCCCAGAGCAGCCGGCAGAAGCCTAGCGGGCCTCGACCACCATGTGCTCTGCCTTGGACCCTGCCATTCCACCTTCTGAGAATGTCTTACTTTATTTCTATTTAACAAAAAAGAATCAGATTCTCAAATGCAGGAAGCAATCTGAGATGTTTAAGGTGTATCTGACCAAAGTATTTGCATTTAAGCATAACTTCTTGAAACAAAGTTACAAGAACAAGTACAGCACATAAAGCTGGTGGGACTTTTATCTGGTAATAGCTCTAGACGAGGGGTCAGGCATGACGAGGGGTCACACCTCCTGTAGAGGGGTCAGGCATGACGAGGGGTCACGCCTCCTGTAGAGGGGAGATATATATAGACTGGATCTTTTAGTAAAACAAACCGAGATACTTAAATATTACAAGGAAGCTAAGAATAGGAATTACTGGATAAACTCAGAAATGACTCACACACAACATGACTTGTCAAGAGAAACTTTTATATTTAATTTCAATCTTCATAAAACTTTAATTTTCTTAAACAGAATTTAATCATTGAGACCTGAGATTCCTATAGGACAATGGTAGCTGCCTAAATACAAAAACACATCCTTGTATCTTCTGGAACCACACAGATCAACAAGGAGTGGATGTAACCAACGGATTGGATCCACTCAACAAACTGGAGACCACTGAGTCAGAAGTCAACAAGACTTCATTTAAGAAAACTGGGGCAGTAAAAACCCTGAACCAGCAGAGCTAGGGGCTTCCCAGGTGGCGCTAGTGGTAAAGAACCGCCCTGCTGATGCAGGAGACACAAGAGACACAGGTTCGATCCCTGGGTCAGGAAGATCCCCTGGAAGAGGGCATGGCAACCCACTCCAGTATTCTTGGCTGAAAAATCTCACGGACAGAGGAGCCTGGCAGGCGACAGTCCATAGGGTCGCTCAGAATCAGACACAACTAAAGCGACTTAGCATGCATGCAACAGAGCTAAGAAGACAGCCCCTGCTAGCAATCAGGAGGGGACACCTGGACACAAGAGGGGGTGCAGCAGGGTCCCACAAGCGCAGTTCACAGGCAGCAACACCCCTTCAGAGAGGGGCTGCAGTGTGGGATCCAGGAGGCAAGTATGAGACCTGGAGGGCATGGGGGCCTGGAAGGGGGGCCTGGCTAGAGTGTCAGGCTCCAGAAGATGTGCTTCTGGGGGAGAAGGAGAGAGGAGGCTTGGCAGTTAGTGAAAGAAAGCAGAGCTGGAAATAAACTCAGGGTTTTGGGAAACAGGGGAGGCAGAACTGGAGTGGCAGCAAGCCCCAATCCAGCCCCCAAATCCTAGTCATCAAGGAAACCACAACAACGTATGGACAGAAGGTGCTGCGAAGGTAACACGAATTTAGGAGAAAGAACCCTCCCAATATTGGCCCTTCCCCAGGTGAGCGGTCTGCAGTGACCCTCTCTTGTGACGGGCCTCGCAAGGGCACCATCTGAGCTCGCAGTCAGGCATGTGCTCCTTGACACACTCACAATCACTCTGGACCAGACACCCACTCTGCCTTCACGTTCAGTACTGTATTCAATCAATTACATGAGATAGACAACACTCTACTATAAAACAGGCTCTGTGCTAGACTGTTTCGCCCAGCTGTAGGCTAATGGAAGTGCTCTAGCAGGCCAGGTAGATGTGCTAAACACATTTTCAACTTACAATGGGTTTATGGGGACATAACCCTATTGTAAGCAGAGAGAGACCTATAAAATACCTGAATCCCCTGACCCAAACACCATGAATAGAGGGGTAAGTAGAGCACATTCACTGACTAGCATACAGGTAGGTAATGCATGCTTCCCAGGGCAAACAAAACACTAGATTCCCAAATAAGGAAATCAGGCAAAGGGTACTAAAGAAGATTCTCGGGGCAAAAGCGTACTCCTCTGGTGACAGAAGCACAGACGACCCCTGCAGCGTCTGCTCCCACTCCCTCCCTCCTAGTCAGCCCTGGCCACTGTGCCCAGACTCGATGAAGGAGGGGAGCTGCCCTCTCCCTGGGGCCGGGCAGCACAGGCCACATGGCCACAGGCATCAGATAATCCTCTTAACTAACACAGCCCTAAAACAGGCAATCACAAGTAACAAGAAAGCAAAGACTGCTACCCTGGCATCAGAGGAGGTAGAATTTGGGCTCAAAAGTATCAAATGAAATACAGAAATTCACTTCATAATACTAAAAATACAATTCAAATGAAAGTATACTGGTTGTTAACATCTAGGCACCCAAACATGGCAGCCATCTTTATAAAGCAAGAATCACAGGAACCCTGAAAGCCAAAATAATCTTGAAAAAGAAGAACAAACTGGAGGGCTCACACTTCCTGATTTCAAAACTTACTTCAAAGCTATAGTAATCAAAACAATGTGGTACTGGCAATAAAGACAGACATACAGACCAGTGGACTAGAATAGAAAGCCCATGAACAAATCATTGCATTTATGGTCAAATGATTTTCAACAAAGGTATCAAAATATTCAACAAGGAAGAGACAGTCTTTTCAACGAACTGTGCTGGGAAAATAGAATACTGATTTGCCAAAGGATGAAGCTGGAGCCTTACACATGGTGGTAGTGTAGTCGCAAAGTCGTGTCTGACTCTTGCCACCCCATGGACTGTATGCAGCCTGCTAGGCACCTCTGTGCATGGAATTTCCCAGGCAAGAGTGCTGTAGTGGGTTACCATTTTCTTTTCCAGGGGACCTTCCCCACCAAGGAATCGAACCCAGATCTCCCACTGTGCAGGCAGATTCTTTACTGACTGAGCTATGAGGGAAGCTCCAGTCTTATGCATAGCCTTATGTGAAAATTAACTAAAAATGGATCAAGGACCTAAATGTGACACTTAAAACAGCAAAAACTCTTAAAAGAAAACAGAGCAAAAGCTTCATGATACTACATTTGCCAATGGTATCTTGGATATGACACTAAAGGCACAGGTTAAAAAAAATACCAGACAAATTGAACTCTCATGGAAAAAAAAAAACCTGTGCATCACAGAGACTATTCAGAGAGTAGAAAGGCAACATATGGAATGGGAGAAAATATCCTCAAATCACATACCTGATAAGGGATTAACATCAAGAATATAAAGCAAACTACTAAAACTCAATAACAAAAATAAAGTCAATTCAAAAATGGATAGCCAACAGGAATTTGCTGTATAGCTCAGGAAAGTCAAACAGGGGCTCTGTATCAACCTAGAGGGGTAGGATGGGAAGGGAGATGGGAGGAAGTTTCAAAAGGGAGAGGTTATATGTATACCTATGGCTGACTCATGTTGAAGTTTGACAGAAAACAGCAAAATCCTGTAAAGTAATTATCTTTCAATAAAAAATAAATTAATTAAAAAAAAGGACAAAGGACTTGAATAGACATTTCTCCACAGAACATATATGAATGGCCAATAGGCATATGAAAAGATGCTCACCATCATTAATAATTAGGGAAATGCAAATCAAAGCTACAATGAGATATAACCTCAGACCTCTTAGAATGGGCATTATTTATAAAATACCAAGTGCTGGAAGGAAGCATGTAAATAAATTAGAATCTGTGTGCATTGTTGGTAGGAATGTAAAATGGTACAACCGCCATGGACAACAGTATGGCAGTTCCTCAAAAAATTAAAAGTGGGATTACTACATAATCCAGCAATTTCATTTTGGGGCATATACACGAGATAATGAAAAGCAGGTTCTAGAAGAGATNAAATTAGAATCTGTGTGCATTGTTGGTAGGAATGTAAAATGGTACAACCGCCATGGACAACAGTATGGCAGTTCCTCAAAAAATTAAAAGTGGGATTACTACATAATCCAGCAATTTCATTTTGGGGCATATACACGAGATAATGAAAAGCAGGTTCTAGAAGAGATACCTGTACAATCATGCTCATGGGTGAAATGAATAATTTCCTTAAAAATACAATTTACCAAAACTGACCTCAATAGAGATAGGAAGTTTAAACATTTAAACATTTCCAGGGAAAAAAAGAAAAGTATCAAGGAAATTAACATCAAAAAGCCCAACATGACTTCACTTAAGAGGACTCGATTTAAAAATGCAGAGACCAGAGCATGGGGGAAAAAAAAGAAAAACTTATAAACTGTTTTTATGAGGCCCCTGTGACATCAATGCTTCAGTCTGAAAAAGACTACACACATACCCACACTGCAAATAAAGAACCTGAAACAGTCCATTACAAAATTCGTACATTATAATTCAGGGGGTTATTCAAGGGATGCCGGGACAGTTCAGTATGACGGTATCCCTTGGTTAATGTACTAATAACTACAGGAAAAAAGTCATGCTTACCTCACAGTTATTGAAAAGGCCTTAAAATATAAGTCCTTCATTCAATCCATAATGAAAACACCCATTAAAACCAGAATTAGCAGATACCTCCTTACTGTGAAAAGCATGTATTTTAATCCAATAAAGTACTGACCTATTAACTTGTTAGATTTTAATTAACATTCCTAAGATAAGTTCTATTAATATTCAAATACAGACATGATTAACATTCTGAAATTCTGCTTACAAAATCTTACTGTGAACTCCTACATATAACTCACCAAAAATTCTTAAGATACAAAAGTCTTGCTGATTTTATATGCTGATCAAATGAACTCAAAGTGAAAGCATAAAAATGAATTATAAAGTCTCCTATAACTAGGATGATCCTCTGTCCTGGTTTATACCCATCTTCTTGGCACCTCAAAAATATTCCAGTTTGAACACTACCTTCACTGTCACTCTAGAACTCACAGATACGGGGAAATATGTGAAAAAAGTTTAAAGTAGAATTATATAAAGTTTATATGCTATTTACATATAAAAGATAGTATTTAGAGACTGAGAAATCATGAAAATCAGGAGATGAAGATGCACTGTCACGTAAACCATGCTACCTTCTTCATTTTCAGCAGAATCAACGAACAGTATCTAAAATTAGTAAGGTAGCAGAAGTATTCTAAAATTATTTAGAATCATGGTAGCAACCATCAGAAGAATCAAAAGGAAAGTTAAAAACAGTTACCTCTGTTGAGTAAGATTTAGGAGCATGAGGATTCAGGGAAAACTCTACTTTTCAACTGAAACCGTTCTGTACTCCTTGCCATTTCCTACCATATTATGTAGCTGCTACATTTACAATGAACAGGTATTGAAGGAAACACAGAAGAAAACATGGACTCCCCTTCACTTTGTTACCTTTGCTCTTCAAACTAAACAAAAGAGCACTGCAGCATCTGTAAGGCATTCACCGGAGTCCCCTGAAGGCCCAGGGAGGTGCTGGGCCACAGCCAGCAAACAAGGTAGACCTCCTCCAGGCCCTTACACCCGCGAGCCGCAGGCCACCACAGTCCTGGTCCTCCCTACCACTGGTAAAGGACTCTGCACCTCACAGGGCTCACAGGAATGAGAGAGTATGGTGAACACTGCAAAAATGCAAACAGAAAAAGGCCAATCGTGATTATCCTTTGATGTACGAAATAACTGGACACTAAAAATCAAAAAAACAAATGATTATAATACAGCTCTGTGCAGCACCTCATTCAATCCTTACAGCTCTGACAAGTAAATTCTTTCTCTCTGCCCATGTGAAAGCTAAAAAAAACAGAAGCCCTGAGTACGATTTGCTTGGCCAGGGTCACCAAGCCAGTAAACTAGAATCTGTATTTGGCCTTCTTACATATATATACACACATACACACACACACAGTGTGTGTGTACATATTATTATGGCTCACATGTACATTACATAATACATAACAGGTTATTCTATTATTACATAAAAATATAATAAATATAACATATATTTGTTACACTATACCACTTGTCTCTAAATCTGAGCTTAATAATAAATTTTTTTTTTAAGTTCAACCTGCATCTGAATATCTACTGTAACTGAGGTGGACCTAAATGCTTTACAAATGCCATCATATGTCCCCATTATAATTTGGCAAAATTTAAACACAGTCTTTGCCAAAATAAAGCTGAGTGAAAAATACTGATAATTAATGACCCACAATGCTTAAGAAATACCCCCAATTTTCACAAGTAGCTAAGAAATATAGATTCAGTTATTTCTGAGGCTTCCCAGATGGTGCAGCGGAGAAGGCAATGGCACCCCACTCCAGTATTCTTGCCTGGAAAATCCCATGGATGGAAGAGCCTGGTAGACTGCAGTCCATGGGGTCACGAAGAGTCGGACATGACTGAGCAACTTCACTTTCACTTTTCACTTTCATGCACCAGAGAAGGAAATGGCAACCCACTCCAATATTCTTGCCTGGAGAATCCCAGGGATGGGGGAGCCTGGTGGGCTGCCGTCTACGGGGTCGCACAGAGTCGGACACAACTGAAGCGACTTAGCAGCAGCAGCAGATGGCGCAGTGGTAAAGAATTTGCCTGCTAATGCATGAGACATGGGTCTGATCCTTGGGTGGGGAAGATCCCCTGGAGTAGGAAATGGCAACTCATTCCCATATTCTTGCCTGGAAAATTCCATGGGAGCCTGATGGGCTACAGTCCAGGAGATCACAAAGAGTCAGACATGACTGAGGATGCACACAACCCTATATGGCCTTTCATTAAATTTACTTTGACACTGACAGATTTATAGCTCTTTACAAGCTTTGAGCCTGGGGAACATTCAAAAGCATGGGAAAATAGGGTTAACCACCCAGAACCTGCTCCCACAGTCAGTCTTAAGCCACTCTCTTCCACAGGCAGTGTTCCCCACTGTGGTCTCCTATAACAGGATGGCAGATACAGTACAGGCTGTAGAAATGCTAAGCCATCTTGCTGTCAGATCTAGGTCGGCTGACCATCAGTTCATTAAGACGGTAAACTAAAATTTGATGTTAACTACAAAATTCAATAGCTCATCTTTGGAAACAAAATCAAAAGCGCAGACCTTTCAGTGGCAATTTTGCTACACTAAGCTAAGCCACTGAAGGAGCTAAGTTTTAATTGAATTCCACGACTCCAAGAACACATCAATGTTGATCTGTCAGTCAAGCAGAAAGACTGACCATCATGACAGCAGTTTCTTGTGATGGCTCAGCAGGTCCTTTCCTGCAGGGGAATGTAGGAAAGACTAGCAAGGAACACAGACATCTCGCAGGTGAGCCTGAACTTGAGCTTTACGTACAGAAGAATGCATGACTGACTTCTTCATATTTTTGGCTAATTTTACTGAAAGCAACAAAAAAGGGAGAGCCGCAGAAGAGCAGTGAGAAGGCTGCATAGCCACACAACTGGCACAGTGTGTGGGTCGGCACTGAGCAAAGGGGATCCTCTTACACAGGCTTTAGTCTGCAGCTGGGTTAACCAGCCCCAGGTGTGAAACATTTGCAGCAAAGTAGGCTGAGAGCCTATAACGGCCACCACCGCCCCAAAGAGCATCACCTGCCCCCAGTAAAGTGTGGTCAGCTCTTACACAGGTGGGCTCAATGACACCAATATGTGGGTATGTGCCGTTAACTTAGGAGTCTGACATGCAGATGGACTGCACTGTGGTTTAAAGCCAGGAAAAATTCTCTGGCTAAGGGAGCTAGGGCAGAGAGGATTAACACAGGTATCCCAGCCCAGAAAGCTGAAGACAGGTGCAAGTGATCCTCAACGTAAGGTAAGATTCTGAACACCTAAAACTGACACAGAATCTGTCTTCCCACTGTCACTGACAGAGAATCTAGCTGTTGGCTTCAAAGAATTATGTAACGCTATTAAAGCTCAAAGAACTCTGAGTACCCTTCTTCCCTAAGCTTTTCCAGAGACAAGCATTAAAACACAGTCCTCCACAGTATAAATAACCCTTATGTGGTGCAAAGCTCTTTCAAATATTGATATTTTACTTCATTAAAAGCCCAAGGATGCAGTCTAAAAAGTCTCTGACTCTGAAATCCTGGCAAAGTCAACTTCATCTGTTTGGTTCTGTTTCCTTGATAAATAGCCGGGCCTGATAATTCTGATGAAGACGCTAGTTAGTAATAATCATCTTTAAGACTAAACATTTCACAAGCATATATTCATGGAGCCTTCACTCACTTCTCTTACACTCATCTTACAAGAAACTGAGGCACGGAGAGGCTAAGGAACCTGCCCCTGGTCCCAGAGCAAGGACAGTACACCGACCTGCTGGAGCCACATCAGTCCTAAGACGCAATGACTTCCATGCAAACTGAGGCTGAATGCTGAGGATGAAGTCTTCCTACAATGCTCCACAACAAAACAGGTGATCAATAGTCAAGAAGAAAAAAAAAAAAAAAGACATTTCTCTAAAGACAAAACACATTTCTAAAATCCTTTTAGGATTACTGGTTCAAGATGTGGTCAAATTTCACAAGAAGCACAACCAACACCTCTTCATCGAAAGGAGCCAGAGGAGCATCCCTCTGAGAATCATCAAGTGCTATCAGGCGCTTTTTTCTCTGCCATTACAGATTGTCTTCCAGAGATGCGAATCCGGACTGGAAATGCTGTGCCATTAAGATCATCTCCCAGCTCGAGGTGCTAAGACATTAAATTTTACTGGAATAAACTGTAATTGTTTTGTGAACCAGAGAAAGGAGTTACTGCTTGGTGTTAAGGTCAGGTATAAGACAGGGTTCCTTATAATACTGTCATAACTTTTAAAGGAGTACAAATTTGTAATTCATGGCTATACTCTAAACCATACATCACATGATAAATTTAGAAACCACCAGGGATAAATGTCTTGGAGAAGGCAATGGCAACCCACTCCAATACTCCTGCCTGGAAAATCCCATGGATGGAGGAGCCTGGCAGGCTGCAGTCCATGGAGTCACTAAGAGTCAGCAGGACTGCGTGACTTCACTTTCATGCATTGGAGAAGGAAATGGCAACCCACTCCAGTGTTCTTGCCTGGAGAATCCCAGGGACGGGGGAGCCTGGTGGGCTGCCGTCTATGGGGTCGCTCAGAGTCAGACACGACTGAAGCGACTTAGCAGCAGCAGCAGGGATAAGTGCCTAGAGAGGTTCTTGAAGGCAGGAACCGTTACCTTCCTGCAATCTTTGCATCCTATATTACGCGCACTACATGAAACCTGCANCTGGTGGGCTGCCGTCTATGGGGTCGCTCAGAGTCAGACACGACTGAAGCGACTTAGCAGCAGCAGCAGGGATAAGTGCCTAGAGAGGTTCTTGAAGGCAGGAACCGTTACCTTCCTGCAATCTTTGCATCCTATATTACGCGCACTACATGAAACCTGCATTTAAGCGTTTCCTAGAGATTATCAACACTGGTAAAATATCACAACTCAAAGAACGAAGGTGGCAAAACAAGGAGATTCCAAACTGAATTTGCAAATGCTCTGGGTGTTGGCCAAGGGTCTTTCGCTTTCATAAGAAAATACGGAAAACCACCAGGAATTTTCTGCCTCCCTCATCCTAAACAGCTGAATCATTCACCTACTCAACCAGCCAGAATTCTTCCAAGAAACGTCAGTGCAGGCTCTGCTTTTTGGGAAGTTCGAATTTAAGACCTTCCCTAGGAGGGGGCAGAAGAATAACAGGAATTAAACGGGATTTCCAAGAGACGCAGACTTCGAGGAGCTGCGTTATCCTTAAGCCAACCGGAGACCCTGGCTATCACATCAATCTCTGGCGAAGCAATGGCACCGGGTTAAGAACACGTCCTCACTCACCCCACGGCTATTACTGCTGTGCTTGGCGCAAGGCGCGTGGGCACAGGGCGGCGGACTGCGGGCCGGGAGCCCGAGCGGGGGTCTGGGGCCTGCCTCTCCCCGAGCTTCACGCCCACGCGGGACTCCAGAGAGGCGCGGGCCGACTCCAGGCGAAAGAACAAACCTGTGTGGCCGCCGCGGGGTCACGCACACTCGTGTTCGGCCAGTGGGACCCAGGACCCGCCACCCGCGGGGGGTGGGGGTGGGGGGTAAGTGGGCCCCCTCCGAGGGTCCTAGAAGATCTCGGAAGGGCATGTAGGGGGTCCTGGGGTCGTCCTAAAGTGTTCTAGTGGGCGCGTGGGGCTCCGGAGATTCTAGGGGGTCCCTGGAGCCAAGGTGGGAGGTTCCGGGGATTCTGAGGGGTCCCTGAAAGCAAGGTGGGGGACTCCGGAGATTCTAGAGGGTCCCTGGAAGCAAGGTGGGGGGCTTGGGGGATTCAGAGGGGTCCCTGGAGGCAAGGTAGTGGGCTCCGAGGGCCCTCCGAGGATCCTAGGGCCATCCATGGAAGGGTGTGGGGGCTTCGGGATCTTAGAGGATTCCTGGAGGGCATGGGGGTGCTCCGGGGATTCCAGGGAGTCCCTGGAGGCAAAGTGGGGGACTTTGGGGATCCTAGGGTATCCCTGGAGGGCGTGGGGGGCCCTGCGGCGTCCTGGGGACTCCAGGGAGCGCCGAGGAGACCTAGGAAAATTTCTGGAGGGTGTGTGGGCATTAGAGGGCCCCCGGGGCGCTCTGGGGGCCGCCGGGCAGGGACGGAAACCCTCCCCGGGGCACGCGCGGTCGGGCGCTCACCCAAACAGCCCTCGGAGGAAGGAGTGGGAGGCCTTGACTCGCTTCTCGGCCTCGGCCATCAGCTGCACCGCCTCTCTCTCCTTCCCCGCGTTGTCCATGTCGCCGGCCTCACTCCCCGCCACAACCTCCTCAGCAGGCCGGACGCGCCGCCCGCCTCCCCGTCCTCTCTCAGCGGCCTGGCGCAGAGGCGCGGCGCGCGGCCTCTCGGGAGTTGTAGTCCAGGCGGTGCCACGGCCGTCCTCTCTCAGCGGCCGGGCGCAGAGGCGCGGCGCGCGGCCTATCGGGAGTTGTAGTCCACGCTCGGTCCGCGGGAGCCTGCGAGACGTCCGCTCTCGTTTCCTGAAGGGCGTAGAGCCGGCCGACAGTTGGACCCTGGAGGCGGGTACCTGACTTTCTCTGTAGGACCTTCGGACCAGGAGAGCGTTTGGCCTTTAAAGATGCGGGAGAGGGAAAAGGGCCCGCGGCTTCCAGGGAAGACGGCCCGAAACGGCAGCATCCCGTTGCATGAGGAGTCCTTGCCCAGGACGACCGACCGTGACTAGGGGTTGGTCCGGGGGCGCGGGATAACGGAGCGGTGAGGACACGGCGGGTGCCCGGGTGCCCGCAGGAAACCTCGACAGCACGCGAACTCCGCGAGCGATGCAGGGTGGCCACGGGAAACGGGCCCTAATCCTGCGAGGGTCACGCGCCCACCGCTCAGCTCCAGGTTTATCTGAAGAGCCAGGCAGTTAAAGAAGGAAGCATTTGCCCCAAGACAAATTTACAGTTGGTTTTCGGTCTCCATGTGAATGTCTGTCTTCTTCCCTGGTTATTGAAGGCTTCCATATATAGGATCTGTGCATAATCCTCTATTGACTGAATTCTTTTCAATGGACCCGAGCCCTTGAGCTCTCTTATTCTTGACATAATGCTGGCCACAGTGTGCAATGGATTTCTTAGGACACAGTTCTGCCTGCCAGGACGACGTCTATTCTCCTAGGAGAAGTATTCATAGACAGACGCTCTCCTGTGCCAGTGATTTCCCGGCCTGTCCCAGAGGGAGTTACTCTGTAATGCAAAGTCTAGACCATTTAGGAATACTAAAGCAAAGGTAGTAATGCGATTATGAAAGGAGAACTTGTGACAGCTTCAAACTATTAATACTTACACTGTGGGCACTGGCACACAAAATACATCTAAGAAAATGAAGTCTGTCTTGATAGAGCAAGGCAAATGGGGTCGAACTCCTAGAAAGAAAGGTCACTAAAGCATATGTCACAGAGTTCCTACAGTGCAGGCACTTCAGAGGCAGAAGGAAGCCTTAGATTCTCAGGTGGAGTTTATTTATTTTCACTACATCCGTTATTCTGACTTCAAAAAACTAATTTGGAGTGGGACTGGGAGAGGAGGAGGCAGGAAATTAGAGGCAATACTCAATGTGGAATAAAGAGAAAAACTGCAAAAAGTGGGCATGAGCATCTGAGAAGCAGAGCAGCCTCTGTGGATTTCGTGGCGGGGCCAACCCAGAAGCTCCAAGGGCAGCATCAGCCTGTTGATTAAAGCAGTTCCCAAAGGATGTTCAAGAAATACCGATCCCTAACCCCCTAGCTTTCTGTGTCAGCATCTCCTGAAGCTGCAGTCTAGGAAGTGTATGTTTAAGAAACACGTAGGAAATGGACTGGTAGACGTGGATTGGTGAGGAGTGGGATGAACTGTGAGAGTGGGATTGATGTATGTGCAGCGCTGTGTGTAAAGCAGGTAGCAGGAAGCTGCTGTATGACACAAGGAGCTCAGCTTGGGGCTCTGTGATGGCCTAGGTGGACGGGATGCAGAGCGTGGGAGGGAGGCCCAGGAGCGGGGGGATAGATGCATACAGCTAGCTCTACTGCAGAAACTGACACAACATTGTTAGAACAACTATATGCCTATAAAAAAAGAAAGAACACTACTGTCCTAGAGCATCCAGTTCATGCACCGAGTGTAACATATCAGTTCACCATTGTGGCATATTTGAGTTTTGTCACATTTGGCTGTTACCAAAATACTCAAGTCCATCCCAAGATGCAAGAAAGGCTTTCCCAGAAGCAGTCAGGTGGACCTGGCTGCTCTAGGGTGTGGGGTCTCTTCCCCTCCACGCTCTGCACAGGTGACAGGATCAGGAAACGTGTGATGCTGTTGCCCACGGATTCCATACTTGACGCTGTGCCTACTCCGTAACATCTGTTTGTAACCAAGTCAATACCAGGGTGCTGTGGCGGTCATTTGTGGACCTGGGCAGAGCAGGAGACCTTGGCATGCCCGATGCCCATGAGGAGAAGACCATGCTGCTCTCGTTACAAATCAGTGTCCTTGTTGTCTACTTAGTGCCATGTTTCCCCCACTTTGTACTTTCTGTTGGTGATTTCACTATTTAAACTGTTCCCCAAGCACCACGTTGAAGTGCTGTCAAGTGTCTTCAGGGGAGAAGGCTGGACTGTGCCCTCCAGAGAAAACACATGTGTTGGATGAGCTTCATTCAGGCATGAGTTGTGGGGCTGTGGGCTGAGTCCACGTTAACAAGTCACTGAGATGTCAAATCAAACGAAATATGTTGTGTGCAAGAAGGTTACATACTGATGGGTGACCAACACGGGAAGCAAACCTGCGTTTCCCTGGGGGTTGAAAGGTGGGGCAGGATGATGGTTCAGTCTTTGTTAATTCAGGATCTCTACTGACTTTACAGAACTACCTCTAATGGTGAGACTCGACCACTTGGGGAGGGTGTCTGGTAGACAATGAAGTCAAATCAGGGAATCTCTCTTCCCATTCCGCAAAAAAAATGGACAAAAAAATTTAAAAAAATCTATCAACTCTTCCTGAGAATGAAAGCAGGGAAATCTCTCCATGTCAGACCACCTTACCCGCAGCCCCACTCACCAGCCACCTTGTGGTGCTGTCTGCTCTGTGGTTCTGACCTGTACGGACTGCATCCATGGGGCCATGACCTCTGACTTCTGTTGTGTTTGGCCAAAAGATCCCCAGCCAGAGGTGGAGGGCAGAAGGTAAGAAACATCATGGCAGTTTTCCTTGGTCTCCTGGTCAGGCGACCATCTGAGACCCTTCATCCTGCAGAAAATGACAGTCCTGTGCCCTGGGTTCCTTCACCCACAACATTGCAGGTACCCCCATAAGTAAGCCCTCCTTTTGCTAGTGTGTCCTGCAGGGACCCAGATAGACATGCTCCCTGGGTCGTTGTCTGAAGCCCATATAACCTTAAAACCCAGAACAGAAAAGGTCACTGTGAGAAAGGACAGTTTGGAGCCAGTCTCACTTATGAACATGGATACAAAAATTCTAAACAAACATTAGTAAACACACCATGCAAAAAAAAGAGAAAATCTTGATAGTTACGAACATAGATATGAAATGCTAAACTTTAAAACTTTAAGAAATTTTAAGTGAAAATACAGGAAAATAGCTTTATGACCTTAATTTCCTAAATAGACATCAGAGCTGCAAACTGTAAGAGAAAAAATTGATACATTCACTCCATTAAGGACTTCTCTATAGCTCAAACAGGAAACAATTTGCCTGCAATGCAGGAGACCAGAGTTTGATCCCTGGAACGGGAAGACCCCCTGGAGAAGGGAATGGCAATCCATTCCAGTATTCTTTACTGAGGAATCCCATGGACAGAGAAGCGTGGCTGGCTACATTCCATGGGGTCACAAAGAGTCGGACAAGACTGAGCGACTAACACACACACACACACACACATCTGGGTCGTTGTCTGAAGCCCATATAACCTTAAAACCCAGAACAGAAAAGGTCACTGTGAGAAAGGACAGTTTGGAGCCAGTCTCACTTATGAACATGGATACAAAAATTCTAAACAAACATTAGTAAACACACCATGCAAAAAAAAGAGAAAATCTTGATAGTTACGAACATAGATATGAAATGCTAAACTTTAAAACTTTAAGAAATTTTAAGTGAAAATACAGGAAAATAGCTTTATGACCTTAATTTCCTAAATAGACATCAGAGCTGCAAACTGTAAGAGAAAAAATTGATACATTCACTCCATTAAGGACTTCTCTATAGCTCAAACAGGAAACAATTTGCCTGCAATGCAGGAGACCAGAGTTTGATCCCTGGAACGGGAAGACCCCCTGGAGAAGGGAATGGCAATCCATTCCAGTATTCTTTACTGAGGAATCCCATGGACAGAGAAGCGTGGCTGGCTACATTCCATGGGGTCACAAAGAGTCGGACAAGACTGAGCGACTAACACACACACACACACACACATATACATCATTAACAGTAAAGATGTATTTTTACCAACTTAGCATAGCTCAAACAGAAAGAGGAAACCACAACCCAGGAAAGGATATTTGCAGCATACCTACCCGCAAATCATTATTATTAAGGATAAAGAAATTATAAATCAGTGGGACACTGACAACCAAATAGAAAACACGGGCAAAGAACTTGAAGACTTGAAGGTTACAGCAGCAAAGTCTGGATCCTCTTCAGCTTTTGCTGCTGTTTGCCTGGGAAGAATGGAAGTATGTTCACAGAAAACCAGGCAATGGCCGCCAGTGGCCTTCAGGGCCTGGGTCCCCTTTCTTTGTTTTCAGGCTGGGTCTTGACCACTATTTAAGTGACATAGCCTGCTTTATTGGTGGTGTTCAGTCGCTAAGTCATGTCCTACTCTTTTTTTTTTTAATTTAAATTTATTTTAATTGGAGGCTAATTACTTTACAATATTGTATTGGTTTTGCCATACATCAACATGAATCCGCCACGGGTGTACGTGTGTTTCCCATCTTAAACCCCCCTCCCACCTCCCTCCCAGTACCATTCCTCTGGGTCATCCCAGTGCACCAGCCCCAAGCATCCTGTATCCTGCATTGAACCTGGACTGGAGATTCGTTTCTTATATGATATTATACATGTTTCAGTACCAGAGTCTTCACTCTGTATAATAGGCTCCAGTTTCATCCACCTCATTAGAACTGTTTCAAATGTATTCTTTTTAATGGCTGAGTAATACTCCATTGTGTATATGTACCACAGCTTTCTTATCCATTCGTCTGCTGAATGACATCTAGGTTGCTTCCATGTCCTGGCTATTATAAACAGTGCTGCGATGAACATTGGGGTACATGTGTCTCTTTCAATTCTGGTTTCCTCGGTGTGTATGCCCAGCAGTGGGATTGCTGGGCCATAAGGCAGTTCTATTTCCAGTTTTTTAAGGAATCTCCACACTGTTCTCCATAGTGGCTGTACTAGTTTGCATTCCCACCAACAGTGTAAGAGGGTTCCCTTTTCTCCACATCCTCTCCAGCATTTCTTGCTTGTAGACTTTTGAATAGCAGCCATTCTGACTGGTGTGAAATGGTATCTCATTGTGGTTTTGATTTGCATTTCTCTGATAATGAGTGATATTGAGCATCTCTTCATGTGTTTGTTAGCCATCTGTATGTCTTCTTTGGAGAAATGTCTATTTAGTTCTTTGGCCCATTTTTTGATTAGGTCATTTGTTTTTCTGGAATTGAGCTGTGGAGTTGCTTGTATATTTTTGAGATTAATTCTTTGTCAGTTGCTTCGTTTGCTATTGTTTTCTCCCATTCTGAAGGCTGTCTTTTCATCTTGCTTATAGTTTCCTTTGTTGTGCAGAAGCTTTTAATTTTAATTAGATCCCATTTGTTTATTTTTTGCTTTTATTTCCATTACTCTGGGAGGTGGGTCTTAGAGGATCCTGCTGTGATTTAAGTCAGAGAGTGTTTTGCCTATATTTCCCTCTAGGAGTTTTATAGTTTCTGGTCTTACACTTAGATCTTTAATCCATTTTGAGTTTATTTTTGTGTATGGCATCACCATCTCTTATTTGCGTTACTACAAGAGTTTCCTAACCAATCTTTCAGCTTCTGCCTTTGACCTACTGTGTTCTGTTCTCAGCACAGCAGACAAAATAAGTCTTTGAAAATATAAGTTAGGTCACAAGATCCCACCAATGCTTCCCATTTACTCAGGGTAAAAGCTGACACCATTAGCGTGAGCCCCCAAGGCTTACACGAGCTCGGTCACCTCTCCCATCTCTGTTCCCACAGACTCTCTGCACCCCAACCACTGTGGCCCCAGCCAAGCCCATTTCACCACCCTTGAGGTGCTTGCTCTGCTCTACGATGTTTCCTTCAGCTATCTGAATAACTTGTCTCCCCACTTCATTCAAGTCTTAATTCAAATATTAACTCTCTTGAAGAGGGCTTCCCCTATCCTCCTAAGATTTCAAACCTTCCTGTGCTTTCAAAACCAACTCGTTTTTATACATATCACTCTCTAATATGCTTTACATTTCACTCATTTTGCTTTCTTCCTCATAAGACTGTAAACACAATAAATGGGGAGGTTTTGAGTATTTTCCATGTTCCTCTGTCAAGCAACAGGCACCAGACATAACCAGCCATGGATACATAATTGTGAATGACTCAATGGCACCCATTCCATAGTCATTATAGATATTCTGAACACACTCCCCTTGGCCTGAAGCCTACATAATCCTAGAGAAAACCAGCAGCCACCACCCTTTTCCTATCCCCTTCCTAACTGAAGTAGAAACACCTACCAATTCAGCACTGGCTTGCAGAGGATGTGGTACTTGTAAAGGGGGCCTGGGGAAGGGGCCGTAAGCATTTAAAGATGAGCCATCTCATAGATTCGCAAATCAGTGTCTGATTCGCATATCACCACACATTTGTTTATTTACCTTCAGAGATTTCAGTCTCGGATAGAAAGGACAGAGCTGGGACTGCTCACACCCCAACATGCCGCCCTGAGACCAAGGTCGGGCCTAGGTTGACACTTCTATGGGCAACCTGCCCACACCTACCGCAGGCGGAGAGCAGCTTCCTGCCACTTTGGTTTGAACAAGTCACAGAGCACCCGGGATCTCAAGTCTCTGAAAGTTTCACTGGCAGAGGGAACCACAGGAGGATGTGGGTTGCACGGGGAAGGGAGGGTGAAAAATTAAGTGGCAGGCAGACTGCCGCGCTCTCTGCATGCCTTCTTAAGGAGGATCAGGAAAATAAAGAAAATCAGAGCAAGGCCAACACCTTGCCCAGAGCGCACGGCTGGCCTCCTCCCTGTGCCTGTTACCTGAGATTGAGCGTGTCCTCCGTGAGGCCTTTTCCTTTCAAGCTGGGTTGGAAAGAGCAGAAGCTAGACAAAAATGGAAAGGATCATTCTATCAGCAGAGTCAGGACCCTTCCACCACCAGGAAGACGTTTTTGGAAGCAGGCTAGAGATCAGGTTCATTCTTGCCCTTCCAGTGAACCCCATCTGTCCCCAGATCTGGGTGTACCTCTGAGGCATCCCATTAGCACCCTCTACCATTAGATGCTCTGGCATAAATAATAGCAATGATAACAATAAAACAATAGTTGCAATCAAAATTACATGTTTTAGAGACCTCCTCTGGGCTGGGCACAGGCATTTCCATTGCTGATTTCAGCCACCACTGCAGGACTCCAGGAACAGGTGCCATCTTGCTTTAATGCTCCTTGAACAAGGGTGGAGCATGGTTGGTACCATTCACTGGCTGAGCTATGGATGTAGAAGACTTCTAGCTCAACTGTGAAAAACTTCGTTCAGGACATAGAAATCATAAGGGGACCTGAACGTGAGGTTCGGCATTGCCTGTCTACTTCTTCAGTTTGGTTTAAAATGGAACTTGAAGATATTTTAGGAGGTGATATATCAGCAGTCCTTGGAAGAGCCTCAAAGGGAGAATCACAGTCAATGGAGATGTGCCCAGAGCTGGCTCAGATGGCCTTTCTGCAAGCATTGTTTTCTCCACTCTGGCCCTGTCCTTGGGACCCAGCAGCTGGTCCTGGTGCCAGTGATAGGCCAGGGCCAGCAGGAAGATAAGGCTAGAATCTCTGAGCACAAAATGGCCTGGAACACACAGGCCAGGGATGTCAAATCTAACCTCAGGACTTTTAGCCCCAAGTGGAGCTGAGTATGACGGCTCCTCTATTAACCCACCTTCTATGTCATCAGTTCGTGGCTAGGAATCTGCCTCTTGACCCCTTCTAGATTCTTTGCACATTCACATATCTCTAATAGCATAAATATAAAATTTAAGATCTAGCTTAAATTTCTTAGGTTGATTAATCTCTTTGGAGAACGTTCAGTTAAACCAAGACAGTATGCTTCTCTCTTTAAGAAAAAAAGCTGTTCGGCGCAGAAGTGGGAAATCAGTTGTTAGGAATTCTTTCCAATGAAATATGAAGTCAGAGCAACTAAAATTGGCAACTGGGATCAAAAAGAAAGATTAAGCCAAAAAAAATTACTTGGAAAATTAAAAAATAAAGCCAGAAAATTCTGGAAGATGCATTAAATATGTTGTGTCTGCACTTTTTTTTTTTCCTTCCTTCAGCTTTTACTGGCCCAAATTACTTCAGTTCATGAAATGGATCCTGTTTCCCAGGATCGAGAGAAGGAGCTTTTATGATTTTCTCTTTACTCTGTTCCATAACTCAAGAGTTCTGCGGGTAAGTTCTTTCTCGAGTCTAACCTAAATCCTGCTCACTGTGGGTGGAGAACAATCTCCTGAGAACAGAGCTGTTCTTCTGCTGTTGGTTCGTGATCAGTTTCCTTAGCAGAGGATTTTCAAACTCTTACCTTTTGAAGACCTTACTCCGATCACCGTTGTGGAAGACAAGAAACATGGAATATCCGTTTTGGAAAAAGATCTCCAGGGCAATGTCCTGTAAAGAGAAACCCCTTTTGCTGCTCTGAAGTTTCTTAGGATGGATGGAGGCCTCCCTCCCCGGCCCCCTGCCCGGCTCCCCTGCTCCACAGCCGACGCAACAGAGCCATGCTTGTGGGCCATCTGGGACTCTATGTCAGGTGTGGAAGGATTTCAGTCTAAAATGGACCCAGAGACACGAAAGGGAAAATCTCAGGCATGTGTCCTCTGGAAAACGGAACTTCAGAATTGAGAGACTGATTTCCCATAGATGCTCAATTGGCGGAAGATGGAGACTTACCTCCGAAGTAATGAACATCCACCAAGAATCTCTCCCGCCCACAAACCAATGAACTTACTGCCTGGACTCTGAGTGGACACGCCCACCTTGTACTCTTGGCCAGTAGACAGATACAGCCAACCTCAAACCCTCGACCCATTAGCCTGTAGCTCACAAAAGCCTGCCTTTCCTCAGTGGTTATTCCCCTGTTATTTTTGAATCAACTCAATTTCCAGTAGATTCAAGCTTGCCTCAGTTACCTCTTTATTTAGGTTGACAAAGGCAACCCTTCCTAGTTAGTCCTTCCAACCTCCTACAGGGGATAAGAAGATTTTGATAACAGTGATGAATTGGAGTCTTCACAGAGTCAGTAGGAGGGCAGGAGATCTCAGAGTGTCTTTGACTGAAGAAGGAAACAGGAGCCCAACTCACAAGAAAAGCGAGGAGGGGACAAAGAGAGGAAGGTGCCCAGTGACATCTTCAGACACTTCTACTCCTGAGTCAGGGGTTTCACTCCAGAACTGAAGGGTCATCTTACCAGAAACACTAGGGGAGCTGGTTGAGTGAGTGGGTGCAAGCCTTAACCTGGGCAGCATCCTACGCTGACCTGCAGACCTGAGGCACAGGGGTTTTGCTAAATCCACTTGATGTGGCCACACTGACATAGCAATGCCACTTCAAGGGTATTTTGCTAACACCTAAATGAACCTGCCTGCCTTCCTTTTTCCTTTCTTAGACTTGGAATGGTGATAGAGTGAGCCCACATATAGGATGAAGCTTAGGGATGAGGTGGGGTCAGGGAGCGAACACTCAGTGCTTGAGGAAGGGCCTGGGAGAAGTGAGGTCCGAGCATGGAGGGAGAGAGAGGGAGGGTGAGGGTCAGACTCAGAAATGGCGGGCTGCATCCAGCGGCAGTCAGGCCCTGCCCCTTCCTGGCTGGAAGAGAGTTCTCAACGTCCAGGTCATTAGACTTCTGAGCAGAGGGGAAGTGTCTCTAATGATAACGCGGCACCCTTCTCCTCTGCAGATGTACATAAGAGCCTCAGATTTTTTCCCTACGTACAGAAGTATAAATAACGTGAAACAGGTGATGAGCATAGACTCTACGGAGCCCATGACTTGCCCAGGCTCTGACTCCCTCCTGGGAGAATCCAGGGCTGGGCAAGTGGGAGCCTTGCACATGAAGCTCTCCCAGCCCCACTTGGAGAGGCTCACACACCCTCCCACGCTGGCTTCCGCCACTGTCA